>CM054122.1:99962694-100349569 GCA_028751855.1 Ambrosia trifida | reverse complement strand
ATATACGTTGCGTATGTATTGACAGTATAAGAGGATGATCACACCCAAAAAAAGGAGACGCTTTATTATCATCAAACGGTTATACACCAGTGTATACTATCACATATCTTAAGTACTGGACTTAAATTTTATTTATACACTGGTGTATTTAGGATACTAACTTGGAATATTTTATTATTCACTGGTGTATGCAGTCCTATGTATTTAGGATAATAAATTTTAATATTTTATTATACACTGGTGTATTCAGTCCGATGTATTTAGGATACTAACTTGTAATATTTTATTATTCACTGGTGTATGCAGTCCTGTGTATTTAGGATAATAAATTTTAATATTTTATTATACACTGGTGTATTCAGTCCTATGTTTTTAAAATAATAACTTGTAATAGTTTATGAATATATTATTATACACTGGTGCGTTGTGTTGTATTCAGTCCTATTTATTTAGGATACTAACTTGTAACATTTTATTATTCACTGGTGTGTGATGCAGTCCTATGTATTTAGGATAATAAATTTTAATATTTTATTATACACTGGTGTATTAAGTAGATTATGAATATTTTATTATACACGACATATACTGGTGTATAATAAATTTTAAGATAATAACTTGTAATAGTTTATAAATATGTTATTATACACTGGTGTACTGTGGTTTATTCAATCCTATGCATTTAAGATAATAACTTGTAATAGTTTATGAATATGTTATTATACACTGGTGTACTGTAGTGTATTCAGTCCTATGCATTTACGATAATAACTTCATATCTATATCTTCAGTGTGCATGGGAACAATGAAAAGGCAAAAGAGTTTGGTAATAACGGACGGAGAGGTGGCATTGCGGCTTGCCGAGCGACAAGAAATCTCTAAAATCGAAACTGACTCTAGTTAGAAAGAGGTATGCGGATAGAATAATGTCATCCGATGCGAATAAGGAACATGATCGTATTTGAAGGAGGCATATCCGCTGCAGAAAATGAAATAGATAAAAAGTTTGCATTGATTGATGAATAAGTGTAGGTGAAAGTTATGTTCGTTTACGGTTTCGTATGAATAATTTAAGTGGTTTCTTTTGAAACTTGTTGAAAACTTTTAGATATGGTCAGACTAAAATTTTGAATGATATTTATGGTTTGTATTTGCTAGCTAATTAGTAGACGTGTAACTACTTTCAATTTGCCGTGGAAATAAATAAACATATGTTGTATTTTTTTTAGTTCAATACATTTATGTATTTTATAAATATATACAATGATGTACATAGCTGTATTTATTTTTATACTGTTAAATGCATTAACTAATGTTAATTAATAATGGTAAATTTTTATTTAGTTATATAGCTGTTGTATGTTGAAGTGTACATTGGTGTATATCAGTTTTTTTTTGTTCATTCATCATCATCAACACATATATACAATGGTGTACATCAATGTATATCTGTGTCAACGATGATGATGATAAATGAAAAAAAAAAAAAGAAGAAAGAAACTGATGTACACCATTGTATATATGTGTTGATGATGATGAATGAACAAAAAAAACTGATATACACCAATGTACACTTCAACATACAACAGCTATATAACTAAACAAAAATTTACCATTATTAATTAACATTAGTGAATGCATTTAACAGTATAAAAATAAATACAGCTATGTACATCATTGTATATATTTATAAAATACATAAATGTATTGAACTAAAAAAAATACAACATATGTTTATTTATTTCCACGGCAAATTGAAAGTAGTTACACGTCTACTAATTAGCTAGCAAATACAAACCATAAATATCATTCAAAATTTTAGTCTGACCATATCTAAAAGTTTTCAACAAGTTTCAAAAGAAACCACTTAAATTATTCATACGAAACCGTAAACGAACATAACTTTCACCTACACTTATTCATCAATCAATGCAAACTTTTTATCTATTTCATTTTCTGCAGCGGATATGCCTCCTTCAAAATACGATCATGTTCCTTATTCGCATCGGATGACATTATTCTATCCGCATACCTCTTTCTAACTAGAGTCAGTTTCGATTTTAGAGATTTCTTGTCGCTCGGCAAGCCGCAATGCCACCTCTCGTCCGTTATTACCAAACTCTTTTGCCTTTTCATTGTTCCCATGCACACTGAAGATATAGATATGAAGTTATTATCGTAAATGCATAGGACTGAATACACTACAGTACACCAGTGTATAATAACATATTCATAAACTATTACAAGTTATTATCTTAAATGCATAGGATTGAATAAACCACAGTACACCAGTGTATAATAACATATTTATAAACTATTACAAGTTATTATCTTAAAATTTATTATACACCAGTATATGTCGTGTATAATAAAATATTCATAATCTACTTAATACACCAGTGTATAATAAAATATTAAAATTAATTATCCTAAATACATAGGACTGCATACACCAGTGAATAATAAAATGTTACAAGTTAGTATCCTAAATACATATGACTGAATACAACACAACACACCAGTGTACTGTAGGACTGAATAAACCACAGTACACCAGTGTATAATAATATATTAATAAACTATTACAAGTTATTATCTTAAAAACATAAGACTGAATACACCAGTGTATAATAAAATATTAAAATTTATTATCCTAAGTACACAGGACTGCATACACCAGTGAATAATAAAATATTACAAGTTAGTATCCTAAATACATCGGACTGAATACACCAGTGTATAATAAAATATTAAAATTTATTATCCTAAATACATAGGACTGCATACACTAGTTAATAATAAAATATTCCAAGTTAGTATCCTAAATACACCAGTGTATAAATAAAATTTAAGTCCAGTATTTAAGATATGTGATAGTATACACTGGTGTATATTCGTTTGTTGATAATAAAGTGTTTCCTTTTTTTGGGTGTGATCATCCTCTTATATTGTCAATACATACGCAACGTATATCATCTTTATACACTATACACCAATGTATACTGTCAATACATATGCAAACTCAATACACTGCACATTCGATGTTGTTTAATGGAGACAACATTCAAACCTTCAGTTATTGTATTTTCGGAGAAAGTGCAAAATTGACTGAAACGGTACTAAAAAGAATCGAATGATGAATTGAAGATTAACAATACATAATAAAGATTGATTATGTTTACATACCTGAGGAATATACGGAAAGGATCGAATGAATCCAGCCAAACAAGACTCCTGTGATTCTACTCGAATGATGCTAAATACCGGAAAGAATCAAATGATGAATTAATTTGATGATTCAAAAATTTTGATACATTGATAATATACGGTTTACATTTAAGGAGTGTAACCTACCTATTTTGTGGTAGAACAAAATGTGACACCCGACAAATTCTGGTTAACAACATTGTCTAGATTAAAGTCTACCTTAGCGAGTCACGCGTATATTATACTTAACTAGGGTTAGCTAGATGGGACATACGTGCATTGTTGTGAGTTAATATGTGATTACATGATTAGTGAACCTCGGACGTTGGTGAATAACGAACTTATGTGTCTCTGTGATAGTTGATGAACTTATGTGAAAACCATACGTGATTATGTGAACCTAAACCGAATACGTTAATAAAAATCACTAAAAGTGGAGTATGAGGTTGATTAGGGTCTTAACGCATGGGGTTGCACTTGTTACGGTCCGAAATAACGAAAACGTCAAAGGATAACGCGTCGGGTGATGAAACGAGACACGAACGAGGGCCTCGGGCCTGTGAGCGGCCGCTCACAGGGCCCGAGCGGCCGCTCGCTCATGTCTGACGGGTTTAAACCGCCTTTAACTCTTATTTAAGCATCCTTAACCCCCATGCAACCCCTAAACTCAACCCTAATCGCCCCCTTTCTGCCCCACACGAATTATTAACCCTAAACCACCTGCTAAAGCTCAAGAACATCAATCGGGAAGCTTGGAGAGCGTTCGGTTGGTTGTTTTGGAGTGTTTGTGGTATAATCTTCATTCCCTTATGTTTTAATCTTCTTTATATTGTTTTAAAACATCAAAACCTTGTTTGTCCAGGTCTGAAAGTATTTTATAAAAGTTAAAACATGATGATTACGAAGATTAAAAGGGTCAAGCACATTGTTATATTATGAATGTTATATGTTTTGCATGATTATGCATGTTCTTGATGTTTTAGACTTCTAGGGTTTGTGAATAATGATGTTTGTGATGTATAATTAGGGTTTTGATCAGATGTGGTTCTTACTAATGTTGTATGATGATTATTAGGTGTTATTGATTGATAATATGCAACTAGGGTTTGATATAATTGATAATATTGCATGATTAGAATCTGGTCAGATTCTGAATGTTGACTTGTAGGGTCTGTTTCGTGGCTGAAAATAATTGGTTTGATCGATTCTTTGCATGAATAGATTGTACATTGTCTTAGCTTTTTAGAATGGGCAAAATCATCTGATTTGGATGTCGTTTGAAATTGTTTTTGGAATTTTCATTTAAAATAGGTCAGGTTAGAATTTCGGGTATCAAACTGAGTCAACTTTGAAACATCATAAATCAGGTTTTATAAAGAGTTGGGTTGTGAAATTTTTACAGAAGGTTAATATTGGAGTAATATGAGTTTTCCAGTCGATTCATCCCGTTTGGATGAATACACAATTTTTGGGAATTTATCTACCAAACTGACCTGTTAGGAAGGTTTTCTGAACATAGATGTATTAGACGAATTTTAATTATTTTTGTGTTTGGATTTAAGACAAAACAAAAATAGGTATTGTTAAGTGAATCCCAAAGAAAATTCAGTAAAAATTTGGGAGGTTAACTCACTGATTTGCTATTTTAAATAAATTCGTTTTGATGACGCACAATCTGTCCTGAAAACACAGATTGTGTATTATGTGCTTATGTGATTAATTGAGGTCTTAGGTGGTATGGAATTGACATGTAACTGAAGTTCACTTGTCTGAGACACATACGGAATGTAGAAACTAATTGTAACCAACGTATTCACCAACGGGTCCGTAGGATTTACTTATGCATGTAGAATCACTAGGTGTCACTTACACGCTTTTGAACATTTAAAACGCCTTGGACAAACGAGTTATATGGTGTAATGATATTACGCCTATAATCACTTAATGACACTGTTATTAGGGTGTCGGTAGCATATATTACTTGTTGTTCGGATTCTTTGCTGGCACGTTAAGGTGAGTTTACGGCCCCTCTTTTAACTGGTTTCACTTTTCGGGGGAGAAAACATGTGTTAAACTTATGTTTTGGTAACAACTGTCATACTATGGGTTTCTATGGTTTACTATACGATCTTTGGAAGTCCCGGGGGAAACCATGAATGTGCGGGTTAGCACAACGGGGAAATGTGAATAGATCTATTGGGAGTAACCAATCCCGCTCGTCGGCTTGGAGGGCCGGGCGAGTGCATATTGTCTCAAACTGGAACAGGTTTACTATTCGGGCACAACATCTGGTTTGCGAGTTAGTAATGGTTTTCCAATCGTTGTAGTAACAAAACATACGCCTAGCTAGCGTACTTGGTTTACAAATTGATGTAGTATGGACAGGTTGAACTTGATACTTTGATTACAAAACCTGTGAACTCACCAGCATTTTTGTGCTGACGTAACTCTTACATGTTTTCTCAGGTCGCTAAGGTAGCACTACGGAACTAGGGCGCACGCGTCTGCACGGCGTCTAGTTAGGGTTGCATGGTTTTCGAACATTGAATAAGTTGGTTTACTTTTGGATTATGTTTTGAGAATAAGCTTCCGCTGTATTTGGGGATTTTAAACTATGTTTTTGAAATTGCATATGTTCATTTAGATTTGTTTATTGTGATCGTTGACTTGGATCCTGGTTTGTCATGCGCCTCGCGGTAAAACTTCGCAAGTGGATTTTGAGGGTGTGACACAAAAGTCCTAAATACCCCTAGATTAAGATAATCAATTAATTAATCTTCTAATTATTTACAATCATGTCATTAGAGATCAATGGTTAAGATTGATTCCTATGGTTCCTATTTAAGGTATGATTTCTATTTGAACTCTATCCTCTCTCTCTCTCTCTCTCTCTATATATATATATATATATATAAAATCAAAATATTTATATTACAAAAAACTTATGTTAAAAATATTACGAGGAGTTGGTTAAAAAGTTAACAATGTCTTTTAGATGACTTGAGTGTGTCGTTTAAGGCAAAATGGATTTTAATAATTTCATATTTTTCTGGTTGGCTGATAAATATCTCACCTTAGTTTTTTCCCTCCACCAGTCCTACCTTTTAAATATTTTGCTATCATTGGACCTCCGTTAAAATCAGACTAACGCCGTTAGCTTAAACTCACAATTCTAGGCGATTATTTACCGGATTTGAAAGATGGAATCGAGACGATGATATTGATATGTTCAATTGGTGAAATGAGCATGGTTCGATTGCTTAATTGTCGGTTCCGGTCATCCCCTCCGAGGAGACATCAACCTACAACCGATGAGCCATGCTTATTTTTGCAATTGAACATACCAATATCATTATCTCAATTCTCGTTTTCAAATCCGGTGAATAATCATCTAGAATTGTGAGTTTTAGCCAATGGCGTTAGTCTAATTTAACGGAGGTCCAATAATAGCAAAATATTTAAAAGGTGGGACTGGTGGAAGGAAAAAAACTCAGATAAAGTTATTACGGCCAACTAAAAAAATATGGTTATAATCCTGCCATTTTTTAGAGGTTGTATATTAACTCTTAAATAAACCCATACCTCTACGGTTCACATTCATGATTATGAAAATATACATTATAACTATTTAAGTAATTAAAGCAAGGGTTGTTTATAAAGTTTGTGTCTTGAGAACGCTCGAGAAAAGATCGTTTGTAAACGAGCTAAGCGGCGGCGCAAACCAATAATGTTGGGTCGCCTCGTGGCTCGCTCAATAACTTTCTTGTTGGCTCGCTTGAGTTTCTCGTATAAATTAAACCCCATATTTAATATATAAAAATAAAATAACATTAAGAAAAAAAAAACAAAAACTACACGTATAATATTTTGAATAACCTTTTAATCTTAAAAAGAAAAAACACAAAAAACAATACATATATGTATGCTTCTATTTTGTTTTCCTTTATATTATCAATTGACAGTCCAACACTTGTAGCCCAGTTGGTTGAGGGCCTAAAGTTTCTTATGAGAGGCTTGAGTTCAATTCCTACTAGCTACATTTGGAGGACATTGGTGGATGGGAAATGAGGGATGACCCGGCCATTGGCTTGGTTCGAGTCTTGATCCCGACCGGTTTTACCGATTATTTCACTGTCGTGCCTTCGGGCGAGTGAGTGGTCGGGTTTTCCCGGGAATTGGTGTTAAAAAAATTAAGACTTGAGAAATATCATGGAGCCGACTATACAAGCCATACGATGGTTAGATTTTTTTTACTAGCCAAGCTCGAGCTTGACTTTAAGAATGATAAAATAAACGAGCTAATTTAGCTGGGTCGTTTAAATTCGAGCTCTGAGTCATTTAAATTCGAGCCCATGTTATACTTTCACGCCCATGTTATATTTTTCATGCATCTTCATATGATCAACTATATATGAAAAATATAACATGGGCGGTCATGGAACAACCTTTGACTAGAGAACTTTCAGTAAAGAGAATAATAGGAAGATGCATGAACTAAAATTTTCATGAGTAAAAGTGTGTTAGTATGTAATTGATATCTTAATTTTAGGCCGACGATATCTAAAAAGGTAAGATGATGCTTTTGGCGATGTGATTGCATTTGACATGGCATTTCATACTAATGAGTAACACATGATCTTTATGATTAATCATGTGCATTCTTTTAAAATAATTATTTCAACACTCAACTTATAGTATGTTATGATGTATGCATATTATGGTATTTGTTTAATTTATATATATTTTGACGATGTCAAAAAGTCACTCATTTAGAAAACTACACTATCAGACTATCAGTATTCATTTTGGTTATAATTAACCAAAAGATTGCAATATGGGAAGTCATTTAGTGATCCTGACTAACTGAAAACACACACAAATAAAAAAAACGTGTCATATAAGATAGAAAGCATTTCCTCTTAAGGTATACTTGGTTGTGATTTTTTATAGAGGTGTGAAAAATTTTATTTATTTATTCATTTTTTATTTTATATTTTGTCAAGGAGAGCATGAAAAAATAGAACAAAGATATGATGTTTCAGGTAAAGATATCTAATTGAACGAGATAATCAAAATTTTCTTGTGAGAACTAAAATACAACTATTTGTCTCTCACACTTAATCCAAGTAAAACAAGGTTATACACTTCTAAAGACACACAACTCCTATGGATGCAGAGACAGTCATGCATCCAAATTTCTAAGTGTAACAAGTCTTGTGGTTGTTTACAAAAACAAAGTTAAAAGGGTCTTAAGGCATATTTAGCTCCTCCCGATTTTAAAAATGCACTTTTGACTTCAGGGCCGTCTTCGTCAAAAAAAAAATTTGGGCCTTGGACGAAAAAGAATTTGGGCTTAAAATTTTATAAAGAGGAATGAATTATAAAAAAATTTGAGTATAGTGCTAGAGCCAAGGATTGAATTTGAGACCTCTACATTAAATTAACATGGTTTTCCCAACTCCACTAACAAGATTTTAATGTATAAAACACAAATATATATCCTAAATATAGAATTTAATATATTTTTTTTGAAAGGTTTAGATCAATGGAAATCCTTATACAACTCTAACCTATTGGTCCCAAGTTCGAATCCCTACCCACGCACCGGTGTCCTCCTTGCCTAAGCTCAAACCGTCACGGAGAATTTTTTTTGTGGTGTGCATGGATCGAACCTGTGACCTCCCCCCAGGATGGGAACCCCTAAAGGAAAACCCAACCTACCTCAAACCAGCTGAGCTAGATGTTCGGGCCCGGAGCCGGTGACCACCCGGCTCACCCTCCCAGCCGGCCATGAATTGACTTCTTTCTTATGTACCCACACTTTGCAAACAAATGTGTGCTTGATGTGAAGAAACTTAAACATGGATTGCAAAATTGTGATTGGTCATGCCAAGCCTTTATTTGGATCAAGTTTTGTCTCTTGAACGGAGCTCGGTCTAGATCAAGGAGGCGGTGTGATCTTGTGGGAGTAACAACTCTCCATGTCCAAATGGGTCACTTTTGGATTCTTGAAGAAATTGGAATTGCTCAAGACTGATGTGTTCGGTTTTGCGAAAGATGTTTTCCAGAAGTCGAAGATTCTTTAGGGGTGTAAATTTTCATTCCTTATATTGATCCCTAAGTCTGATAGCCCTTTACTTGTGGGTGATTTCCCTGCTATTAATCTTGTGGGTAATCAATATAAAATCATAGCTAAAATTTTGGCAAATTGTCTAGCGAGCATTATAGATACTATGTTAGTTAACAATTTGCGTTTATTAGAGGTCGTCAAATCCTTGATGGTCCTCAAATTCTAAATGAACTTTATGACTGGTATAAAAGTCTAAAAACAAACAATTGATGATTTTTAAATTTGATTTTGCTAAAGCATATGATTCTTTCTTTTGGTCTTACTTGGAATCTACTATGGGCTATCTTGGTTCTAGTTCGAGGTGGAATGATTGGGTAATCGCTTGTCTTTGCTCGGCACGTCCTTCAGTTCTTGTTAATGGTAGCCTTGATGTGTGAAAATGTGTATATTAGATATATTAAATTCAATTAATTTTTAAAAGGAAAAACCTACTAAACTACACACTAATGTCAAATGTACCGGTCGCAATGTATAAAAGTAAGTAACTCCTAATATCGATCCATACATAGTAATAGCGACTCCTAATACTAAATTTTTATCGAGTCCTAGTCTAATAGATCTGAGTGATTGATTCATTAATTAAACTACCAAAACATAAAATTAAACTAATTATAAATGCAATCAACTAAGAACAAAACAAACCAAGCAGACAAGTTTAAACGAATTCAAATGATGAGAGGGCGATTACATAAGTATGAATCATGTTGACTAACTCACAGTTCTCAGGATTGGATATATGGGTTTTGGTTACCGGGATCTTAAAATACACTAACCTAGACCAACAGTAGAGCTTGAATCATTCTCTAAGTCGCAATCTTGTATCTAAGGAAGTGTGCAATGATGTGTTGCAAAACACTTGCATTTGTCCTATCTATTTATGTAGTTTTGTTCATGTTTTGAGTCATTTTGCTTAGTTATAGGCTTGTACTTATTAGTTTGTTTTTTGAAGGTCTAAGTGTGCTAAAGGAGCTTAAACGGGTCTAAATCAAGTTAAAACGATCACGCAAGTGAAACCGGGTAAAGATTTCAAGAACAATATTGGATTTTTTGGTTATTTGCTTCTTCGCACCACGCAGAAAAGCTGTGAAGAAGTTCACGCCACACGAACAACTCATAGATGGGTCGCAGTGTTTTGTCATTCGCAAGCTGTAAAAAACCTCTAATACTTGTTCGAGCCACGTGAACAAGTCTATATCGGCTAAAAAATGAGGTTTCATTATTTAATCATAACAACTGACCCTAGCCGAAGGGAATCGACTTCCAAAGAATCTTATGGACGAATTTGAAGACTTTCAAGGGGAGATAAGCTTTGGGAAGCTACAATAGATTGTAGAAGGCTAGGATTGAAGGTTTATAGGTCGGGGTAAAGTAACCCAAGAGGATATCGACATTTCTTAAGTTTAAGTGTTGTTCAAGGCTGTCAAAGATGGCAAAAAAAGGGACTTTTATAGCGAGTTCGCGTATTGTTAGTTGATTTTCTTGAACTACATTGTGTTTTTCAGATTTTGATACAATGTTTTGCATGCTTAAATAATTTAGTTCCTTCTCTTCATGGCTATTGTTGGCTATACAATTAAACTACCTAGGTTTATGATGAATGTCTGTTAATTTTTTGTATCTTCTGGATTTTGTTGATTATTGATGGATTAATTGTTTGGTTTCGATGGTGTCAACTTTACTTTTTATCAAAATTGTTTTGATATATTTATTACTAATTAAATTAGTAATTAATAAACACAACAGAACATTTATATTTTATCAACACCAAATAATCAACCGAATAGGATCTAGTTACAAAACATATAAACACGATACAAAAATTAATCTACCAATGAGATAAACATAAATGTGTGATTAATAATTAAACATTTAAGACACTAAGGTACACTGAACGGATGCTAGAGCATGAACACAAACAGAGTACGGACAGCAGCAGCGACCGTGGCACTGGATAGCAGCGGCTGTTTGTAGAGGGGAGCGGAAGAAGAAGAAGTTGGGTGGTGTTGGATGAATTTTCTTTGCCTAAATGGGTATTTATAGGCGAAGTTTTATGTGAAAACAATCGGTGCACATGGTTTTGAGATAAATTATGGGTTAGGCATATGGTTTTAAGCACAATATCTAATAATATGTTAATTATCTACCAGACCACTAAGTTCAGAGACCGTTTAATAATAAATAAACATCATATTTTATAACCAGTATAAATAATAATAAAACATTTTATCGATTTATATAATTATTCTAGATAATTACATAAATGGACTTTTTCTTGTTAGTTGTTTGTATTACCAGTTAATCAAGTAAAGTTGATTTAACGTTCATTTCCCATGGTGTAACTCTTACGGTTCATAGCTCGGTCAGCAGCGTTGAGTTATCAAAACTATACATCCAAATCTAACGATCTCCTACTTGGACGGCCTTTGATAAAATCCTCAACACATGCAGACAGTCAACGTGTCACATCCCGCCAAGGCGGAATCACAAGGCATGACATGAAAAGTTTTCAAGCACAATATTCAAGCAAACATCGAAAATAACATAAGTTTTGGATACCAAATTTGTTTAAAAGTTTACAACCATAATAAAATGCATTGTTCAAAAGTCAAGTGGTTATAATTTAAAGACCACTGTGACACCCTAGGCAACTCCCACATCGGTCGTGGCCAAGAAAGATCATTGGTTCATATGAAATCCAATGCCTCTTAAATCACCAACGCATTTTGGGATTAGTTGGTTGTGGAACACATGAAAACTGCACAGTTAAGCGTGCTCAAGTGGGAGTAGTACTAGGACGGGTGACCTCCTGTGAAGTTTTCACCCGGGCAACCAAAAACAAATTTGTGAGCTTCTAGTGGGCAAAGCAGACAATATTGGTAGTGAGAGGGGCCGGATGTTACAAATGGTATCACAGCCACTCCTGTGCCGTTCGAGATGGTGGGTCAATCCTCATCGGGGACGATGAGACTCTAACAAGGGGTGAATGTAACACCCTAAGTAACTCCCACATTAGTCGTGGCCAGGAGAGATCCTTGGTTTATTTGCAATCTAATGTCTCTTAAATCACTAACATGTTTTGGGCTTAGTTGGTTGTGGAGCACATGAAAAATCCACAGTTCAGCGTGCTCAGGTGGGAGTAGTACTAGGATGGGTGACTTCCTGGGAAGTTTTCACTCGGGAAACCAAAAACAAATCCGTGAGCTTCTAGTGGGCAAAGCGAACAATATTGGATGGTATTAGAGGCGGGGTGTTACAACCACAAAAGGGGGTATTCGAGATGGATGCTCAAAACATATCCCAAGTTCCATCCACATAATTAGTTACCTGAAAAACACGCATAACAACTTTATCAACATAAAGTCGGTGAGTTCACGGCTAATTCCATAGCTAATGGTTACAGTATACTAAATAACACGAGGGCTTTATGAGTACTATAAACATATTGTCTCATGTATACATAAGGTCTACTAGGAAGTCATTCAAAATTTATGTAAATAATGCATGTCTTTCCCTAAAATATAAAACAGTAAAACGGGGCCTTGAAACTCACTTCAAGTCCGTGCGAAAAGGCTAGCAAGAATGTATGCTCATGGTACTAGGAAGTCAAACCTCACTGTCACATCCCACCTAAGGCGGAAACGCGAGGTGAGACGAACATGGTGACCACAAACATTGTTTATATGAGAAATAATAAATGTCATTTATTTCACATAACAATCAAAGTCTTGATGTCAAACTACATGTCATAGCAAATGGGTTCAACAACTACATCAAATAACAAAACGAACGACTTCTGTAGACATTCCTATGCTCGCCTTCTTATTATCCTTGCTGGTTACCTGAAAAACATGCTTAAATGTGTCAACTAAAAATTTGGTGAGTTCGTAGGTTTTGTTGACTCGATAAAACAATTTGTTGCTCAAAGGTTTTGTTGTCTGTGTCCATGCAGAATATAGTTACCATGAGCACCATAACCAAACCACGACGTTCGTGTGCACCCCACCCCAATGACTTGTCATGGGACATTGTAAAGTATGGATAATATGCATTCATATGTGTTAGCGCGACTAACAGTGAAAGTGGGTGTCAACCCAAATAGTACTATTCATATAATCCACTGCTTATTGCTAAGCTAATGGAAATAGTTGTCCGAGAAATTTGTTGTCTGTGACAATTGTGGGTCTAACTCACGTAACACATATTGTTGTCATGTACGTATGTGGGTCTGTAGCATGCTTCTCCCCTGAAGTTGTAAAATAGTAAAATAGTAAAAGGGGCCACGAAACTCACCTGATGTCTTGTTATATGATCTAGCAAAGCAGAAGTAACTACTGTTTTGACAAAAAGTGCCCTATAACGTCAAAAATATCTTAAGTTTTGTATACTTGTCGTTTACCATACAAGTTGTTCACCCGACTTGTGGACCCTTGTGTCATGTATCCGTGGGACTATTGTTTGTGTACGCGACAATTACTACGCATCTTAATTATACCTTTGTAAAGTGTATTGTTTTGTGTAATCCGGGAGTTTTGAATATGTGCAACATTATATGTGATCGTGTATGTTTTGATCCAAAAATCGGTTCCTTGACAACTATTAAAGCCGAGTGTGGTTTATAAACATTAATTGTGATGTGGGTGCATTCACTAAATTGATTTGTGTCACATAAGTGTGTGGTATGCATACATGCGGTTATATACAAGTGTACATGTGTGTGTTTGAAAATCAATCAACAATAAACAAGACAATGCCTTTAGAAAATCATTAACTTATATGCAAGATAGGGTCGATTACATGGATTAGAGGCAAATGGTCGGGTGTGTAGCTTAGGGGCGAGTGTTTAATGACTTCAAAACAATTGATTGGCTAAGTATCTTACCTATTCGAGGCAATGTAGGGTCGGTTTGGTGCTTGCTTCTTGGTCTTCCTCTTGAGTCCTCCTTTCCTTCGGTTATGGTGGTCTTGGACTGAGAGGTTTGTGTTGCAGTGTGAGTGATTGTGAGTGATGGTGCAAGAAATTTGAGTGAAGGTAAGGCCCTTTATATAGGCTAGTTGCAAGGAAAGCATGTCATTGTCTTAGGGAAAGCTAGGTAGTGTTTAGTTTCCAAAATTATGCAAGTCCCTTAGTTGTCATTCGACTTTATGCCACCACACAACTTGGCCGATTGTCTTGTTGTTTAGGTGTTTTGTTATGGTAAGGCATCTAGGTTCAAGATAGAAGGGATTAGATGCTTCTTTGGTGCATGTTAAGGTGTCATAGTTGGATAATGACATCTCATGAAGGATCGTTGTCTCTTTCCTTAGTGAAATTGAAGTGAAGGTGATGCATCAAGAGTCCATAGGCTGGTTATGGTTTAGGCAAGCCATCATAATTTGGTGAAAATGACAACTCCTAGTTCCCATGTGGTTTTGGCCGATTTATATGAAAAGGAAACTTTGGCACATGTCTAATGTATTTTAGGTAAATGATCTTGCATGGGAATGGGTTTAGTGGGTTGTAAGGCCTAGATAGGTGTAATATAGCATGAGTTGTTAGTTTGTCTAACATTGGAAGGTTCCATTTTGTCTCATGTTGTCACCAATGAATCAAATGCAAGTGTAGTGGTGGAAATGTGTGTATATATATGCTGTGTATGTGTGTGTAGGTAGTTTTTGTGTTGTCCCTTTCAAAGATGCTTGTATACATGGTTGTCATCTAGTTGTCTATGCTAAGTTCTTTGCATCTAGAAGGTCTTAGTTTTCATGGAAAAGGACATGTCAAGGAACAAGAATTGTGCACATGTTTAATGTTTTCTTGGTGTGCAATCATGTGTGTATATATATATATGTGTGTGTGTGTGTATGTACATAGTTTTGTCTCGTCTATATATGTATGTGTATGTATAATATTGTTTTTAAGTTTTGATTCTATACACATGTATTTGCATAAAAAATATACTTTTAGTCTCATAAAATATTATATGAAAATCCATATGCTATTGTTGATCCTTATGATGGTTGTGGTCTTCGGGTAAGGTTTATTTTCACATAACCATTCAAATAATGAGGTACACCGACACACTTATCCTAAGCACATAGTGAAGCAAACCAGTTAATTGTACGGACACGACTAGTGGTTTTGGCATGTGTCACATACACGTCCTTTATAAAAATGGACATCTTAGGTCCAAGCTCAATGTTTCCTTGTACAAATCGTTCACCCAATTTGTGTAATATGTTAGCTTGTTGTGTCATTGGTGACTTTTATGTTTTGAAAAAAAATAAGGTGGAATGTGTATTTTAAAACATTGTCCAAATATTCGTGTTTTTGCAATATAGAGTATTTTCCCAAAATATCTATAACCATCTAACGTATGTTTTATTTACTAAACATATGTTCATGGTAGATGAGTTAATTTACATATTCATAAGAACCCATCTATATATATATATATATATATATATATATATATATATATATCTACGACACACACTGTAACATCGCCAAATTTTTTTCAAATTATAATACGTATATTATTTTCATAAATGTGCCTAAGTCTTATTTCCCGACCACACAACTTATATATATATATATATATATAATAATAATAATAATAATAATAATAATAATAATAATAATAATAATAATAATACATAATACATAATACATAATACATAATAATTATGTGTGAAAATAATTAGTTAAATGGTGTAGTTAACCCAACCCAACAATGGCCAACCAGACCAGTCCAACCACTTGGAAGCCCAGCCCAACAGCCCACAGGCCCAAACCCCTACCCTCTGTCTCGCTGTAAAAAAAAAATAATATATGACTCTGCTGGGATTCGAACCCGGGCCGAGCCAAAGCCAACACACCCACACAACCATCTGCTCCACACGTACTTCTTGTTACTAACCCAGATCGTTTTATCTTTATATCAAACATTCATACTCACAGTTGACTTAGGAAAAGTCAACTGTGACCAATCGATCACCAAAATCATCACCATTTAACGCGTATTTGATCCAGGAATGGAATGGTTACTTGATTACCGGCCTATCATAACTGATTGCACGATCTATTAGCGTTTAATTCTTACCGATTTCGTGTCATTGACGCGTCAAACATTAAAACGAGGTCAACATATTGCCAAATCAACACCAGACCATTATAGTATAAATTGAAGGTTTCTGGACCTTCTAACCACGCCGAACAACATCTCTCAACCTCTAATTCTTAGTTAAAAATCTTCTGTACTAGTTATTGGATCGCGCTGTTGACTTTAAGCATTGACCGATCGTTCATACTCAATTCGTGATTGTAAGTCTAATTTTTTTTTGTGGGTTTCTTTAATCGGCATCTACACATCATATGCCCTATGATTAATTAGGTTAAAAATGTGTAGATTGCTCGATTGCAATCCTAGGGCTCGAAAAGGGAAAGAACACCAATTCGTATAACATACTAATATTTAACGGACGGAAAAAAATCACAACCATTGGTCTAGACCAAGTGGTTGTGACTGCAATCCTTCAACAGAGCCACCCGGGTTCGATCCCCGGCTGTGGCGTTTTTCCTTTTATTTTTTTTTGTTGTTGTATTTTTAGAGCAAATAAACCTTAAATGCATATATTACTTACAAATTCGTTTTAAATTATTAAAACTCTTTTAAAAATTCTACAAAAAAATATTTTGTACTAATCTGATATAAATGTTTCACCTACAATTTTTAGTTTTCAAAAATATATTTATTTATTATATATAATAAATAAATCAAGTTTATTCCATTTTATTTATAAAAATCTATAAAAATATCAAAACGATCTTATTAATTTCCACAAAAATTATTCCAAGTTTTTATAACAATAAACTTTTCTGAAATGATTTTTATTTCAGAAAAAACCGTTTATTTAATATTTTTAATCAATTTTTGTTAGTTTTAATCATAATTAAATCATAATAAATCCAATTTTTAATATTTTTGCACCAAAATTTTATACAAATTATTTCTGATTATTTAGAACAAAAATATAATTTTTAAACTGATAAATCTTTAATTTTAGTAATTTTTAATTATTAAAGTTAAAGTTTGACAATTTGAAATAAATAGATTTAATAATCTATTTTAAAGAAAATAATTTTGCAAAAATTATTTTTATACTTTAAACACATTATTGTGACTATCCTAAATTTAAATTTCATAAAAAGATTTTTGGTTATTTATTTACTAAATTTCTCTCAATTGACGAATATTTTTAATATTAATCAAACAAGCGTTTGTCCCCAAATTCGAAGCCCTAGAAACTTATACATTTGTAGACTTGATAGACTTAGACATATTTATTACCTCATTATAGGGTGATACTTGATACATTTGGGCAACACAATTATCCAAATTTCTCAACAGATATAACATTTTACTAAGGTGAGTTTTACATAGCCCCTTTTTCTATTTATCAACATTTTTGGGGTGAAACATGTTACAACAATACTTATGCAATTCAATCATCAATGTGTCTATGTGTATTTCTATGTTGCATTATGTCTTGAACATGACTAGGGTAAGCACAATTCTAGCATAAACATTCATCAGCTAAACGGTATACATTGATAGATCTATTGGACTGACAATCCCACCCGGATACGTGGCTTCTACAAAGGTTACGTGGGTGTTTGTTACTGCAATATAAACGAGTGAACCATGAGCGTATGCGATGTACCACAATTACAACAGTCAACAAGGTTGATTATGCACTCGATTTACTTCTAGTATGTTTTCGCATATGGACTAGATTGCCATGGCACATGAATTGCACAACAATTTTATTCTATTATCAAAACCTATGTAATTCTCACCAACTTTTGTTGACCCAAAATATTTTCAAACTTAACATGTTTCAGGTCTTACTTGCTTAAAGAGTTGAATTGATGCTTGGAGATGTTTGCATAGTTTTTATTCAATTTGATGTACAAATTCTTAGAACAATTGTATGTAACTTACTTAAATTATTCAATGAAATTTATTATTCACCATGAGCTACTGAACAATCATCAATACGTGACATCCCGATGTTTCCGCCATCGGTTGGGGTGTTACAGATTGGTATCAGAGCCATGGTTATAGGGAATTAGGTTATTAGAAAAATAATCTAGTCTATAACCATAGGGTTTAACCAGTACTTGCTTCTCTTACTTGCTATTCTCTATCTCTCTCCTACTTCTTATCCCTACTTTCGTCCTTACAAGAAGGCTGCTCTCCATCAGTGGATCTACTCTTAGACTAATAGGACAAAATCCTCAGGTTTAACCTGAACCACCTTGAGATCTCGTCGAAGTTCTAGATTTTAATAACGAACACGTGCAATCTGGAAGGGTGAACGCCTGTATTCTGAGTCTTCTGTCTAGGCTGGCATTGCGCATATATCCCAATCAGACGAGGGACCCGGATGCCTACCTGGGAATTCTCGGGATGAGTGTTCACTTATAGGCTAAAGCATGTCTTCATATGTTATTAAAATTTAGAATCTTTGATAAGTCAACGTCTTCGTTTATTCGTTTTAATTAATGAATAAATGATTACATTCCTTATATAACCTCATTCATTTCATTGTGTCTCATACAGATCATGCCTCCTCGTCGCAGCAGTCGTCTTAACAATGGTGACAATCAAGATGACGCTGTTAGCAACAACCAGAACGCTAACCACAACAACAACAACAATAACGGTTTTGATGCTCAATTAGCTGCGATCATTTCTCAACAAATGGCGCAACAAATGGCAATCCTGGTTCCTAATTTGGTGGCTCAAGTCATCCAGATGAACGGCAACGGTAACG
The DNA here is from genome assembly GCA_028751855.1 of Ambrosia trifida. NCBI lineage: Eukaryota > Viridiplantae > Streptophyta > Magnoliopsida > Asterales > Asteraceae > Ambrosia > Ambrosia trifida. The sequence goes on along the minus strand of CM054122.1, from coordinate 100,330,416 downwards.
GCAACGGAAACGGTAATGGAAACGGAAACGGAAATGGAAACCACAACGGGAATGGGAATGGTCTTCCAGCCTGTACCCTTAAGCACTTTAATTCCTGCAATCCCCCAAAGTTCAGTGGAGAAGAAGGAGCTACAGGACTCCTACAATGGTTTGAGGGTATTGAGAATACCTTCATCAACAGTGAGTGCCCCGACAACTTTAAGGTCCGATATGCCATGAGTGTTCTTCACAAACGAGCACTCACTTGGTGGAATGAGGAAAAGTGCACCAGAGGAACTGAAGTCGCACTTGCTATGACTTGGGATCAAGTCAAGGAGATCATGAAAAATGAGTACTGCCCACGCAACGAAATCAAGAAGTTGGAAGACGAGTTTCACGATCTTGTCCAAGATAGTGGAGAAAACCTTGCCTACAACACTCGTTTCCACGAACTTAGCCTCCTATTACCGCACAAAGTCACCCCCTTGCCTATTGCAATCGAAAAATACATTGGTGGCTTACCCATGAAGATTCAGGATACGATGTGGGGAAGGAACCCTGCTACTTTGGAGGAAGCAAAACGTTTGGCTGCCACCTTAACAGATAACCACGTGAAGGCAGGAACCCTGAAGCGGAAAGGGGAGAAGAAAACCGTTGCAAAGGATACTCCCCAACCTGCCGTTGAAATCAAAACTGAGGCATCAACCAACGGAAAGTGCAAGGCCAGGAATTTTGCAATAGACACCACTGCTCCACCCAACAAGAAACAATACCACGGGAAGCTACCAAAGTGTGACACCTGCCAGTATCACCATCCAACCCAAGTGCCCTGCCGTCAGTGTACTAATTGTCAAAGGTATGGGCATCTTGCGGAAGCTTGTCGAATTCCTACTACAAACGCCCTTGCAGCTCCAAATGATCCTGCTACTTAACAACAAACTCCACCATTTGAGTGATGTCTTTAATTCTATGTATTAACATTTTATCGATTCGAATAATAAATTCAAGTATTATCATAACATCTGTGTGCATGCTTGTTTTAATGTGTACTAATTGCTATATCTATAATCATACGTGCTTACTTGTACAACAATTAGTTGACTACCAAACAATCTACTCAACGATTGGTAGAGGTTATCATGTCTTCCAACAATCGGGAGAGGCCCTACAACCTGCTCAACGACTGGTAGAGACTATCGAACCTGCTCAACAATCGGTAGAGTCATAAAAGGACGCAAAACCCTAATGTAAGGTAAATTGGTAATTACGGTCCGGAACGTAATCATGAATTTACAGGTACATTAAGGTAGTGTGAAATTTTATCAAGGTTTCCGGTAGTTGACCAATTGTATCCCTGGTTTTCTTTTAACTTCGGGACGAAGTTCCTAAAAGTAGGGGAGACTGTAACATCGCCAAATTTTTTTCAAATTATAATACGTATATTATTTTCATAAATGTGCCTAAGTCTTATTTCCCGACCACACAACTTATATATATATATATATATATATATATATATATATATAATAATAATAATAATAATACATAATACATAATAATTATGTGTGAAAATAATTAGTTAAATGGTGTACTTAACCCAACCCAACCCAACAATGGCCAACCAGACCAGTCCAACCCCTTGGAAGCCCAGCCCAACAGCCCACAGGCCCAAACCCCTACCCTCTGTCTCGCTGTAAAAAAAAAAATAATATATGACTCTACTGGGATTCGAACCCGGGCCGAGCCAAAGCCAACACACCCACACAAACATTTGCTCCACACGTACTTCTTGTTACTAACCCAGATCGTTTTATCTTTATATCAAACATTCATACTCACAGTTGACTTAGGAAAAGTCAACTGTGACCAATCGATCACCAAAATCATCACCATTTAACGCGTATTTGATCCAGGAATGGAATGGTTACTTGATTACCGGCCTATCATAACTGATTGCACGATCTATTAGCGTTTAATTCTTACCAATTTCGTGTCATTGACGCGTCAAACATTAAAACGAGGTCAACATATTGCCAAATCAACACCAGACCATTATAGTATAAATTGAAGGTTTCTGGACCTTCTAACCACGCCGAACAACATCTCTCAACCTCTAATTCTTAGTTAAAAATCTTCTGTACTAGTTATTGAATCGCGTTGTTGACTTTAAGCATTGACCGATCGTTCATACTCAATTCGTGATTGTAAGTCTAATTTTTTTTGTGGGTTTCTTTAATCGGCATCTACACATCATATGCCCTATGATTAATTAGGTTAAAAATGTGTAGATTGCTCGATTGCAATCCTAGGGCTCGAAAAAGGGAAGAACACCAATTCGTATAACATACTAATATTTAACGGACGGAAAAAAATCACAACCATTGGTCTAGACCAAGTGGTTGTGACTGCAATCCTTCACCCGGGTTCGATCCCCGGCTGTGGCGTTTTTCCTTTTATTTTTTTTTTGTTGTTGTATTTTTAGAGCAAATAAACCTTAAATGCATATATTACTTACAAATTCGTTTTAAATTATTAAAACTCTTTTAAAAATTCTACAAAAAAATATTTTGTACTAATCTGATATAAATGTTTCACCTACAATTTTTAGTTTTCAAAAATATATTTATTTATTATATATAATAAATAAATCAAGTTTATTCCATTTTATTTATAAAAATCTATAAAAATATAAAAACGATCTTATTAATTTCCACAAAAATTATTCCAAGTTTTTATAACAATAAACTTTTCTGAAATGATTTTTATTTCAGAAAAACCGTTTATTTAATATTTTTAATCAATTTTTGTTAGTTTTAATCATAATTAAATCATAATAAATCCAATTTTTAATATTTTTGCACCAAAATTTTATACAAATTATTTCTGATTATTTAGAACAAAAATATAATTTTTAAACTGATAAATCTTTAATTTTAGTAATTTTTAATTATTAAAGTTAAAGTTTGACAATTTGAAATAAATAGATTTAATAATCTATTTTAAAGAAAATAATTTTGCAAAAATTATTTTTATACTTTAAACACATTATTGTGACTATCCTAAATTTAAATTTCATAAAAAGATTTTTGGTTATTTATTTACTAAATTTCTCTCAATTGTCGAATATTTTTAATATTAATCAAACAAGCGTTTGTCCCCAAATTCGAAGCCCTAGAAACTTATACATTTGTAGACTTGATAGACTTAGACATATTTATTACCTCATTATAGGGTGATACTTGATACATTTGGGCAACACAATTATCCAAATTTCTCAACAGATATAACATTTTACCAAGGTGAGTTTTACATAGCCCCTTTTTCTATTTATCAACATTTTTGGTGTGAAACATGTTACCACAATACTTATGCAATTCAATCATCAATGTGTTTATGTGTATTTCTATGTTGCATTATGTCTTGAACATGACTAGGATAAGCACAATTCTAGCATAAACATTCATCAGCCAAACGGTATACATTGATAGATCTATTGGACTGACAATCCCACCCGGATACGTGCCTCCTACAAAGGTTACGTGGGTGTTTGTTACTGGAATATAAACGAGTGAACCATGAGCGTATGCAATGTACCACAATTACAACAGTCAACAAGGTTGATTATGCACTCGATTTACTTCTAGTATGTTTTCGCATATGGACTACATTGCCATGGCACATGAATTGCACAACAATTTTATTCTATTATCAATACCTATGTAATTCTCACCAACTTTTGTTGACCAAAATATTTTCAAACTTAACATGTTTCAGGTCTTACTTGCTTGAAGAGTTGAATTGATGCTTGGAGATGTTTGCATAGTTTTTATTCAATTTGATGTACAAATTCTTAGAACAATTGTATGTAACTTACTTAAATTATTCAATGAAATTTATTATTCACCATGAGCTACTGAACAATCATCAATACGTGACATCCCGATGTTTCCGCCATCGGTTGGGGTGTTACACACACAACACATACTCATATGCACATACACAACACACAGACACATCCATATCTATATGTATACACTCGCACAAACTCACATGTTATCTACATATATATACACGCATACATACACAAATACATATATATACATATATCACGCATACACACATATACATATATCACGCATACACACAATACTCACGCATAAACATACATATACACATATCTCGCACACACACACATAACTATACATATATCACACACGCCTACATAAACATACATACATATATTTGTTAGAATATTATGGTTCAAAACCTTGCCTTCTCATTCATTGATAATCAATATAAATACAAGAGAATAATCCCTCTAGTTATGGAAGGGATTTATGATACGCATAAATACAAACAATTTACCAATAATACATATTTACTAAATATAATCTATTACACCCCCGCAGGCGAAACAAGAAGAGGGCGAATGTTTAGACTGAAGCGAAAGTCTTCAAACAGTATGCGAGGAAGGCCTTTGGTGAAGATATCGGCAATCTGGAGTCGAGTAGGAGTATGCAGAACTCGAATGGTGCCACGTTGAATATGTTCTCGAACAAAATGAATGTCCAGTTCAATATGTTTGGTACGTTGGTGTTGAACTGGATTATGTGAGAGATAAATGGCACTAATGTTGTCACAATATACCAGGGTGGCCTTGGATATTGGATGACGCAGCTCTAAAATAAGATTACGGATCCAGCAAACTTCAGATACGACATTAGCAACTGCCCTATATTCGGCTTCGGCACTTGATCGAGAAATAGTGGTTTGTCGTTTTGACGACCAAGATAATAAATTTGGACCCATGTAAGCACAATAACCCTAAGTAGAGCGGCGGGTATCTGGGCATCCTGCCCAATCAGCATCAGTGTAGGCCCGAAGTGATAAATCTGCGCAAGCTGATAGGGTGAGTCCGAATTCAGAAGTGCTGCGAATGTACCTGATTATGCGTTTAAGGGCATTCCAATGATCAATAGTGGGGTTATGCATATGAATGCATATTTGCTGGATGGCATAAGTGATGTCAGGCCTGGTAAAAGTGAGGTATTGGAGAGCACCAGCCAGGCTTCGGTATAGGGAAGAATTATCAAATGGTGCGCCAGACGTAGCACTTAACTTTGGTTTTATGTCAACTGGTGTTGCGACTGGGTTGCACGAGTCCATGCCTGCATGACTCACAATATCAAAGGCATATGATTTTTGAGATAGAAACATCTGGTTAGCTGTTCTAGAGACAGAAATACCTAAGAAATGACTAAGAAGACCAAGATCTTTCATGGCGAATTCAGCCGTGAAGCTGCCCATGAGCTTCTTCCTGAGTGAATATGAAGAAGTGGTGAGTATAATATCATCAACATAAATTAGCAAGTAAGCTATGTCACCCCCGTGGTGATAAGTGAAAAGAGAGTTGTCACATTTACTCTGCAAGAAACCTATAGAAATGACAAAGTCAGTAAATCTTTGGTACCACACCCTCAGTGCCTGTTTGAGGCCATAAAGAGACTTTGTCAAGCGACAGACATGATCGAGGTAATCCCGATGTCAAAACCCCATAGGTTGATACATATAAACCGTCTTAGTAAGATATCCATGTAGGAATGCATTAGTGACATCCAGTTAGTGAATGGACCATGACTGAGAGAGTGCCAAATTCAACACAGTACGAATGGTGGCCGGTTTAACAACCGGGCTAAATGTTTCCCCACAATCAACCCCAATTTCCTGGTTACTGCCATCACAAACTAGACGAGCTTTGTATCTCTCAAGTGTACCATCGGACATGTATTTGTGGAGAAAAAGCCACATGCTACGAATAACATGCATGTAAGGATGTCTCGGGACAAGTTCCCAAGTCTTGTTTTTAATTAAAGCATTAAATTCGTTTTTCATGGCGTATGCCATTCCGGATTAGACAAGGCATCTTTTGGGTTCTTTGGTATGGAGACGATGGTAGAGGTGGAAAGGTTAAATATTTGTTTTGGTTTTGTGATGCCCGGTATGAACCGGGTTTGAATGGTCCAAGTAGGTGGAGGTATTGGTGGGTGAGATGGGAGTTGTGTAGAGACAGGTTAGTAGGCGATGTTTGGGCCAAGTGATAGTTGGTGTGGGATGGAAGTGATTGGGCCAAGGGGACAGTTAGGCTGTGTTGCGGGCTGGGAAAAGGGATAGGGTGGACAGTGGGGTCTAGTTGTAGTGTTTGTGGGCTGGGAAAAGGGATAGGTGATTGGGCCGAAGGTGAGGATGGTGATGTGGGTGGGCTGGGAGTCGAGTGTGGTGGGGAGTGTGGAGGGTTGGGTGGTGCAGGTGCTCGAGGGATGAAGGCCGGGTGCATTTGGTCATCAAGAAAGGTGTAGGTGTGTGGGGTTGTTTTGTGTGTCTTGGCGAATGGGAAAATGGATTCGTCAAATAGAACATGACGGCTAATGGTGATGGAACGAGCTTTTAGATCAAGGCATTTGTATCCTCTATGGTTTGAGGGATAACCCAAGAAGACACAAGGATGGGAACGGTAGGCTAATTTATTAATTGTGGTATGAGGGATGAGGGGGTAACACATGCACCCGAACACTCGAAGGTGGTCATATGTGGGCATGCAATTGTAAAGGCGTTGGGTGGGGGTTTGGAATTTATGTATGACACTTGGAAGGATGTTGAGTAGGTGTGTGGCAGTTTCAAGGGCATGTGGCTAGTAGGTTGTGGGCATGGAGGAGTGAGCCAAAATGGTACGCATGAGGTTGTTTATAGTCCGAATTTCGCGTTCGGCTTTGCCATTTTGGGAGGATGTGTGGGGACATGAGAAACGGAAGTGCATGCCATGAGAATTGCAAAAGTTATGAAATTGGTTATTGGCATACTCCCTACCGTTATCACATTGAAGTTATTTTATTTTGGTGTTAAATTGGGTGTGTACAAAAATATTAAATTTGGTAAACATTGTGAAAACAGCGGATTTGTGGGCAATTGGGTAAGTCAATAAGAAATTGGTGAAATCATCTAAGAACAACACATAATAACGATGACCCCCGTTGGACACAATAGGGGAGGTCCAAACATCGCTATGAACAAGATCAAATGGCAAACATGTACTTGTATTAGAAGCAACAAAAGGAAGTCTAATATGTTTACCAAAAATACAAGCACTGCAAACATTTTTATTCAAAGTACCACAAGAAATAGAACTTGAAGTTTTTAATTTATTTAAAACAGCCGGGCCTGGGTGACCAAGGCGTTGATGCCAAATGTCTTGAGAAATAGCAGCATAGGTTGAGGCAGTGGTGAGATTGGTGATGTTGGAAGGACTGAGTGTGTAGAGATCCCCCAAGCTATTGCACCGTAGGATAGGTTTTCTGGTCTGGAGGTCCTTCACAGTAAAACCATAGGGTTCAAATTCAACAGTTAAATGGTTATCAGTTGTAAAACGACGGACTGAAATAAGGTTTTTGACCAAGTTTGGGGCATACAGGACATTGTTATGTTTAAAGGGTGGGAATGGTGGAGGTAAGGTAATATTGCCTTGTCCTAAAACCGGAATGGTTTTACCATTCCCAACAATAATGTTGCGAACAATGTTAGAATTAAAAATATAGGGAAACTTATCAGATTGAGGAGACATTGTACCTGTAGCACCGGTGTCCATGGTCCAGGAAGAATCATTATTTTGAAGTGCCAGATTATAGAGGGCCTGAGCGATGTCCGTAGGCGAGTAATTCTCCGCATACGACTGAGCAGAGTTAGCGGCATCAGGTTTGGGGCCCAACAGCCCAGGATTGTTTGCGGGCCTATTCTGTTGGGCCGAAGAACCCTGAAACGGGCCTGAATAATGTTGTTGTGGGGCTGCCGAAGACTGGGTATTATTTGGGTTTGGGTATTGGTCTAGGGGATGGGATGGGTATGGACAATGAGGAAAGTTCCAGGTGGGCTAAGGGGTGAACGGGTAAGGTTGTGAAGAGGTGTTCGGCCAAGGTGAAGGCTGCCACTGGTTTGGTTGCCAAGCGTTTTGTTGAAACCGGCCTCTACCATAAGACCCACGACCGCGACCGCGGCCTCGGCCTCGGCCACGACCACGATCACTTCCGTTAGACGTGTTCCGGGATTGAGGTTGGTTGGGTGATGGGTTAGTGATGGTGTGGAGGGCGGTACCCGCGGATTGAGCGGAGAGGTTGGCTTGGTTGACTTTTTGGTCTTCCACTTGGCATAAACGAGACCGGGTAGTATAAAAGTTGGGTAAGGGATGGGTATTTTGGAGGATGAGGGAAATGCTTTCGTATTATGGCGTCAACCCGGTAAGGATTTTCATAACGAGTTGACCTTCGGATACGTTGGCATTTAGGCTAGTGAGTTGGTCGTAAAGTAATTTCATTTGTTAGCAATAAGAAGAGATGTTTGAAAAACGGTCAAGACGGGTGTTAAAAAATATATTTTGAAGGCTAATGATACGAGCGGCTTGGTTGTCGAGAAAAAGGTTTTTGAGACGACACCAAGCATCGTATATGGTTGTGTTGTTGATCATGATGGTGTGGACTAAATCTTGAGTGATGGTGCCATAGATCCATTGTAATACAATGGCATCTATTCGCTCCCATGACTCGGTTTGGGTGGGTTTGGCAGCTGGGTCAGTAGAGGTATTTGTGGACGAAGAGGAGGCAGCCACATGAGGCAAAAGATGTTCGTACACCTCATATGCCTTGCAATGTATGGTAAAAAAGCTCGGCCCAGGTGTTGTAATGTTCGGTTTGGCTATCTAGGATAATGGGTATGAAGTTTTTGATGTTGGAAACTGTTACAGCAGGGTGAATGGTAGACATGGAGAGTGATTAAGAAAGAAATAAGGCTGATCGATGGCTGGGAAAAAGAAAAAAAATCAGTCGCAGATTATAGGTTGCGACGGCAGGAAGAAGAAGCAAAGTAGGGTTTGTGGCTTGATACCATGTTAGAATATTATGGTTCAAAACCTTGCCTTCTCATTCATTGATAATCAATATAAATACAAAAGAATAATCCCTCTAGTTATGGAAGGGATTAATGATAGGCATAGATACAAACAATTTACCAATAATACATATTTACTAAATATAATTTATTAATATTTATGCATGCCTACATACACACACATAAATATACATACACTGCGCATACACACACTTATACATGTACGCTTCTACATCTATACATACATATACCAAACACACGTACATAATCATATATATATATATATATAAACATTCTTATACATGTTTCCTCATTATTGTTAGTTTATTAGTTTTCAAACTCTGTTAAATATAAATGATTTATGAACTTGGGTGAACAATAAGATTTAGAACATAGGAAAATGACAAAGTTAAGTTAAGTTGCATACCACTTGGTCTTGGGATGGATTCTTGGAACTTGCAAAATAGTGTTGGGTGAGTCGTATGGTGAGTAAAGTGTTAGAGGTTTTGAGATGAGAATGTGAGATGTGAACAACAAGTGAGCTTCATTCTCCCTTGTGCCCTTATATAGAGATCGAGAGAGATAGAGACGATAGGGAGATAGAGACGAGAGACCGAGATAGAGATAGGTTGAGAGAGGTTCAATTTTGGTAAGTCAACTTGTATGAAACTTTTGGTTTTTAGAATCTTTCTATATTGTTGATTAGTCTTCGGTTGATGCCATTTTAATCAAGGTAACTTATCATTCTAATCCTTGTCAATGTGAAAGACTAGACCCATGATTATGGTGTCCATCTTTCCATAGCATGACCACACTTCACTTGATTAATAAATTAAAGGTGATGTTTACCCTTGATTTGATTAAGCTTAGAGATCTCTTAAGATTACATTTGGATGGTGATGGATCCTATGGTAGTGGTGGCAATCGCATGAAACAGAAAAGTATAGAGGAGAGGTTTGTTTTGGGTAGGTTAACCATCATGGATCCAAACAATTTAGGGAATATTTCCATTTCCATTAGTAATCACTTTTAAGGTTTAATCTTTGGGGTATTGGATTTTAATAATCCCAAGTTTCCACCATTGGCCGATAATAATCCCTACTTCAAAAATTCCCAATAATAATCCCAACTTTCAAACATTTGGCCTCTGGTAAACCTTTTTTAACTGAGCACTAACTGGGTTAGTTAGTGCTGACGTGGCTGCTGACTTGGTTTTTTTTTTTTTTTAATAATAATAACAAATCCCTCCATCATCATCATCATCATCATCATCATCCACCCTCTCCTCACCATCTCCCTTCTCCATCATCCACCCTCTCCTCACCATCTCCCTTCTCCTCCATCATCCACTCACCACAATAATAATAATAATAATAATAATAATAATAATAATAATAATATGATTATCTCACGTGACATCACGTGTATACTTTTCCTCTTCAAAAATCTTGTTCATCTGTCACTTTTTTCCTTGTAAACAAACAATCATAAACAACTTCAATGAAACCCTCTGATCAAAGAACATCCAATCCATGAAGATCGTAATCAGCTAACATGGATTTCGTCGAACTAGAAGCAATCGAAGGCCTCCGATGGTCCTGGAACTCATGGCCAGTATCAAGAACCCAATCTCACGATCTGGTAATAATAATAATAATAATAATAATAATAATAATAATAATAATAATAATAACAATAATAACAACAGATCTGATGTCTGATGCTGGTGAATGAAGATGATGGTCCAAAACGAACAGAATCAGATGCTGGTGAATGAAGATGATGGTCCAAAACGAACAGAGACGCTGTGGGTTTTCGATGGTTTCCCCTGAACCAGAGACGAGGTAAGGATATGTATACCTGGGTTAACTTTTTGGGTTTTCGATGGGGGTTTAGTTGGTGATGGTGGCAGGGGGACGGCGGGAAGACAGTGGGGTCGTGGAGGCGAATGGTGATGGTGTTGCAGGTGGTGGCGATGGAGGGATGAAGCTGATGAAGGAGATGATGAAGATGGTGGTGGTGGTGGATATATGAAGATGATGAAGGAGATGATGAAGATGGTGGTGGTGGATATATGAAGATGATGAAGGAGATGAACCTAGTTAGTTAAAAAAAAAACCAAGTCAGCTGCCACATCAGCTTAAGTTGTACACGTCAACATGCTCAGTCAGCAGCCACGTCAGCACTAACTAACCCAGTTAGTGCTCAGTTAAAAAAGGTTTACAAGAGGCCAAATGTTTGAAAGTTGGGATTATTATTGGGAATTTTTGAAGTAGGGATTATTATCGGCCAATGGTGGAAACTTGGGATTATTAAAATCCTATACCCCTTAATCTTTCTATGATGTGTGACTAAGCCTTTGATTAGATGCAATTACCTAGATTGATGGTTCCTAGTGTACTGTGAACAAGGGACAAGTTGAAGGGTGATGGTGACCATAGAGGGTGTTTGGGCCAAAAACAAAGGGGAAAGGGGGGAAGGGGCGGAGGTGATGGTGTTGGGGGAGGAGAAGGCTATTTTGGGCAAGCATCCTCCTCTAATCCTTCTATTGATTAAGTGTTGGCTCCATTTTTGTGTAAGTGTCATTCTAATGGATTCACTAGATTAGATTGTCTAGGATTTGTAGGGACAATTAGTGTAAAGTGAATGTGATCCTTCATGTGTGTGTGTATATATATATTCAAGTAATTCCATGCATGCATAGACATACACATACACATACATATATATGTGTGTGTGTGTGTGTATGTGTGTATGCGTATGAATAATATGTTTTTTAATGTGTTGAGTAGAGTTCCAATGTATATATATCTATACATATTTATATGGGTAAACATATGTATATGTTTGTTATTCATAGAAAAGAATGTTGTTAGGGTTTTTAAAAAACGTGTCACCAATGATTGATAAATCAGAATTTTGTAAATTAGGGTGAGTCATCTATGGGATAAATTGCAATAGTTCGGGCCTTGCTAGACTTTCAGGGGAGATAACCATATAAAATAAGATAAAGACTCGACTAGTAAGTGTACGGATTTGACCTAGTAAGTTTGTGGGTGTCACACAATGGTTTTCTAGCTGCACATGGTTGCCCCCAACAAGGTATGACACTTTAAAGTCATTAGTTTAAGATAAGATAATAGACTTATGGAAATCGTTGCCATTCATCCTTTTCGTAAAAGACATCAATTGAATCAATGAGGCATGGACTAAGTTCATTCTCATATGGTGTTCAATCATTATTGTTCTTGATCAAGATTCATAGTGGTCCAATCATACACATAGTTAATTTGTGTAAGGCCATACACTTCACCAGTTTGAATCCACAAAGGCGCCACGATGTATAACTGTTACATATTATGTAAGAGTACAAAATCCCTTATTGTCACACCCCGCCAAGGCAGAAACATAGGGATGTGATTTGAAAGGTTTTCAAGCATAAGGTTCGGAAACACATAAGGTGTAATTTAAGTAGATACCAACAAACGATAAATTAAGTCTTACAAAATTAAGAAAAATGTAATATTGTTTGAAATCACTGGACCAAATGTCAAAAACATAACATGACCATCATTATTATATCTTGACTGGTGTAGGTTATGATACCACAGGATGTGCACTCGAACCCCTCTCTCAAATTCCCATCCTCCATGATCAATTACTTGAAAAACATGCATAAAAGATTTGTCAACATAATATCGGTGAGTTCATAGGTTTCAATGTATTATGTAAAGTGCTTGTGAAATTCGTGTATGACCAATCAAAGCTAGCTAAGCTAATGATTACTGTGCAAACCATGAGTCCCATAAGCAAACCTCTTGACTATTGTGCCTCGCACATTGTACAATAAAGACAACGTATATATAGTAGAATACTAACACTCTCTTGTATGTAACTTGTTAGAGTGACTAACTAAGAGTGAAGGTGTCAACCCAATAGATCTATTTAAGTGATCCATGGCTACTGTTAGCTAATGGTTATAGTGTAAATGTAAGTACGAGGACTGTTAAGCTCATGAACCAAATATCTCATGTTTCACATGGTAGTCTTGATAGAATATCACCCAAAATGTATGTACTAGAAATGTAGCATGTTTATCCCCCAAATATATAAAACAGTAAAACGGGGCCGTGAAACTCACTTGATGACTGTAGAGAAAGTCTACTGAAGTAGAAAAATAGAATAGCTAAAATCCTAATAACCAGTATCCTATGATTTACAAGGACATGGTAAGTTATACATTCTTGTCGTTTACCGTACAAGTTGTTCACCTGACTTGTGGACCCATGTCTATTGTATTCGTGGGCCATTGTTTGTGTACGTGATAATTACTATGTATTTTATGTGTACTCTGTAAAGTGTACGATTTCATGAATTCCGGACGTTTTGTTGTAAAAATGTATGTATTAATTACAAAACGGAGCACACATGTCATCATGGGTTATGGAATATTTCCCAATCTAACATGTGTGGTGTTTTCTTGAAAAAGCAAGTGTTTTAACATACGCTATAATATAATAGTGTCAAAGTTGTAGTTAACGCATGTTAAGGTCAGTTTAACATATGTTATATCTATAGCCGAAACTTTAGCTTATTACAATGGTTCAAAATCCAATTAATTGATACAACATAACCGAATTATTTGTATCCATTTACGTATAAGAGAGTGATCATGTGTGTAGGTGTAGTTACCTTGGAATCGTATATAAACATTCATACCAGGCAATGTAGGTTCGGCTATATATATACATTATGTTTTGATCTAGAAAGCTAAAGTTTTGCACTCATTCGACACTTATTACATTATCTAGTTTTGGGTTCATGTGATCTACTTCCTAGGTCAAGTTTTAACAAGATGTGGTGATGAAAAATGAGTGAATAGTGTTAATTAGTTAATATATATAATCGTGTTTTAGGAAACTAAGTCATCACATCAATGTTTTTTTATTACAAACACTAGCTTTTACATTTTTATGGGCCGATTGTTGTAGGTCATAGGGCCATGGGTCGGTGGTTCAATAGGACCGATTTCTTAAGAATCAAATGAAGTTTATGGTTAGTCATCGTACCTATCCTAATTGAAGACAAATTTGAATGCTTGCACGGCTTCTAGCTTCGATCCTTAGGACTCTATGTCTCGCTAAATTGAGATTAGAAGGGAAAAATGATAATGGTTGTGGGTGGGTGGTGTTCGGATGAGAGGTGTAAGAGAGGGAAAAGTAATAAGTTTATATGAGTTTGTGGGTAGATTGTGGATGTTCAAAGCAAAGCTACACACCTCTATGTATAGTCCATGATATGCTATATCAAATGCATGGTTCTTTGGAGTTTGGAAGGTACATAATATTCTAATACAATTGGTTGAAATAGTTGAAATTGACAAGTGATCATGTAGGCTTTGGGGTTCGGCCGATCATGAAGACAGGGGAAATTGTCATCAACTTTGGGTGATGGTGATTGCTCATTCATTGTTTCTTCTTGGAGCCGATTGGTGGCAAGAGTGGATTAGGAAATTATATCTTATAGGATTGTGTATAGGAAGTTGTCATACTCTAGTTTGGTGTAAAGTTTGGACATTCCATTGAAAGTGACTTGTCATGGTTTTGTTTGTTTGTTTCGGCCGATGTATGGGTTCAAGAGGAGATCCACAATTCTTGGTCATGATCAATCTTTGGAAGGTGGGTTGTCATCAATAATGATCTAAAATGGTATAAGTATGATTGTCAAATCTTGTCTTATGTTGCTCCCTACTTTTCAGCTCAAAGGAAAGACAAAACATACTTGTAGAAAATCTCCATTTCTTGATTTGAACTTGAAAGTATGAGTGGTCCATTCTAGTGTAAGTGTGATTATCATCTAGAAGATCTTTGTTGTCATGTTTGGTGTCTTGATAATCGCCAATGACAAGGAAAGAAAAGAAGATTTTGTTGGTTAGTTAGTTATGCTAAATGAGGAAAGGATGGACTTTGGGAATGTGTGTTGTGCTAAAGGGTAAGATACTAAGTTTCTGTAAGGGAAGGACAAGACAATCAAGATATATATATATATATATGTGTGTGTGTGTGTGTGTGTGATTATATACTCAATATGTTGTCAAGATCACAAGGATCTTGTATGGTTAATTGCATATAGGTTGCTTAACTTATCAATTTATGTGGGAAATGGCGTGGGATTATGGGTATGGATTGATATATATATATATATATATATATGTATATGTGTGTGTGTGTGTGTGTGTGTGTGTGGCCGATCCTATGTTCACAAACACGTGGTTTTGTGAGCTTGCTATTTAGATCGAATTGCTGTGTGTATGTGTATAGATACGTATGAAGGCATGAAGTGTTGTTTATATCCATTTGTTATCAATAGGTTTGGATGATCGAGTTTTAACATATGCGTGTAGTGGTAAAAATAATATTATTTATCGTGTCATGGATACATATGTTATTTGTGGACAAACACGTGGTATTGAATGTAGTATTATCATGTGTTAATACATGCTTGTTCCTTGGTAGTGTTTAATGACTTTGGTGTGTGCTAATCTCATTGAACACATTGTAAATTTTTTGGATTTGAGTGGAATCGTGTATTTTCCCACTTTGGTAATGTCATGTGTATTGTTGTTTTGTCCGAACGTAGTAATTGGATATCCGGTGGCTCTCTGTTGAGTGTGTGTTTAGCTTGATTGTTCAACGCCAATTGTCTCAGATATTTCATGTTTTTCATGCGTAAATGGATAATCCATTGAATTTCTGCACTAGTTAGGGCTTTACTAGACTGGGGTATAGTGAGTGCTAAAATTGTCTAATATGCATACGAAATGACATAGTTAAGTAAAATGTGTACGCATCTTAACCTGATTCGTTGACTAGTATCACACTTATTGACTACGTACAACACCTACTGAACTTCAGAACTATTCCCAATTATAGCCTTTATGACTGTAGTTACGTGACAACGGTTGACAGTAATCAAAGAATAATCCTTAGTAAACGAAAGTTCTAGTATGCATCTCAGATTAGAGGATACTAAATAAATATACCAATATGAAAACATTTTATGACTAAGATCCATGAAGATGATTTGAAGCGAGTTTCATCCAATGTTATTCACAATGAGGTCTCTGAACTTAGAAATCAACTACTTGAGCCCAAATTCAAAATAGTCTTAATTCAGAGTCGCCCACCAGTCTAACCGACTATGGATAGTTAAGAATAAAAGATTCATGGATTAAACGTATTAAAATTGAACACAATTATAAGATTTAGAATTATATTTAACTAGTAAATAAAAACGAATTCAAAAGTACAACTGTTTAATTGTTCATACATCTAAATACTAAATCAAGACATATGGCTAACTAATCTAAGCCTAATAGCATCTCTATAATGATTATGCTTGTCCAGAGTCATGGGCAATATATTTATTTACTATACTTATTATAATGTCTCCATGTTCCACAATTTCACGTATATAGTGGAACTTTCTTAGATTGTGCTTGGCCTTGTGATTAGATATAGGCTCTTTGGCTTGAACAATATCACATGTGTTATCACAAATTATCTCGATGAGTTTCTTATTGCTTGGAACCACATCAAGGCTGGCTTTGAATTTATTCATCCAAGCAGCTTCCTTTGCCTCATCTGATGCGGCCATATACTCAAATTCGGTGGTTGAATCTGCCACAACACTCTGTTTGGAGCTTTTCTATGAGATAGCTCCTCCATTTAGAGTGAAAACAAAACCTGATTGTGAGCAAGAGTCATCTAGGTCACTTTGTAAACTAGCGTCAGTGTAACATCTGTTGATGCACTTTGTGTGTGGTCGTCGTTGTCGAATAGATTAGGGTTGAGTCTTAGCTGAATATGGTGTAATTCATGATATTGTGGTGATTCATAAGGGCATTTATGGATCTAATAGTATTGTTATTATGGACCATGAGAATGGGTTTTCATGACCATGAGAATGGGTTTTCAAGAGACTCATTCACATGCTTTTGGACTCATATGCATGGTTGAGCATGAGAATGAGTTTCGCACACCATGGTCTATAAATAGCAATCTCATGTGTAGAGTTCATTAAGATTGTGAGTATATGCTTTGAATGCTCTCTAGGGGAGATTATAGCATATGACACGTCAGGTCTAGTGCATAACATAGCATATATGATAGAACCGATCGTGTAAGAATATGGAATTGCTTCCATTTGCTTAATATCAATGTCCGTTGAAGGAGAATGCAATTTGTCCAAGATAGTTGCTTTGGTCGTAGGAACACATTCTTTCTTAGCGTGTTCCATCTTAAAACGTGTTAGAACCTAAATGAGAAAACATGAAGTGTTGAAGAAAACTGAAGCTAGGAACCAAGTGCTGAACAAAATGAAGAACATCCAGAACAGGTTCTAGCTGAAGAGATAAAGATCAAAAAAGATTCAAGAACAAGATCTCTTTGAATATATAGACAAAAGAAGACAAACATAACTCCTATCTAATGAAATCTGGGACGAGGGAACCAGATTTCTGGGATAAACTCTGATATTGACATAGTACACCAATCCTAGACGAAGACTTTAGATTTCTGGGAAGAAATCTGGAATCTTGACAAGTGGGAAAGTTAAAAAGCATGCAACTTGACCCCAATCAATCATGCAAGACTTTCTTTCCCTCTTCGACATGCAAAACTACAAGTTGATGATAAACCAATTGTTTATTCATCAACATGGGTCAACTCTTCTCTATAAATAGAAGACATCATACGTCGAAGAAGGGTGCCAAGTGTGAATGTGAAAGTATGTGATATACATAGCAAACATAGTCGAGTCTTACATATGTCTTCTACACATACTCCACACCACATTCACACCAGCCATAAGAATTCTTTTGAGTCATTCTTTTGTAAAGTTAAACGTGATCCTTGTCAAAAGATGGTCACTACATAAACTCGATACTTCTTAAAAACCCGTGTGTTTTACTGTTTTTGAAAGTTGCTTCTCCAAGATCTTTTATCGCGAAACAAGTTCCAGAGATCAGTATATCATCCACATACAGGACAAGGAATGATATAATGTTCCCACTTGCCTTTCTATAAACTTAAGGCTCGTCTTCATTATTGACAAAACCAAATTCTTTGATCTTTTGATCAAAATGTAGATTCCAACTACGAGATGCTTGTTTGAGTCCATTATTGGACTTATTTAGTTTGCACACCCTATTAGGATATTTTGGATCAACAAAACCGTCGGGCTAAACCATATAGACATCTTCAGAGAGATATCCATTTAGAAAACCGGTTTTGACATCCATTTACCATATCGTAGTGATAGTAGGTGACTATAGCAACCAATATCCTAATTGATTTGATCATAGCAACGGGTGAGGAAGTTTTATCATAGTCAACACCTTGAATATAAGTGAAACCCTTCACAAGTAGCTGTTCTTTATAGGTGTGTATATTTCCATACGTGTCAGTTCTTCTCTTGAAAACCCATTTACTCCTTACTACCCAAGATTTGGGGGTAGCTCAACCAAATCCCAGACTTGATTCTCATGCATTGATTGTATCTCAACATTCATGGCTTCTACCTATTTCGTAGATTCAGGATCTGAGATAGTAGATTTGTAGTTAACGGGTTCATCATTAGACTCACCTACTACCATGACTTTAGCACCATTAAGATATTCGAGGTATTTATCAGGTTCTTTTTTAGTCCTTCTACTTCTGCGAATGCTTGTGTTTATGTCTGATTCATCAGCAACAATTTTTTTGTTGATTAGATGCTCCAATTTCATCAGCGGTTGTTTGTGGTTCTCGAATTTTTTCAAGATCCACAATATTGTCTCTAGTTCCTGGATTAAGAAGTTCTTCCTCGAGGAAGCACCCCTTCCTTTTGATGGAAATAGTATTTGCATCATGATGGTATAAAAGATATCTTCTTCTATTATAGTATCCGAAAAAAATAAACTTTTCGCCTCAAAGACCAAGCTTATCATCAGAATCGTTGGTGATATAAGAATTAGATCCCCATACTCTTAGGCATTCTAAATTGGGTTTACGCCCATGCCATATCTCGTATGGAGTTTTGTTTACCTTCTTAGTCGGAGTTAGATTGACGAGGCGTGCAACAGTTATAAGAGCATGACCCGAAAAGGAGTGAGGCAAGTTAGTCCAACACATCATCGATCGAACCATATTAAGTAAGGTTCAATTTCTCATCTTGCTCACACCATTAAGCCGGGGTATGCCAGGTGGAGTGGGTTGTGAAATGATTCCACGCTCTTTTAGATGATTGAGGAATTCTAAGCTGAGGTATTCCCCACCTCGATATGATCGAAGTATCTTTATCGTTCTACTGAGTTGGTTTTCAACTTCGTTTTGGAATTCTTTGAACTTGTCAAAAGTTTCATGCTTATGCTTCATGAGATAGACATAAGCATATTGACTATGATCGTTAATACATGTAGCGAAGTATCTTTCATGATTTCTAGTCATTGTTCTAAAGGGACCACATACATCAGTGTGTTTAAGTCCCAAAAGACCATTGGCTTGTTCACCAACATGGGTGATGGGATCCTTAATGACATTGCCAGCTAAGCAAGATTTGCAGTCATTAAAGGAGTCATGTCCTGTGGATTCAAGGATCCCATCGGATTGGAGCAATTTAATGCGTGCCTTGCTTATATGGCCAAGTCTTCAATGCCATAGAAATGTGTCATTAATGTCAGCTTTGTTACGTTTAGAAAGATTATATATGTTATTGTCTGTTTGAAGATCTATCTCAAAAATATCATTTCGAGGTTTGGCCTCAAAATAAAAGACATCATTCAATTAAGCAGAAACAACAATACCATTAAAAACATACTTGAATCCTTGTTCAAACATTAAAGAAACAGAAATAATGTTTCTGGTTAAACCAGGTGAAAACAAACAGTTATTTAAAGTAAGTACAAGGCCAGATGGACATGAAAGTAAATATGTGCCAGTTGCAAGAACTGGTACTCTCTTCCCATCGCCAACGATGAGCTCCATGTCCCCTTGTTTTAGTTTCTTCCCCTTTTCAATCTCATGAAAGACATAAATGATGTGGTAACCACACCGGTATCAAATACCCATGTGTTGCTAGAAACAGTAAAAAGTTCAATAACATAAATAAGAATACCTGAAGAAGTGCCAACACTATTTTCCTTATTCAATTTAAGCTTAGATAGATATTAAGGGTAGTTACATTTCTAGTGCCCCATCTTATTGCATTCAAAGCACTGTTACCCTTCAGGAGGTGGTGCTTTTGCAACTTGCTTGTTATTTTTGGTGGCAGGTTTGGCAGCAACATTAACTTTCTTCTTGTCTTTGCCATTATAACTCTTTTCTTATTGCTGTGCTTTTTAACACCAACAAATTTTTCCATCTGAACTTGATTAGTTTTTCTTGGTATATTCATCTCGGCCATTTTGAGCATTCCGTGAAGCTCAGTCACTGTCTTTTCCCAAGCATTCGTATTGAAATTCATTACAAACTAGTCGTAAGAGCTAGGGAGAGAGTTCAAGATGAAATCTGCTGCCATTTCATTTTACAGGGGATAACCAAGTTTGTTAAGTTGGTCAATGTACCCTTTCATCTTAAGCAAATGAGCAATAACATATGAGCCCTCTTGCATTTTACAGCTTACGAGCTGCTTCATGGTGTCATATCATTCTTGTCGGGCTTGTTTCTGGAACATGTCCTTAAGTTGCTCGATCATGTCAAGTGCATTCATGTCTTCCAAGTTCTTCTGTAGATCAAGAGACATAGTGGCTTGCATAAGGCTTGCTACCTCAAAGGCATCCTTATTATATTTTTTCCAATGCCTTACGAGCAACAACAGTGTTATTTTCGGGCTCGTTGGGATTGGGCCATCAAGAACGTAGAGCTTCATTGTCATCTTGAGAACTATTCACAAATTGCGGTGCCATTCGAGAAAGTTGGTGTCATTTAGTTTTTCTTTCTCAAGTATAGAATTGAGAGCGAATGTGGAGTTGTTTTCATTAGCCATCTATTAAATAGGCAAAATAATTTTAATTAGCATTATCGATGTGATTCCTTATTAATTAACGACCCATTTATAGTAATTAGAATAAGGAATGAGAATCTGGGTATGTCAATCACTAAAGGCAGTTGTGGCATGAAACATTAGTGAGTGGCAAGGCAGACTAACAACAAGTGTCAATTATGAGATATGCATAACTCTCGAGTATGAGGCCGCTAAGACAACTCTTGTCTATGCACTGGTACATTTAGCCTCATATATGCCCAATTTCACTTTCTAAATAGTTGTGGCATGTCAAGAGAGAAAAGTAATAGTCACATTAAAATACATACTTGAAGAGAGTCGGATGTGTCAACGAAACCCTTGCACAATGCTAGGATAAACTAGACATCAAGTGTGGTTTTGTGGCTCCAAACGCTGATGGTTCGCTTTATGCTTTCGAGTGTTTCTTATTATAGGATGGCATAGACCATTGATTTTAAATATGAGATTTAATTTTTTAGAGTTTACCTAATAGGGTTGTAAAAGCCAGTTTTACCATATAATGTTCGTGACATGTAATTAACTCTTTCAACCCTTGGGACACTTAATTTTAAGTAACTTATTAAAACTAAGTTTGTCATTACTTGAATAACTAATTAAAGTTAATAGTTTAAACTATTAAGTTATGAGTTTAGAAAAATTAAAATGTATACAAATTTCAAAAAAAAAACCTCAAGTTGCAATTATTTTAAGACAAACAATTCGTTTTATGATAAAAATCATTTTACAAGTTGTAAAAATCCATTTACAACTTGTTTTTATCTAATTGTATTTATATTTTAAAAAACAATTTTTTAAAGGTTTGGTATAAGGTTGGTATGTTATAACAACTATAAAATTAAATCAATCATAATAGCAAAACGAAATATGTAAATCATATGGCCAAAATTGTTTGGTCTTGCTAAAGCCTTTTAGCAAGACCAAACGAATCACGGGGTCACAACACATAAACATCCACAAGGATAGAATTGGACTTTAGTGCAAATTGTTGTTTTGAGTAACTCCCATTGACTTCATTACTCCTGTCTTTGTCTTCAGTTTTGCCATCGGGTCTTTATCACTACAATATTTATAAAAATACATAAAAATAAAAACCCTAATCGATTACAACTTTGAGCCATCAAAATCGGCCAAAACCATAAAATAAAACTGAAGTAAATATATAAAAGTATACAAGAACAAGGTCGGGCCAGATTTACATATTTAACACAATCATAATAAATAGGCAATCTTGGTCAAATAAAATAAATAAAATTTTGACCAAATACTTTGTTGCTCTAAAACAATCTAGATCTGAAACTTCAAATAAGTTAAAGTTTGAGATCCATAACCGGCAAAAAGATCGGATCCGATTTATATGTTGTAACCAAGACTCTGATACCGTTGTTGGCATTCGATGGTGTCACCTTTACTTTGTATCAAAACTGGTTTGATATATTTATTGTTAATTAAATTAATAATTAATAAACGCAGTGGAACATTTATATTTTTATCAACACCAAATAATCAAACGAACAGAATCTAGTTACAAAACATGCAAACATTGTACAAAAAATAATCTACCAATGAGATAGATATACCTGTGTGGTTAATAATAAACCGTTTGAGACACCGAGGTACAATGAACAGACACTAGAGCACGAACACAAATAGAGTACGGGTTACGGCGGTGACAGGTGCCGCTAGATAGCAGTTGTGGAAGTTGGGTGGTTGATGCGTTTGGTTTTAGTAATTTAGAAAGATGTCAATTTTCCCGGTGCCAAAAACTTGATGTGTTAACTACAAAACATTGGTTTGGAGAAAACGACTAATTTTTACTAAACCTTTGTACAAGTTTTAAATTTATAAAGTAAACGATAGTCACTCAGAAACTAAAACCAACACCTAGGCAAAGAACCTGACGTATATAGTATAGCTTGCTAGGGCAAATACCGAGTATCGTATTCCAGAGAAGACACTTTCCCCTACTCAACCGTTCATCAGATAACTGATCAGGTTTTAAAAGAGAAAATAAAACGAAGGGGTTTTAAGACAAAATAGTTCTAAAAAGGTTTTGGGTTTCATAAAATAAAAGGATAAAATAGTATAGAAAGTGGATATGCACATCTCGGGGCCCTCCGTATAAGTAGTTAAGTTTGCTATTAAAATTAATAATTAAGATTAATTATTTGTGAGGAGGACGAGAGTGATCTTGAAGTGTTGACTCCTTGATAGAAAAACAGAGCCACTACTGAGTAGAATGCAAAACCTCCCAATACGCGTCTGCATGAAGGTACTCCGCCTGAGCCTTGCATATAGCAGGCTTCCCAAACCGCGGTCAAGTCTCTAGTCCTCAATCTTATCTTATTTTTGTAATGGAGGCTTCACTCCCGACCTGGAACACCGTACACCTCCCTTAGCTCTCGTTTTCCTTGCCGAATGATCTCTTCTTATAATCAGTCTTGGTGACAACGTAGGCCCTAAATAGGTTAACGATCATGAAGACCGAAGGATCTCTCTTACAATCACCTCAACTGACATGTATCCCCACTGGTTAATGGATTCGTACTTGCAAGACCTAGAAATAGAACTCTTATTTTATTTATCTTTAAAAAAGTGACACTTTAACATTTAGTGATCAATTAAATATGGTTTGATGATTGATGACTTAATAAGCCTAACTCATAACCTCCCGAGCTGAATGAAACCCTTGACAAAGGTGGAACATAATCCTAAAGGTGTGCAATCCGAAGATCACTGGTGCACCCGTAGGGAATCCGCCCTTTACCAAGAAGATCATTCAATCATCTGGTAAGTACCAGAAATGTATCACTCAGATCTAGTCCACTTTAGAAGCCATTGCTTAGAACCCGGTTTGGATATCAGAAGCCCGAAGGATCTATCTCACTACCGGTTTCCTCACCTTGGATCTAGCTCGGGACTACCAGAAGCTGATTAAACCTCGAGTTATTTAATCAAGTTAGGGTTGATTTTAAGTTATTAAGTTAGTCATCATTTGAACCTGTCACAAGATAAATAAACAAGAATTAGAAAGAACATAGCACAACAAATAACTAAAAATAAACTAATAATAATAATAATAATAATAAAAGTCTACAAATCGAAGCGGGTTCAGGAATAATAGAAAGATACAACCACAAGAATAATCAACACATGAACATGGCTGCTCATAGACAAGCCTTCCATCTCCTAGTGCTATGTATCTAATGTAATCCTCACGACCCTTGATGTTTATTGCATAAGCTACTCTATGATCCCATGCTTGGCCAAGATGATCATGGTAGGACGAGGCCTAACCTTGGTGGGTATGTTAGGATGGCCCTTAGGCCTCCCACGGGACCCCAAGATCTCTTGAAGAAGCTTGGAAGCCGACCCAAGAAGGCTCAAGAATAGGTGGAATGGGATGCTCAAATAGAGGGGTAAAGCTTGCTATTTATAGACCTGCCAGGGTGAGCATGGGCGTGCAGGGTAGTGGCACGGCCGTGCAGCTGTCATTCGTATGTTCTGTTGGCTGCAGTTTTGTCTAGTCTGTACTGTTGTCTTAGGCATGGGTGTACCAAGGTATGGGGCACGGCCGTGCACATTATCTTGGATAGATTTCTTGTCCCCCAAATTTGTTGCGTTGTCTTCTAGCGTGCAGGGCCTCCGTGCAACTGTGCATGGGCGTGTTGGGCCAGTTCCGGACAAGTTTTATCACTGTTAAGTCCCGTGAGGGTCTTCAAACATACAGGGGACATGCTGCAAGTCTTGAATCCTCAGGAATCTCCAGTTTTTGCCTGTTTTTGCCTGAAAATTCTCTGTTTCTGGCTTAGAGCTCCAGTTTCTTAAGAAACACAAATAGGAACGAATTAAGTACCCAGAATTAGTAATGTAAGTCTAATTCACCCTATTATGAGATTGATTATTCCTGTTTTATATGTTAATTATGTGATACATCTGTGGTGTTGGATGAATTTCCTTTGCCTAAATGGGGTATTTATAGGCAAAGGTTTATGTGAAAACCATGTGTGCGTATGGTTTTTTAGATAAACCATCAGTTAAGTGCATGGTTTTAAGCACATGGTTTTAGCACATTATCTAATAATATGTTAATCGTCTACCTGGCCCCTATGTCCGCAGCCCGTTTATTAAAAAATTAACATCAAATTATTTATAACAAGTATAAATAATAAAACATGTTTTTATCAATTTACATAACTATTCTAGATTCCTACATAAATGGACTATGAGGGTGTTTGGGATTGCATTTTGAATCTGATTTTTAGATTATTGTGTTTTGAAAACGCATATAATCAGTTTTTAGTGTTTGGATTGCGTTTTGAAAATGCAGATAATCAGTTTTTTTAGGCTACCAAAACGCAATAATCTATAAGCAGCTCCACCCCTGCTTTTCCAAAACGCATAATCTGTTTTGAATAATCAATCCCAAAAACCCCCTATGTCTCATTAATTGTTCATAATTACTAGTTAATCAAGTTAAGTGGATTTAATGTTCATTTCCGAAGGTGTAACTCTTACGGGTCATAGCTCGGTCAGCAGCGTTGAGTTATCGAACCCGTGCATCTAAATCTAACATTAAACAAAACAACCTGAATTCACTTTAATTTGATGATTGTATACGTACTTAGGGTTGATTTGAAATCTTTTGATTGTTCCATATGCGTCTTTATGAATATCTTTCATGTATGGATGGATACATATAGGGTTACTTACTTTATGTTAATGACTTTGTGGTTTTGTTGGTTAATTCCACAAGAACATTGATTGGAAGTTTAGAGGATCTTAGTATTCATCCTATTCTTGAGACCGAGAGGTAATAGGTAGTCAAGGTTGTCAATGGTATTAGGAATTTAGGTTCAGATCCTTGAGAGGATGTTCCCCTTGGTTTCCTTTTACTCTTTGTTATTTCGTGTCTTATCAAGTGCCATTACGTTACTCCTTACACTCCAAGGTGTATTGTGATTAAAAAGTTCGAAAGGCAATCCAATCTTTTGAATACTTTAGCATTGTTTAAGAGACTGATAGGTGATCCAACTAACCAATAGCTTCACACGTACCTTAGAAATTCCCGCAGGAGAAATCTACTAGGTTTTTTGAGGGTGTCATATTATTATATCTTGGTTCAATCATAGTTAGCTAAGGGAGATCTTACTGTCACAAGCAAGATTCTAGACCTGGGTAGTGCTTTCTCCACATTTGATTCATCATTAGTTGTCCCATTTGCATTGTTAGTTAAGCCTTCTTCAAGTTTATTTACTTTCAAATCACAAAACCCTAAATTCACTTTAAAACTAATTTGTTTACGTCTTAGCTGAGTCTAGTTTTGTTTTCTAGATAAGTCCTATTGGTTTGATATTCGTTCTTACTTAGGTTTACTACATTCGATATGTACACTTGTCTACCATTATGGTCTAGTTTAGAGAGTCTAGAGCATGTGTCTAGTTTAGGTTAGTTTTATAAACCGTTTTTAGCACATCTTGCAAATACATCGGTCTCGGGTTCAGATTACCTCTCAGTCTCTCCAAACAAATGCTAAAGTAATCTAAATATGGATGTCCCTTTGGCCCCCTCAGAAACAGTACATCTGAGATGTGTAAGGGATGCAAGGGGTAGTATTTCTAACAAGTCTAACACAGGATGCTAACTATATAGGCATGCTAGGGGTGACTCACTATCGGGCAAAACAAAATTCTTAATATCTATAAAGCTAGACACACCGACACTTAATCTTCTCTTGGTCTCAAAGGTGGTAGAATGCTAAATTAGTGAATAATAAATTAACTTGTTTCTAGGGTTTACTACGTCTATCAACCACGAGATTGATCAAAAACAGCAAGTATAAGATAATTACACAAACCCTAGTCAACACATACAAAATCAATCAAACTAGAATCAAGTGAAACAAGTAATAATATTTAGATATCAAGCACGCATATATAAAAGAAACCTGGTTAAAATACTCTTTACCATAACATTATACAAAACTTTGCATAAATCTAAAATCAAAAACTACAAATCAAGTGTCAATAATCATCAAACCTAGGTAGCTTAATAAGCTTAGCTACTCATGTCAAAAACAAAAACAAAAGCTTGATAAAGCATAGCAAAATCAACAACTAAATTCATCATGTTCAAATTGATAAAAACCGAAAACATAAACTAAATGGTCTGACAAAAAACACTTGCAATTAGCTAAGCCCCTGATCTTTAAGCTACTCTCTACTCAAATTCATCCAAATATGCTCTAATGAAGCTCTAGAAGTCAAGAATGGGGCTTAAGGTCAGCTACAAGTGTTTAAATAACAAAACTTAATTCTATTACCGACTTATTACCTTTTTGCGCTTCGCAAGTGGCTTTTCTAACCAACTTAATCGAAGGACAAAATAGTTGGGCAAAACTTTCAAACCACTTGCGCGTCGCGATTGGCCTTCAAAGGTTCTTCGTGACACATGTTATGGTCAGAGAATTACACCAAGATGGCTCACCAAAAATTGATAAACAACATTGTGTCATCATACATGGAATTTCTAAATAGTAACTTTCATTAACTAGATATTTACAAATTACAATAAGATAATCTAGACAACACGTTCAGCCTAACAACTAGGTCTTCCCTATCCTAAGTAAACACCAAAGAAATAAGAATGGCCCCGGTCTTTGTGTTCCCATGCGTCCTGTTCAACAAGCCGTTATGGTCACCAAACCTAATGTAGGACGTCCGGCTGTTGCCACCTTTCATATAACGTCCAACCTGCACTTTCTGACCGTTGATACAATCATTAAAAAGATGCTTCTCCCGAAGCAATATATCAAGCCGTCCCCTGTATATGGGGTTCACGTAGGCATCATGTATCAACATGGTGTTTGTACCATCTGTCGATGGAGGAACATACAATATGTCATTCACCATCAGGTATTTATCAACACAGGGCTTAGAATCCCTCACCACAAATACGCTAGCTATCCCTCCAAAATGAGGTAGCTTTTCATCCTTCATAGAGTCCCCAATCCCGTACAACGTCAACGTCCCTTTAAAATTAAGGGTAATGGACTTAATTGCTTCCGTAGACCTACTACCAGCACCAAAACCATGGGATGGAAGCGTGATGTATGTATTGGTGGCATTCGTTTGGATTGAAGCACCAAGACAATTTTCCCAAAGTACGTTAGTGGATATTTCGATGATGGTACGTTAGGACCAAGGTGGCAATAGGTGGCCATACTAACGTATTAATATTAGTCCTTTACATAACATACTTAGTCCATTAGAGGTGTTTACATAGTTGTAATGGACAGCCTAACATATTAATATTAGTCCATTAGAATACATAATGTAGTACATGGTACGTTATGACCAAGATAATTTGCCCAAGGCAATTTGCCCAAAGTACGTTAGGACGACCACCTGTTGCCGTCTTGGTGTAATCTCAAAGCGTTAGCTACCAGTCGACCTGATTCTTCCAAATTACTAAGCACACTTATCGGGAGTTGACCTTAGGGTTTGTATCCCCATTCTCCTACACTCCACCCACAGGGTTGGAGAACAGGATCACAGAGCAATGTTTTAGGTTTAGGATGGGCAGGGTATAGTGCAGGATGACTTTTGCTGAGTTTGGGGTTCCTTCGGTTTGTACAGGCAGAGTGAGATCTACTCACCTATCTTTACAGAGAGCCTCTTTGAGTGGCCCGCCGATATGCAGGCACCTAACTTCTGGGGACAGGTCTCTGAGGTTCCAAACAACCCAAGAAGCATAAGAGATCGAGCTTTCCATACCCACTGCATAGGTGGCTTCACATGGTTATAGTTAGCAGAATTGGGGCCAGGAAGGATAGTACGGGGGAGTCAATGAGAGAGAGGTTTTCTATATCTACAGCATTATCAAGGGTGCATACTACAACCTCGCCCATGCTCTAGCCGAGTTCTTCACCCGTTGTTGTGGTACTATAGCCGCGAGTCATATTTTTGGGGGACCTTACATCACGTGCCTGGTCACCAGTCTGGGGGTACTTCACCCTCAGGCTTTAGCTAATCTGACCCTTGTAGGGCAGGTCCACCCCCTCGACACAGGTGTGATGAAGAAGGTTGGGGTAGTAGAGATGGCTAGGACAGTTCTCAGATTAGTGGATAACAAGAGTGGAATGTGGGATGAAGAGGTTGCATTTGTGGAACAGTTTGGGGAGGTAGCCACAACAGCAGGGAACGGAGGAGCCGAGTCATCGGTAGCAGAAGCAGTAACAGGACCATCTACAGTAGCAGGAGCCGGAGCCGGCTGACAAAGCCGCCCGCGAAGGAGCATCCTCCGCACTATCCTAAATAGGTTCGACACTTTATCTTCTGAGTTCACTACTTTGTAGGCAGACTTTGCTCGCCACATGTCTTCTTGCACAGGTTCCAGCTCCCGCTCCAGGCCTCAATCAAGTCCCCGTCACAACCGTTCTGTATGATTTCCCCTAGTTTCAGGTTGATTTTAAGTGGTTCTTCATGATGTTGGTTTGTTGACAATTGACCCAAAACACTATTTTCTTTTTCTTTTCTTTTATTTTGGACTATGATAGTTGGCATGTTTGTATTTGGCATGCTTGGTGCATTCTTGGACATGTTTCATCCGCTAGCGCCGGTGTGCTAGTATCAATCTTAGGACGTAGTTTTATTTTATTTTTCTTTTCTAGTTATTTAGGATATAGGTTTCGACCACACGCTGGTGGATTCGCCACTATCAGGGGAGTATTGGTTTCTCTTGACTCTTTTTCCATTTCAATACTTCAAATTTTTGCAAAATTTTAAGTGTGGGGTGGACCGTTTTTGCTTCTTATTTATTTGCATCTAGTGGGTCATTTATTATCGTTTATGCACTATCTGGTACCCTCTTAGCTGCTTGATACCCGTAGCACCATTCACAATCACCTTTGGAAGATTAGTAAAGTCTATTAGACAAATCCGAGTGAACGCTATTAGGCATCTCGCCGAACGGTTCACACAAAAAGGATAGTCGAAATGAGACAATTTTTATAAAATCCAAAAAGTCCACTTAAAATAATAAAATAAAAGTAGAAAAATAGGTTGCATGGCAAGTAGAAAACACCTTAAAAATTATGCATATAATCTATACTTTTCCCTACCTGCTTGTCCGTGAGAGTTATTTGAGCTTTGTGAGCACCACCCTTATACACACACACACACACACACACACACATATATATATATATATACACATCATTTATTGCTCGTTTCGTTTGCTTGAGGTATATTCGACCTTAGTCCGGCACAGTTAGAACTTGTGTGTTTATGCATATTCTTGTTTTAAAAACAGTAACTCAGTAAAAATGATAGAAGCATTTAGGAACCACTTCAAATAAAATATACCCCTAGAAAAACATTTTGAGCCTTAGCCTTTCATTTCTTTACCCAATTAGATGAGTCCCAACAATGTGTCACCAGAGCAGCTTCAAGTACTTTGTCATCATCAAGGGTTCGTGACCGCAAGCTAGAAAAGGCGACAACATGGAAGAAGGATGGAACAACACAAGACGGGGCCAAGAGGGAGATCTTCTAAAAAACATAGGAGAGAGCCTATATAAACCAAGATCCCAAAATAAAGAGAGAAACCCACAATAAAGAGAGCCTGAGGCAATAAAAGATCTGCAAAGTTAAAAAAATGGTATTTGACCGGTGAGACCTAAAGAAACTGGAACCTGGCTCTCTCTCTCTCTCTCTCTCTCTCTCTCTCTCTCTCTTTCTCTCTCTCTCTCTGCTCTCTCTCTCTCTCTCTCTTGCTCTCCCCCTCGATTTCTCAAGATGCATCCACTGGATAAACATTTGCTGGCTTCCACTTCGCTCAGCCATGTCTGCCTGCAGAGCTAATTCAAATTAGTTTTGAGAAGACTGTTAATGAAAGAAAGTTGAGGCGAGAGATGGAGCAGAATCCACCCTTCTGTTGACAATCAAAGCGTGCTGCCAAGACATGGGCCAAACGGTATCAAAGATGTATCAAGTGTAGAAATTGGTCTCATGAAGGCAGGTGCAGCAAGAACATGACTCACTCACAGTTTGAGTACACCATGCTGATCCAGGAGGGCGCTATACGATACAGAGCTGAGCTGAGCGCCGAGTAAGGAAAGGAAGCAACATCGACTACACTGTGAGGACTAAGATCGGGATGATGAAAGACCGAGGAATAAACACCAAACTCCTCTTAGAAATTGTTGCTAAACAAGTTGCACTCTGCTACAACCCTCCTCTATGTCTTACTGCCTCTCGATTGTGATTGCCCATCGCAGTTTGGTGACTCATCGCCCTTGTAAGTATTTTAGTTTAAAAAAAGTCTTTGTTTTACTTTAGTAGTTTTAGCTCCCCTACATTACAACCCTTTTAAAGCCCTCTTGATTTCCCATAGTTATTCGGTTTAGAGATGAGGTTCACCCCCAAAACTCACCAAAAAGATAAACCAGAGTGTTAAGAGAACATTGTGAGTAGATATAGGTTTAAGCATAATCCAAGGGTTAAGTAGGTGTGTCGTGAAGTTTTTATTTTTCTTACATAAAATAACTAAGTGGATTGAGGATTTGCATATCGTTGTTTGCCTTAGGTAGGTTTGATTGCTTGAGGACAAGCAATTGTCTAAGTGTGGGGTATTGTGATGTGCCATCATTTACACATATAAAACCTGCATAATTAGTTTCATAATAGGGCAAAGTTGGGCTTAAATTGATAATTATAGCTACTTAATTGTTCCTATTTGTGTTTCTTAGGAAATTGGAGCTCCAACCCGAA
This sequence comes from Ambrosia trifida, assembly GCA_028751855.1. NCBI lineage: Eukaryota > Viridiplantae > Streptophyta > Magnoliopsida > Asterales > Asteraceae > Ambrosia > Ambrosia trifida. The sequence continues at coordinate 100,298,674 of CM054122.1, read as the reverse complement.
AATAGATGATTTTCGGGTAAAAACAGCTAAAATCGGAGATTCCTGGGAATACGAGACCCGAAGCATGTTCCAAGTATGTGTAAAGACCTTCTCAGGGCTTACACGATGATAAAATTGACCCGGGGTTGACCATGCACACCCATGCTCCCTTGCACGAGGGCCTTGCGCACTAGAAAATAAAGAAGCTAACTTGGGAGACAAGAAAACCAGTTTTGTCAACTGGCACGCCCGTGCACATCAAGTGGCACACCCGTGCACGATCAAAAGTACAGATAAGACAGATCCTGCAGCAACAGAACATATGTGGGGCAGTTGCACGGCCGTGCACACCCATGAGCACACCTGTGCTTGACCTGGCAGCTCTATAAATAGCAAGCTCAACTAACTCATTTGTTGTTCATTCTTATACCATTTTGGGTCGACTTCCAAGCTTCTTCCAGAGTTCTTGGGGTCTTGTGGGAGGCCTTAGGGCCATCCTAACATCTCACCAAGGTTAGGATTCATCCTACCTTGATAATCTTGACCGAGAATGGAACCGTAGGAGTAGTTACATGCAATAAAACATCGAGGGTCGTGAGGATCACATTTGAAGAATAGGATCAAGGACGTGGAAGGCTTGTCTATGAGTTGGAAACATCCGTGTTCTTGTGTTGATTATCATTTATGCTTGTATCCATCTAGTATCTTCCGTACCTATTTCGATTTGTAGACTTTTATTATTATTAGTAGTTTATTTTTAGTTATTCGAGATGTTTATCTTCTTAACTAATTCTTCTTTGTTTATCTTTGTGACAGGTTCAATTAGTGATTAACTTGATAAACCTTTAAAATCAACCCTAACTTAAATAAAAAAATTAACTGTCATGGGGTTCGTACGACTTGTGGTAGTCCCAAGCTAGATTCAAGGCAAGGAAATCGGTAGTGAGGCAGATCCTTCGGGTTTCTGATATCCAAACCGGGCTCTAAGCAATGGCTTCTGAAGTGGACCAGATTTGGGTGACAAGTTTCTGGTTCTTACCAGAAGTGTGAGTGACTTTCTTCGCAAAGGGAGGATTCCCTACGGGTGCACCAGTGATCTATGGATTACATACCTTTAGGATTATGTTCCACCTTTGTTAAGGATTTCATTCATAAGTCTCATGGGTTAAGGGTTGGGTTTGTTAAGTCACATAATCACTAAACCAAACTTAAATTTATTTGATCAATAAATTATTAAGTATTCACTTTTAAAAGATAAATTAAACAAGGATATTTCACCCAGCTCTCGTTAGTACAACACCGTTAACTTCTTAGAGGATCCCTCGTCCCACATGATGATGGTTTGTGAATTCCTTCAGTACGGAAAGTGAGAGTTGAGAGAGGTGGACGGGATTCCCAATCGGAATTACACCTCTACATAAATTTAGGAAGGCAAATTAGAGAGCCTAGTGCTTAAATGAGTGGCTTGGCGGTAGTTTGGGAAGTGCCTAAAAAGCATGACTCGAGCTTCCCAAGAAGCTACACAACTAGTGTGAGTTAGGTAACACCACACTATCAACCAAGAGAAGACCGGCTTACGGGCCAATAGTCCGAAGACACCTTTATGGGGAATCGTACACTTCCCCTATGCGTGACCTATAGAGTTTTCAGAACGTCATCGCTTATTTATTTCTTTTCTCATCCTTAACTATGAAGGGACCGTTCATCCTTGTTCTCCTCACCAGTAATTAAATTTACTACTGCTTTTATTATAAAACTGTCTACTTATATGGAGGGTCCCCGAGATGTGCATGTTTGTTATCCCTACTTTTTTTATCTTTTTATTTTAAAGCCAACCCCTTTTCAAAAACCATTTTTTAGAACCCATCCGTTTTATTTTATTTTCCAAAACCCGATTAATTAAGGTGATGAAAGGTTGAATAGGGGAAAGTGTGTTCTCTGAAATACGATACTCAGTATTTACCCTAGAAATCTATACTATACACATCAAGTTCTCTGCATATGTGTTTGTTTTAGTTTCTAAGTATTTATCGTTTACTTATAAATTTAAAACTTGTAACAGTTTAGTAAAACTTAATCATTTCCCCCAAAACCAATGTTTTGAAATCAAAACACCAAATTTTTTGGCACCAAGAAAATTGATATCTTACTAATTTATAAAATCAGGCGCATCAATATTATTTCCAATGATTAGTATGTCGTCTACATACAGAATGAGAAAATTGATATAGCTCCCACTAGATTTCTTGTAAACACATGGTTCATCCTCGTTTTTGATAAAACCAAACACTTTGATTTTCTGATCAAAACAGAGATTCCAGCTGCGATCGACAAAACCTTCAGGTTGTACCATATAGACATCTTCAAGTAAGTTTCCATTAAGGAACGCAGTCTTGACATCCATTTTCCATATCTCGTAGTCATAATACGCAGCAATGGCAAGTAGAATTCTAATAGGCTTAAGCATGGCTACTGACGAGAAAGTTTCCTCATAATCAATTCCTTGAGTATGGGTAAAGCCTTTCACTACAAGCCTTGCTTTGTAGGTTTGCACATTCCCATCCATGTCAGTCTTCTTCTTGAAGATCCATTTTTTCCCACAGTCCAACTTTCGGTAGGAAGATCAATCAAATCCCAGACTTGATTATCATACATGGATTGCATCTCTGCATTCATAGCTTCATGCCATCTCTTAGATTCTAAATCTAAGATTGTAGTTTTGTAAGTAGCAGGTTCAACTTCATCAATCATTAGGATATCATCATACCATTCAGGTGCACAACGATCCCTAATACTTCTTCGAACACTTGGTGTTTCGGTTGTTTTTTTAGTCCTTTCAGGCTTAACTTCAACAACTGGATCAGTTACTTCTGGTTTTTTCTGAAAAACTGGTTCAGTTTCATGTGTTTCTCAAATTTCTTCAAGATCCACATGGTTTTATCCGATCCCTCGCGACAAAAGCTCTTCCTCCAAGATAGTGCCTATGCGCTTAGTGAAAGTCTGATTTTCATTGGCGTGGTAGAAAAGGTAACCGGTCCTTTTAGCGTATCCAACAAAAACCACATTTTTGCCTCTGGGATCTAGTTTATCCGAAGATTCTAGAGTGAAATAAGCGTTACATCCCCAGACTTTAAGGTAGGATACATTAGGTTTCTTTCCATGCCATATCCCATAAGGCGTTTTGTCAACCTTCTTTGTTGGAGCTATATTCACAAGTCTTGCAGTAGTTTCTAGAACATAACTCCAAAAGGAGTGTCGGAGGGTTGTACGACACATCATTGATTGAATTATATCTAATAGTGTTCGATTTCTCCCCTCAGACACACCATTATGTTGTGGTGTTCTATGTGGAGTGAGTTGTGAAACTATTCCACAATTCTTTAGATGGTCGATGAATTCTTGACTAAGATATTCACCGCCCTGATATGATCGAAGCATCTTATTAGTTCTACTTAGCTGATTCTCTACTTCAATTTGGTACTCTTTAAACTTTTCAAGAATTTCATGTTTATGCTTCATAAAAATAAACATAAATATATCTACTGAAATCATCAGTAAATGTAACAAAATATATTTCACCGTGTCTTGACATTGTTCTGAATAGACCACATACATCTGTATATACAAGTCTTAACAGATCATTAGCTCTCTCTCCAACATTTGAAAATGGTGTTTTATTTAACTTTCCACTTAAGCATGATTCACATTTTCCAAACGTCTCTAAACTTTTGAAATCTAAGATTCATGTGGTTTGAAGTTGTTTAACACAATTCTCGCTTATGTGACCAAATCTACAATGCCACATATACGTATCATTAAAGTCTAACTGATTAGGTTTATGGGAGATGTTGCATAATATGTTATTGTTTTGGATTTCTATCTCATAGATTCCATTGTTTGGTTTTGCATCCAAGTAAAATACATCATTAATATAAGCAAAAATAAATTCACCATTAAAACGATAATTAAAACCTTGTCCATGCAAAGCATTAAAACGATAATTAAAACCTTGTCCATGCAAAGCAAAAACAGATACAATATTTGTACTAACACTAGGAATAAAATAAACATTGTTCAAAACAAGTTCTAAACCAGAAGAAAGTAATAGAACATATTCTCTAACTACTTTCACAACATTTTTCAAAACAAGTTCTAAACCAACTCGCCATGTTTCAGCTTCCTAATCTTTCTTAGCCCCTACAAAGCAATGCAAATCTGAAAACCACATCCTGTGTCAAACACCCATGTTTTGCTAGAAAAAGTAAAGATTTCAATAACATACATACATACCTGAGGACTCTCCTTCTAAAGGCCTAGCTTGCTTCAGTTCAGCTAAATACTTAGCACAGTTCCTCTTCCGGTGCCCAGTCTCATCACAATGAAAACACTTGGCATCCTTCTGGGGGGGCTTATTGTTTGCAACAGTTTTGCCTTTGCCCTGATTTCCCTTTTTCTTGGTGTTAGGTTTCTTAACATGACCCTCCCTGATCATTAGCACTGGTGCAATCTTGCTGGGTATATTCACCTTAACAGTTTTGAGCATCTGATGTAGTTCTGCAAGTCTCTTCCCCGTCCCATTCATATTGTAGTTTATAGTGAACTGATCATATGATTTGGGTAATGAGTTGAGGATAATATCCCCAGCCAACTCATCGCTCAAGGGGGATTCTAGACGAGCTAAGTGATTAACATATGCCTTCATTTTTGGCACATGGGTGCTAACTGATGTACCTTCTTGCATATGAGTGGCTATGAGTGACCTTATCACATCAAACCTCTCATGACAAGCCTTCTGTTGGAACATTTCCACTAGGTGCTCATTCATCTTGTATGCAATCATCTCATCCACGGTCCTTTGAAGTTCAGGGATCATGGATGCTAACATCAGACAAGAGACTTTCATAGAGTCATCAAAGTGCTTAGTATAATTTTCATAAGCAACAGAGTTCTGATTGATGGGTTCCTCACGAACTGGCATTTCAAGAACATACAGCTTATTCTCTGCCTTAAGAAAAATTTTCAAGTTGCGATGCCAATCCATGAAGTTGGAGTGGTTTAGTTTGTCATTTTCTAAGACAGACTTGAGAGAGAATTAGAAGGTAGAATTGTTTTCAGTTGACATCTACAAAATTTAAAAAATTAATTTATTAGTATATTATATTTTAAATATCCTAATTTTATTTTATGATCCAAAAGCAAAATTTTAATTAGGATGAAACCCTGATTCATCAAGTCATAATGAATTGGCTTAGGCACTATCCACTGGTATGATTATGTAGGTAAACAACGATTGTTAATTGCATCTACTACACAACTCTTCATTTGGGGTTATCTTTTAAAAACAACATATGTTTAACCCCAACTATGCCTACTTGATGAACAAGTGATGTTTTTCCTTTCAATTGTTAACTGTAACACTGGCCTATGTTACACAGGAAACGTGATGATTACCTTCTTTCATGATTGACGCCCAGATGCAGGGTGGCATAAAACATCAATTTAAAATCGAACCTAAATGTTAACTATAACACTAACATTTTGGTTCGATTTAGATTGAATTGTTAACTTGTTAGGGTGGCATAAAACATCAATTTAAAATGGGATTTATTTTAATATTTTCAAAAGTATTTTGAATAACTCGTAGCATGAGGCGAGTTACACAATAGCTTATAAAATCCAATTTTATGTAATTCGTGATAATAGAAACGCCTTTCAATACTCGACACGATATAGTTTTAAATACCCTATTAAACTATGTTGGTCATTTTATCGCGAATAAACTTGTTTTAAATTTCAATAAAACTCTTTTAATAAATATACTTCTCAGTTTGATAAAACTTGTTTTAGTAAAACCGTTGTCTTGATTGTGAAAAATTTTACATATTTTGGGTTATCTAGATTATTTACACTAAATAAAAACACAACTACAAAACATAATAATAAAATAAACGAATCAAGCCCTAAATAGGTTGCCCATTTCGTTTTAGCCAACAAACGAAACGAATTAGTCTAAACGGTTTCAAAAGCTATTTTGGTAACTCTCACTTGATTCTTGATCTTGATCTTGTACTTGAAGGATTACAATAATAAATTTGAAAATACAAATAAAAAGAAATTTATTCTAATCCTATCTATTACATCGGATCCAATATCCGTAATAAAAAAATACAAATCATCAACAACCACAACCAAAACAAACACAACCACATCACAATTCAAGAACAACTAAAAGTTTTGATCTTTTGTAAAATAAATAATTTTTGACAAATAAAACATAGATCAAAATCATTACTTTTACCATCTATACGCACGTAACCGTGACTCTGACACCACTGTTGGGAATCATGGTATCAAAACTTATCTGAACATTTTATTTATTTAATAAAATCGATTTTATTAATATAATATTTATTTATTAATCTGATTAACAAATATTCCTAATCAGGATCAAGGTTATACGCGTATAAACAAACAAATAAATAAAAAACCATAGAGAGCTTAGTAATCAACCTTTGACGACTACATCGGAATTTCAAAACGCGTGTTACAACGAATCATCGTTAGTCGGTAGTTCACGAACCGAGCACAATTCAACCAAAGAGAAGGAGGTGGCCAGCGGTGGTTGTTTGCGGCGGAGGGAAGAGGGCCGAGGGTTGGGTTCGGCTTAAGGGAGGCAGAGAGGAGGTGGGTTTTATCTATGGTCTATACTATATTATAAAGCATGAGGGAAGGATTCCAACCAAATTTAAGTAATTACAACATATAATGCATATGGTACAATAACTTAATGAATGTAGTAAAGGGGTGAAGTTATCTTTTTATATTAACAATTAAGTTGATTATGAAATAATAAAGTTATTAATGACTATCCATGTTTCTACCTCTTTTATAGGTTATTAGTGACTATCCATGTTCCTAACTCCTTTATCTCATCTATATTTATACATTCTATAAGAGCCCTATAAATAGTGACTATTGTGTTGTTATTATATACATTTCAATGAAACAACTCTCTCATTTCTTATTTTCTTTATAATCTTTGGTTTGTTAGTAGGCATTTTCACTGGCTTCTTTATTCAATTTGTACCTTTATGAGATTTAATTCTTATTGATATTTTATGGCTACCTTCTACCATGAAAACAATTAATAAACCATTTTCTTTTGTTCTGTAGATTTATAAGGGATTTTATGTACAAGAGGATTGCGGATAACCGTTATGTTGTATTTGGTTGCTCAAAATTTTGTGAAATATTGGGTATCGATCTTAAGGTAACCTTTTGTTCACCATTAAAACAATATTCTTGCAAACATTATGTGTTTTACGCCCCCAATCAATCCATACTTTGTTGTTTTTATAATCTTTTATACATTTAATGTCTAGGGTTGTCTTTTTATATTTAGGAAGTTCATAGAAAAGAAATCAAATAATATATTGATGCATGGAACTATCGTAGTCGGCAGTTTAAGTTGAATAATTCTGAACCTAAACAATGTCTATAAATTGAGACATAAACATAGCATGGAATGATGGAAGCTTACTACGTATTTGTAGAGTAAAACAATGAATGAACTATGTTTATTTTTTATAAACATTAGAGTTAAAAAAATGCAAAAAAAAAATAGATAAAAATAAATTCGTAATAATTGAGCCGGTAGTTTAAGTTGATAAATTTTAAACATAAAAAATAAAACTATATCATTCAAAACAATAAAGACAATAAATCTTTAGTGGTAACTAAAAATGTGGAAGATACAATAGTTTAAATTTTCTCCTTGGAGGGTTCCTGCCCGGGTTTGGTCACAGGTTCGAATCTCACGCTCCACCGAAAAAATAACCGCTTGGGTTTGAAAGGAAAAACCCATGTGGTGCTATGGGATTCGATCACAGGCAGTGGTCGCTTTGCAACACAGGATTTACCGCTGGAACACTACTCTCCAAAAAAAATCATCTTATTTAGATATACTTTCTAAATATAATAATAATAATAGTAGTAGTGGTGATAATGGTATCTAAATATAATAAGTGTCTAAGACAGATCAAGTTAGAAAATACTTTCTAAAAGAGAATTGGTGACACTTGCCGCATCGCGTGGAGTAACCCACAAGTTTGTTATAAAACATGGGTTTAGAGTTTGCACCTTAATCCCTTATTTATTAAAATAAAACTTACAACAAGCCCCTCATAGTGTTTAAAAAAGTTTCTTCAATAATAAACTATTTTATTAACAAGTCCCTCGAGTTCAAACGATATATTATTTCATAAATAACATTCCGCCTAAACGTAAACTTATATGATTCGTTTACCAACGTGTAACTCTTCTGATCGCGCCGAATTAGTTTACGTTGACTTTTAATTAACTATCGGACAGTATATCCAACAGTCTCGCATAATTTAGGCTTGTAAATGAACCAAACATTCAGTGAACTGTTTGTCCATCGTTAGATAGGGCGTTCATTTATTTAATAAATGAACAAACATGAACAAAACTTTTTGTTTATTTAGTTAAACAAACGATCATGAACACATGTCTTGTTCATTCATTTATGTTCATGAACGTTGCTCTAAGTTTATTCATTATGTTTGTGAACGTTCATTTGTATGCTTATAAATTTTGGTTGTTTGTTTATCTGCGTTCATTAGCATTATCATTTAAGATTGTTAGGCACATTACAAGTTAGGGTCGTTTATAAAATTAAAGTATCACCCATTACAAATTAATCTAGTTATATTATTTATTTAGGCTACTTTATTTATATTTATTTTTTATTGGTGTTAACTCCGTTTTGTTCATTTGTCTACGTTAAGTTATATTCGTTCTGAACCGTTCGTTTAAATTAATTGTGAACAACATAAACGAACACGAACACGTACGCTTTCTTAACAAATGGGCATGAACAAGAAAACCTCATTTGTTTAATTGTCCGTGACCGATCGTTTGTTCGGAAAAACTTTAACGAACAAACATGAGCATAACTCGTTAGTGTTCATTCGGTTCATTTACAAGCCTACGCATAATATTCCAAAAGGAGCAAAACCAAGCACATAAAAAGAAATTAGAGAATTACACAGATTGTCCTTTAGTTATTACTGATTTTGCATCCTATGTCCTTTTTGGAAATTTTTCACTCCTTATGTCTTTTGTTTTATACAATTGTTACACCCTATGTCCTTTAGACCAACCCAAGTTAAAAAACAGTGTTAACTTTGTCACGTGCCCCTCACGTGAGGGGCAAAGCTGTGTTTCCACCTCTATTTAAATGTTTATATGTATTTATATCCAACATAACCCACATTCTTAAACCCAAATCATCATCAGCAGAGTAAACCCTAGGTTATTCCCGCCCAAAATTACACCCTGACGACAATGGATTTTGATAGTCGGGCACTAAGCCCTGATGTGAGAGATCAACGATTTTACATACGTGAAGAGCTAGAACAGGAAGATATTTATCGTATCTATAGTAAGTGTGTGTTAAGGTTTTTATTTTTTTATATTAATTTTGAACATAAAGTAATGTATGTTCACTGGTTGTTAACAGGCACATATGTTGGGTTGTTTTCGATTAAACTGCATCATGGAGGACATTTCACACAGAATAATGGCAAAGAGTATTTGGAAGGGAAGGTTAGCCTTGTTGATCTGCTTAATCAACATTATTTCTCTATTGACACACTAGATCAAATAGTAGAGAAGCTAGATTATTTTGTTGAAATGGTTAGGTTTTATCATTATGTTGAGCCAAATGGGGATTTAGATACTGGTCTTAGATCATAAGGCAACAACAGTGATTTAGGGAATTTTTTTAAGTTTGTATGGGATAACAGTAGGTTGGTGATGAGGGTTTATGTTGAATTTGGGTATACAAATGCTTTTAACATGGATGAATCACCCACTAAATGTGTAACTCAACCAATACCCCTTGCAGTGGAATTACCCCCTAAACAGATTTATGATGCTGCTTTTTGTGATGATTTTGATTCTGGTCTAATGTTGATCAAACTGATATGGTAAAAGATAAGAAGATAGACAATGATAAACATAATGTTGAAAAAACTGATGATGACATAAAATTGCATAATTTAGATGAGAATGAGGAAGACAGTGATAGTGATAGTGATTTTGATGGTGAGGATACATCTAGGGCTTGATGAGAATAATAATCAAGGACCATCTGAAAACATTGAGGATGATGTGTTGTGCAATGATTTTGATAGTGGCAGTGAGTCTGATGATAATGCATCAAGGGTTAGGAAGAAAATGCTTAGGGATATAAGGAATGCTAATGAGAACAATAGTAACTTCTTCTGTGGGCAGATTTTTGGAAATAAAATGGAGGCAAGGGAGTTAATTAAACTACATGCAGTTGAAACTAGAATGGAGCTTAGGATTGTGAAGGATGATTTAGTTAGGTTGATGGCTGTTTGTAGAGGTCATTTGCCTAGTTTCATGTGGATGAAGTTGGTATTCATAACCATGCTGACATAGGTGGTAAGTCAAGCATTAAAGGGAAGGGTAAACTCAAAGGACCTAAGGTGAAACCTGATAAACATAAAGGAGCTGGTGTGGGAATTAAACGGGAAAAGGACAAACAAGTTAATGTAGGTGGAAGAAGGATTAAATCTAACCCCATCAGATACAAGGAAGTTTAAGAGGATTTACATTTGTTTGGGGTCACTAAAGAAAGGGTTCAAGGCTATTGGCAGACCTTTATTGGGTCTTGATGGTGCTTTTGTTAAGGGTCCTTACCCAGGTCAGGTGTTGTCTGCTATGGGTGTTGAACCTAATAATGGGATATACCCCTAGCATATGCAGTTGTGGAGGCTGAGAGTTTGAACTCTTGGACATGGTTCCTCTAATGCCTAGCTGATGGCATTGATTTGGAGACTGACTCATACTTCACCTTCATTAGTGACAGACAAAAGGTGAGTCCCTTATTTACTTTATTACTTTGTTTAGGGTATTACATATTATTGAATACATAAAATGTTGCAATTTGTGCACGGCATTATTCCTGCTTTAGAGAAACTATTTCCATATGTTGAACACAGGTTTTGCCTCAGACATATTCATGAGAAAATGAAACTGGGGTTCAAGGGTAAAGAATACAAGGATCGTCTGTGGAAACTGACATCATCATCAACAGTTCCATATTTTGAGCAAAATATGAAAGATTTGAAAGATTTTAATGTTGAAGCTATGCAGTGGTTGTCTGCCATCCCACCAAAACACTGGTCCAAATCACATTTCACTGGTCAATATTCTGACAATACATTTGATAACCATTAAACTTCTGACAATCAATATTATGCCAATTACAAACATTTTATAACTAAAGTTCTTATATTTCATAACCAAAGTTCTTACATTTCATAACCAAAGTTCTTACATTTCATAACCATTAAACTACATTTCAACTAACTAATCAAGAACAATAAATTACAACAACAATAACAAAAAAAAACGAAGACAATCCAAGTTATCCGAAGCCTGTTTCTCAGTTTTCTTGATTCCTCTTGACTTTCTTGAAGCTTTTGAAGCAAAGTAGCATTCTGAAAGTTAGAATCTACACATTGCGTCTCTTCACACCAAGCAATAAACCCACAACCGACTGGACAACAATAGAATCTTCTACCTAGGTTTTTTAGTGTTCTTGATGTTCGAATCATTGCTAGCATTCCACACCTACAATACTCCATCATTCTTGGTTAACCTAATTTTTTATTCTGATATAAAGCCCTAATTTTTTATTGTGATTGATCTGCCCTAATTTTTGCTCGATATAAACAAACAAGGGAGAAGAGGGTAAGGGTGAAAAGACAGGTTTGCCCCTCATGTGAGGGGCACGTGACAAACTTAACAGTGTTTTTTAACTTGGTTTAGTCTAAAGGACATAGGGTGTAACAATTGTATAAAACAAAGGACATAAGGAGTGAAAATTTTTCAAAAAAGACATAGGATGCAAAATCAGTAATAACTAAAGGACTATCTGTGTAATTCTCTCAAAAGAAATCATAAATCAAAGACATGGCTATGCCTTCTTTTTAAGACATAACCATGTGACATTCAACACAGGACATGACTATACCTTTGTTTGTATACATAATAGTGTGAATTCAAGACAAAACACACAACTATGTACATTCATTTTTTATAGACGTGTGGGCTCTTGTGATATCGTAGAATTCAAGATAAAACAAATGGTTACATGATCTCAATTCAATAAAACAAATAGTTACATGATCTCAATTCAATAAAACAAATGGTTACATGATCTCAATTCATGTAGCCATGTATAATCACCAATGCTGGTATACAATTTGTACTTGTGAGTTGACAGGACAAACCCGAACACAGCATAAACCCTTTTATGTTTCACATCATTTACAAACTAAAAATACAAATATACCTAAAACAATTAAGATTTAAATCAAAATACAAAGAACTATTTAGTGTTTATTTATTTATTTATTTTTGTTAGATCTATATAAGTGTCAAATTATCAAATTATAACCCGATAAAGAGCAAATTCAGTTTTATTATATTAGAATTACTAAATATTTTTTTTTTTAAACAATCAATTAATAACTTAGTTTACTTATCAAATGTAAAAAAAGTAATGAAGCAAAAAAAAGTAATAAATGGTATTTTAATCATTTTCAACTAATAAATAATTATAACTTTAAGGGTAAATCTATGCACAAGCTCTCGTTACCTATTTGAACTCTAGCTGGCGTGTATTAGTCAATACGTGACGTATAAAGGTGCTTCAAAACCAGAGACAGACTGGTGTCATCTGGTCTAATGGTTGGTCCTATACGCCGCCTATAGGTCATTATTGGGCATATAGGAGGGTTTTTTTTTTGACAAACTTTTTATACAGTATTTACCTATATTATACTTCTACTACACCAATATGTATTGGGACACATACTACATTTATAATATACATATACTAACCAGTATGGGATATTAATACGCCTATAGGCATATACGAGACCTATATTACACGTATACTATAGTATATAAGACCTATACTATACTACACCCATATTATTACAATAATACACTTGTACGGGACATATACTACACCTAAACTATACCAGACTCCACTATATTATATTATACTATACTATATTACACCTATACTACTACACCTCTAGATATAGACGAGACTAATACTACACGATTAATTTTTAATAATATTTGGTAGAAGATGACTAATTTAACAATGTTTTTATATAAAAAAATTATTTCATTTTTTATAAATTTTGCTAAAACATTAAATATTGTATAAAATATTTGTAAAAGGAGGAGGAGCCAATCTATACACCCTATATAAGGGAAAAAAAAACCTTTTATGCACCCATACAGGGCAAAACTATACTCCTCAGGGGGGCGGGGCGCTACCCGATTTGACCACAAGTACCCTACTATCAGCACGGTAAAACCGCCTAGGGGGACTTAGCATAGGAGGAGAAGTTGCACCCGCTACCCCTCAATTTTTTCGGCGTAGTGGAAAATTTGCGTATTTTTGACGTTTTTCGTATTACGTTACCCCGAAATACCACTAAACGTTACCCCTAAAATTTTGGTCTAGATCTGCCACTGAAACCGCCGCCACCGATGCTGGTAGGAGTCCCGTAGACCAAATCCTGGTAGTCATTAACATGATCCTTCATGGGAGTTTCTCTCTCCAAATGTCCCATCTTTCTTATTCCAATTTATTCCCTTCCAATTCATTCCCTTATATTATTTTCCTAAACCTCTATTTTCATAGCTACTCAATCACAAACTAGGAAGACGTATTGTCCCTCAAACACTTTCACCACGAAAATTTACACCTCGAAAATATTACAGTGAGTGGGTGGGTGCTTTTATGATTTTTGCAGGGTGGAGTGGTGTCAGATGGTCAATTTTCTTCATTAACATTGGGGTGGGGTGGGTGGTTTAGCCACCGACGAAGACAGGTGGTGGTGGTGGTGGCTGCTTCACTTGTGGTGGAGTAGGTGCAGGGGTGGTGGCAACATATGCAGATGTAGGGGGTTTGAGATGGTAAGTTAGAGAGAGAGAGAGCGAGGGAGAGAAAGAAGTAATATATTATTATTATTATTATTATTATTATTATTATTATTATTATTATGTGTGAAAATAATTAATTGTTGGGTAAAGAATCTGTTGGGTCTGCTGACCTGGAGAAGAACAAATGATTGGAAAGCCAAAATATACTACTCAGTTGATCCTTAGAAATAAACAGCATTTACAAGATACTTCTCCCAAAAGACTGTTGATCCTAACATCTGCTCTACCCAAACAACTGTTGTGACAACTGCTGCTACAAAGGACTGCTGGAGAACAACTGATAGAGAACAAATGCTGATCAAAGGTCTGATGAATAACAACTGCTGATCAAAGTGCTGAAGACTAAAGGTCTGTTGGAGCCAACAGCACTTAGGCTCCAACAGATGATACAAGACCATCAGAGTTTTCTCAACAGCAGTTTACCCTTCAGAGTTTTACAATGTAACAGTAGTTTGTATATAGCAGATGTTTTATGTTTGTTATTCTGTTAGAGGTCACTGTCTTAGGTGACGTCAGCTTAGATCATCAGTGGTTTAGATTTGTCTATAAATAGAACAATGCCTGTACTGTTCTATTCATCACTCGAAACATTCTCTCAAACAAACAATCACAGAGTGATCAGGCTGAGGGGGAGTACTTGTAATATTGTAATCTTTCAATTAATGAAAGCATTCAATTGAAAACAATTATTCTCTTGTTTTGATTTATAGTTTATCATTCCGCTGCACTTTCCATTTATATTTCACTTCATTCTTCACATCTTTCCTTAAACAAATCAAAACAATCAAACTCGGATCCTAATAATTGGAATCAGAGCTTGGTCAATTAAATTCGATCTAACTAATCAATTTAATATAAACAGATCAGCTCACAATTATTAATATCGTTTGTTTGTCGGATTGAAAACAGAGTAATAGTTTATTTTTGATTCAACCGTTGGTAAACAGACTTTGTTTTTGAAAAATTAGAGAATGGCTTCAATCAATCACGATCCACACAACACTGGCACGAACAACAAGCCACCGATGCTTGTCAGATCTGAATACAATATCTGGCAATGTCGGATGAGCCATGTTCTAGCTCAACAGAACACTGGGTGTTGGAAGTCAGTTGTCTTTGGACCACATATTCCGATGGTGCCGAGTACTGAAGATCCCAAGGTTCAGGAGCCTAAGAAACTTGAAAACTACTCCGACCAGGATTTTTAGAAAATTGAGTTGGATGCCAAGGCCTTCAGTATTGTGGCCATGGCTCTACCCAATGATATATATATGATGGGCTGTTACATTGTAACAGTGCAAAGGAGTTGTGGGATGCACTGAAACAACAATTTGGTGGGACTGAAGAGGTTATTGAAAACAACCGTGAAATACTTAACCAACAATATGAAACATTCAGTCATGTTAAGGGAGAGTCATTAACTCAACAATTTGAAAGGTTTAACTGTCTCATTAGTGAACTAAAACTGGTGGGTCTAACTTACCCACATTCAACTTTGAACCATAGGTTTTTAAGATCACTACCAGATAAACGGGACACTATTGCTATAGTTATGAGAAACTCAATTGGATTCAAGGACCTATCACTGACCCAGCTTCATGGTAAGCTCTTGACCTATGAAAGAGAGCTTAACCAGAAAAAGAAGCTCCAGGACTCTGGAAAAGTGTCTGATGACTATGTATTTGGTAATATAGCACTTCTGGGTCATGATGAGGTGCCTGGTAATAATAAGGATCAGATTTATGATCATTTCATTGACATAACTTCAGGTTTTAACCTAGGTTTTAACTCTGACTCTTATTCACCAAACTATGCTTTTACAACAAGTGGTGGTGATATCCAGGCATCTGATAACATATCCTTTGAGTATGATGACTTAAAATACTTTGACCCTGATGATTTGGAAGAAATGGACATTATGCACCAATTGGCCCTTCTAAGTGTAAGAACTAACAATTTTTACAAGAAAACTGGGAAAAGGTTTCCAGGGTTAACTGGCAGGTCAAAAGTGGGGTTGGATAAATCAAAGATTAAGTGTTATAAATGTCATGGACTTGGTCATTTTGCTAGGGAATGTAGGAGTCAACATGGTACACCTATGATTACCTATCCAAATCAAAGGCCACAGACCAACACTTATCAAGTTTCTCATAATACCCCTGGACCAAATGTGCAAAACACTGCTCATTTTGCACAGTCCTCAAACACTGTTCCTATCCAGTATGTCCAAACCACTGTTCCTCAGATCCGCTATGTGCAAACACCTGTTGCTCAGGCACAAATGCCAATGACTGCTGCTCCACCCTCTGCCCCTGCAGAGACCAGTCAACATAGTTTCTTCACACAAGGCTTTGTTGATTGGAGCAGTCTACCAGATGAGTTGACAGATGAAAATTTTGCATTAGTTGCCAAATCTGAAAATGAACCAGAAAACTTTTGTTTCAGGGCTATGTTAGAAGAGGTTGAATCTGAGGAGGTGGTAACTGAATCTGTAGTTGAGACTGATGATATTGTTGATGAGGTAGTTGCAGGTGAAAATATCTGAAGAAGAGGTTGTGAGTCTCTCAGATCCCTGGGGTGCATCTGATGATTGTGAGTGCAAGTGTGATTGTGCATTGATGGCTGCTGCTAAGGTATCTCCTCAAATCCTTAAAGATTTGTGTTCTGACAAATGTATAATAGCATTTGCTAACATCAAAGAGGTAAATGAAAACATTAGGAAGAAAACTTTAGATGATGAAGTTCAATTTGAGAAACTTTCAAAAGAGTTAAAATCAAAATTTACTGAAAAAGAATCTAAAATAAGCAGCTTAAAACATGAAGCAACTATAACCAAAGACCAGCTCCAAACTATGATAACTAAATATCATAGTTGCAAAAGTGAGCTTGAGACCACCCAAGTTGAATGCCAGAAATGGGTGGAATCATGTAAAGGTTTTGAAATGCTCCTCAACAAACAAACCAAAAGTCATGTGAAGTTTGGTTTTGGTTTTGAAACCACTGCTCCAACTTTTGAAAACAATGACAAAAGGGATCAAAAGTTGGTTGAGGTAGTACCAACTAATTTGAAGGGTCAAGAGATTAAAATCACTGAACCTAATGGTAAGAAAATTGTTCTTGAAAAACCAGAAGGTTCCTCATCATTCACTGAACTTGAAAAATATGAATTTAAACCTACTTGGTCTGATAAGTGTGGTACTCTTGAGAACTTCAAACCAGTTGAATTCAGAACCCCTTATGGTAAGAAAGCACCACAGGCAAAGGTCATTCCCTTGATAGATCTTCCAGCAGATGATTAAACATTTGTTGAAAAGAAGACTGAAAAAGGGAAAAAGAAAGAAAAGTCTGTTCACTTGTTCTGTGATTTCTGTGAATAGAAGAATCATGTTACTAAAAACTGTTTCCTTCTAAAAGCATATGATATCAACAAAGGAACAAGTGTGTGTGATTCTAAGACCATATGCTCAATATATGGTAAGAAGAATCACAAAACCAAAGAGTTCATGTATCTCAAGATGTCAAAATACAAGAGTGCAAGGCTAAAACTCTTGCAAATCAAGTGGTGAGTACTTCAAAAGGAAAGCCCAAACAGACTTTTACTCCATTTCAAACATCTATTACCAAAAATTTAGAAACATCTGCTTCCAGGGATGTTCAAGTAACAGATGCTCCACCCACCAACAAGTACCCAGGGGGATATGGACAACCACCTTGTCATAATCTGTCACATGTTTATGAAGAACCCAAAAGGCCTTCTATACCAAGAGTGAACAGAAATCCCTATGGATACTATCATCTGTCAGGAAGTGATCAAACATCTGTTGCACCAAGTGTTGACATCCAAGCGTTGGAAAATGGTCAGCAACAGTTGTTGAACTTGATTCAAAAACTAGTTCAAACCACTGATCACCTTCCTAAGCTTGAGGCTGAAAAGTCTGTGGACCCATCCAAAGCCAACTTGTCTTTGGACACTAACCAAAACTGATCAATTACTGATGTGCAGGGAGCTTCTGCATGCTTAGATAGCCATTGGTATGTAGATAGTGGAGGCTCCAGGCACATGGCAGGAATGTAGAGCCCTTTTTCTGGACTTCTTAGCTCATGGAGGGGGTGATATATCCTTTGGTAATGATTCAAAAGGTAAGGTGTTGGGTTCAGGGACTGTTCAGGCTGGGAAACTCAAGTTTGAAAATGTCAATCTTATTGATAAACTTAAATTTAATCTTCTTAGTGTATCACAAATGAGTGACAAATGGTATAGCTCATTCTTCACTAAGAAAACTTGTAAGATTATTGGGTCAGAAGTGGTAAAAAAGATTGATAACATCATTGCTGAGAGCAAAGCACAACTTGTTTCTCACAAGAGTGGCAATGTGTATGTGGTTGATATGTTGAAGGACAATCCTATGGCAAATGTATGTCTGTTTTCTGTTGCCTCCACAAAAGAGACAGAATTGTGGCATAGGAGACTGGGTCACACCAACCTTCAAACTATCAACTCGCTCTCCAAACAAAGCCTTGTCAGAGGTTTATCATCAAAAGAATTCAAATGTGATAAGCATTGTGTTTCCTGCTTAAAAGGAAAACAACATAAAAGCTCTTACAAATCCATTGATGAGTCCAAAACAAGTCAATGTCTACAATTGTTGCACATGGACTTGTTTGGCCCAGTTAAAATCATGAGTCTAAGAAGAAAGAGATTTTGTCTTGTCATAGTTGATGATTTTTCTAGGTTTACATGGACTTCCTTTTTACACTCTAAGGATGA
Organism: Ambrosia trifida; assembly: GCA_028751855.1. Classification (NCBI taxonomy): domain Eukaryota; kingdom Viridiplantae; phylum Streptophyta; class Magnoliopsida; order Asterales; family Asteraceae; genus Ambrosia; species Ambrosia trifida. The sequence goes on along the minus strand of CM054122.1, from coordinate 100,279,845 downwards.
GACTGCAGGTATCTTGAAGGACTTTGTCACCAAAGTTGAAAAACAATATGACTTGCCAGTAAAAGTCTTTTGAAGTGACAATAGGACAGAGTTTAAAAATACGGAGTTGGATGATTTCTGTGTGTCAAAAGGGATTGTGAGGCAGTACAGCTTCCCAAGAACACCAGAGCAAAATGAGGAAAAATAGAACTCTCATTGAAGCTGCAAGAACCATGCTAGCAGATTCTGGTTTGCCATTGTCCTTCTAGGCAGAAGCTGTAAACACTGCTTGCTATGTTCAAAACAGAGTTTTAATCAACCCAAGACATCAAAAGACTGCTTATGAAATTTTGTTCAAAATCAAACCATTAATCTCATTTTCAAAATCTTTGGCTGCCCATGTTTCATTCTAAATCTTAAAGATTTCATCTCAAAATTTGCAGCCAAAGTAGATTGTGGATATTTTCTGGGATATTCTTCTACTGCCAAGGCCTACAAAGTGTTTAACACAAGGACCAAGACAATAGAAGAAACTCTGAATGTAAAGTTCAATGAACTTTCATCGCTTAAAATCCCAGCAAATCCTGCTGAGTTGTTTGATTTAGATAAATTCAAATTTGAAGATATTATTGTCAAAACTAACAGTGCGGGTATTTCACAATCTCCACAACAAGATTACAGAACAGATGTTGTGATTCCAAGTCACTATAAAGTCTATTCTGCATCAGGGAAAGCAGTTGTTCAAAACATCTGTCAAAACTCTGTCACGGCTGAGTCAGCCACTATTGGCCAGTCTTATCCTCAAACCACTACTTCACCAATTACATCCACTGCTCAATCATCTGTTGACAAAAGTCAGACATCTGTTGACAAAAGTCAGTCCAGTTTCACACCACTTGGACCCATTCCCCCACCTCCATTTCAAACATCTGTTGGCACTACAGAAGTGCAAAAAGATGTTACATCAACAGAGTCACCAAACCTCTGTCCTTCACCTCAAAATGCCATCATACCATATCAGGGAGATCTAATCTACCTAAGAACTCATCCACCAGATCAAATCAGTGGCAACATCAGAGAGGGTATGCTCACAAGAATCTAATCCTCAAATATCTGTCTTTTTGCAGGCTTTCTATCTCTTACACAACCTATCAAGTACCAAGAGGCACTAAAAGACAACAGTTGGGTAGAAGCCATGCAGGAAGAGCTCCTCCAGTTTAAAAGACAACAAGTATGGGAACTTGTACCACTGCCTAAGGATGTTTGTCCAATTGGCACAAAGTGGGTCTTCAAAAACAAAACTGATGAAAGGGCTATAGTTGTCAAGAATAAAGTCAGGCTTGTGGTTCAAGGCTTTAGACAAGAAGAGGGGATAGACTATGATGAAACCTTTGCTCCTGTAGCTAGGCTAGAAGCTATCAGACTCTTCCTAGCCTTTGTTGTCAACCACAACATCAAGGTGTATCAGATGGACATCAAATGTGCATTCCTATATGGCAAAATTCAGGAAGAAGTCTATGTTTGTCAACCACCTGGTTTTGAAGACACATTCCATCCTGATCATGTCTATAAGCTTAACAAAGCATTGTATGGACTCAAGCAAGTACCTAGGGCCTGGTATGAAACTTTTTCCACCTTTCTCTTATCCATTGGTTTCACAAGAGGTAAAATTGATAAAACCTTATTTTTGAAATGGAGAGGGAAAGACTTAATGATTGTTCAAATATTTGTGGATGACATCATTTTTGGATCCGCATGTAACAAAATGTGTGAAGAGTTTAGGGAACTCATGACATCAGAGTTTGAAATGAGTGCTATGGGTGAACTTCAGTGCTTCCTTGGTCTCCAAGTGAAGCAGCTGCAAAATGGCACATTCATTCATCAAAAAAATATGTGAAAAATTTGTTAACTAGATTTGAGATGAATGACTGTAAGCCATGTAGTACACCTATGAGGACAGTCAAGCTACTCACTATTGATGACAAGGATGAACTGGTTGACCAGGCACATTACAAATGCATGATTGGGTCTTTATTGTACTTAACTGCATCTGGGCTAGACATTATGTTTGCCACTTGTGTTTGTGCAAGATCCCAGGCTTCACCCAGAAAGTTAAACCTTATTGCTGTGAAAAGGATATTCAGATACCTAAAAGGTGCTCCCACACTTGGTATCTGGTATCCTGCTAATGGAAATATTGAGCTTTCAGGTTATTCAGATAGTGATTTTGCTGGCTGCAACACCACAAGGAAGTCTACATCAGGAGGGTGCCAGTTTCTAGGGAATGCCTAAGTCTCTTGGCAAAGCAAAAAGCAAGCAGTTGTTCCAACTTCAACAGCTGAAGCTGAATACATTGCTGCTGCAAGCTGTACAACCCAACTCATGTGGCTTCAAAATCAACTGCTGGATTTTGGGATAACTGCACTAAGAACTCCACTCATGTTGGACAGTCAAGCTGCTGAAAATATCATTAAAAATCCAGTATCTCATTCTACCACAAAGCACATAGACATCAGACATCATTTTGTCAAAGACAGCTATGAAAAAGGTTTGATTTCTCTACACCATGTTCCAATAGAGGATCAGTTGGCAGATGTGTTGACAAAAGCTTTAGACACATCTACCTTCACAAATCTGATTTCTAGAATTGGTATGCTAAACATGGATTAAACAACAAAGATGTTTTAAATAAAAACATTAAAATGTTTCAGAAAAATCAAAATTCATCCTTAAAAATAGCATTTTGGTTGAAAAATCTGTTAAGGATAAAACAACCACTGTTTCATTTATTTTATCCACTGTTAGTTAAAAAATCTGTTTCAAACATTTGATCAGATAAAACAACCACTGTTTGGTTGAAAAATCTGTTTCAAACCTCTGATCAGATAAAACGACTGTTTCATTATATATATATATATATATAATAAAAAAACAAGTGTTGTTAGCATCAGCACTTTGGTAAGACAACAGCTGTTTGCATTAGACCTTTGGCAACAGCTGTATGCCACCAGATGTTTGGCCACATCAGCGGTTTCACCAGAGACTATAAAAACCCTGTTTTACCATAACAGTTGTTACACTGTCTCATTGTATTCAAAATACTGAAACCGCATTCTTCAACCTCAAACCCTTACTCCAATTCCTCTCATTCTCACATTCGAAATCCATTACAATGGATCTTTAAGCAAAAGCCACCTACAATTAGCTTCCATATCTGGTGAAAACAGATGAAAACGTTCCATTCCATTCCACCATTGACATCATCCTAAATTCCAAATACCTGACAATCCTAACCGCTGATGCTCCCATCTATCTCGGCAAACTCCAAGAATTCTGGTTGAACGCCGAGTTTCTTCTTCAAGACAAAAAGCCTACAACCATAATCTCAAAAATTGGAGAAACAAATGTTGCCATTACCCCTGAACTGATATCCACAACCTTCTCACTAAATGACCTGTCATGTAACGATTCTTTCCCTAAGGCTGAGCTTCACACAGAGTTTCAGGAAAGAGGCTATGATGCACAAATGACTGGGTCAACTCTGTTTAAAAAGTTTTTCCCACCAGTCATGAAATTTTTCTTTCATACCCTCCTTCTCTGTGTCTCTGCTAAGTCCACTTCCTTTAATGAAATCCCATTGAGGATTCAGTACTTGGGATATGCTATGTTGTCAGACTCTGACTTCAATTTATCCCAGGGCCTGTTTATGGACTTAGTATCCAATGTGAAGGCCATAAAGTCTAGGTCAAATAATGCTTTTCTACTTTACCCAAGAATTTTGAGTGTATTCCTTCAAAAGGTTTTACCAGAAAAAGATTTTAAAAAGGGTGAATCTGTTAATATAAAAAGTCTAACTGATGAAACTTTCACAAGAATGTTGGGTTCAACCACCCAAGATAAAGTGTCAAAAGTGTCAAAAGTTTCTAAAACACAAACAAAGAGGACCAAGACAACAACTGTTGTCCAAACCTCTGTTGTTGAGCCCACTGCTCCTAGTGATCATGGCACTACATCCAGTGCTGTGAAACCCACACCAGCCACCTCTAAAAGAAAACGTCAATCCATAAAAACCACCACTAAAACCAAAAAGCGGCCTCTGGAAGATGAGATACCAGAGGAAAACCCTGCTGCAACACAAAGGCAACAAGAAACCACTGTTGTTACTTCCTCACAACTGATGGATATATCTCAACCTGAGCAAACTCCTTATGCATCCTCACAAAAGGATCATGTTGTAAGCCAAAGGGAACCACATCATGGAACATTTTAGTCACTTGACCATATGTTCAAAAGCCCCTCTCCCAGGGCTAATTCTCTTTTCATTCCTCCACTTTCACCAAAACATGTCCCTCCAACCATGCAACCTTTGTTTGAAGCTATTGATAAAACTCAGGACAATCCCAGTTCCTCTCCTTCACCCATCAATGAGAGTATACCTCCACAAGTGACTGGGACAGAGGAAAATCAATCAGCTATCCCACAAGCAGAAGAGGAGGTTACACCCCTAGAGTTCAATGAAACTCTAGGTGAGTTTTCAAGTGAAGTAGCTACTACTGATGTAGAGACCATTGTCTCACAATAGGACAGTGGTTACACAACTAAGACTTCCTTGAAGGCAACAACTGATGAGACCACTATAGTGTCCCCAAAATCAGTTGGAAGTCCCCAAAACCAAGAAAAAGGGACATCTGGTTCTCATCCATTGGACTCACCTCCTAGGACTGCACCAGATACAACTACCACTGGTAGGAATCCAGATGATCCTATTAACTTAGGTGATGGGTTAAAATACCAAGAATTGACGGCCAGAGTACAATCCATTGAAACCTCTGTTGCTGATATCAAATCAGATATCAAGACAATATTGGGATCATTGGCTACTCTCACCAAGAGTCAACCCTCCACAGAAGATATTGCTAGTGAGCTATGGAAATCTGTTTCCCCCATCATCATAGCTCACAGAAAACTAGCAGATCAGACTCATGAAACATACATGGTTCAGATCAGAACTATGGTGGATGCTAGGTACAAAGATACCCAAGCTGACATTAAAGCCATTAAAGATCATTTGCTGAAGACCACTGGCTCTGCCCCTACCACAATTCTCAGAGATGAAGATGATGATGAATTCACTGCTGATGATGCCAAAAAGGGGGAGAGTGGAAGGGATAGATTGCCAAAACTAGATCCTTTTGGTTGTCCACCCTCACAAAAGGGAAAATCAAATACTGCCAACAAACCAAGGTCTACCCACACAGCACCACAACAACAACAACAACCAAATGTTCAAACCTCTGCTGCTACTGAAACTGCCAAAACCAGCAAAGCAAAGGAAGTTGATACCTCTGCTAATGAAAAAGCTGAAAAGGCTGCTGAGGAAAAGCAAAAGAGAGCTGACACTTTGGAAGTTAAAGCAGAGTTTTGGTGCAATTGAAGAAAGAACAACAGCAAGAAGTTGAGGATGTGGGTTCCTCTAAAAGGAAGAAAATGCTTGCTAAACATGTCAGACAACCACCATCTAAACTTGCTGCTAAAACCACTGCCACCAAAACCACTGCTGCCACCAAAACCACTAATACCACCACAACATCTGAACCTATCACCACAACCACCAAACCAACCTACAACCACTCTACCACCTAAATCCCAAACATCTGTTGGTTCTACAAAAGTGCCAACAGATGTTAACACAACCACTGCTTCAACACCACCATCACCAAAAATCTTGTACAAAAGGAAGAGAAAATCTACCTTTGTGGTACAGGATGAAAACATACACACATCACCACCTACTACTTCAACCACACAATCTACACCCATATCTGCCGTTCCACTTTCATCATTCTCACCACACACCTCACAATTTACATCTCATAGACCACCACCAACCATTACACCATTGGCTGTTCGTATCCTCTTGAACTTGATCTACTCAAGGGGGAAATGCAATCCTTCCATAATACTGAACAACCATCTGAAAGATCTTTCCCATCTCTTCCAAATTTTCATGTTCCCCTAAACATAGATAAATATCTTAAATACAAGGCTGAACAGGCAGATGCAATCATCCAAGAGAAATGCAAAGGGAAAGATGACAGGATTGTTCAGGGCATCCATTCAGCAGAGCTTAGCAAACTGAGAAGGATTGAAGATTTTGCTAAGACCCTGAGCAACTCCATATCTACCATGCCTCTCAGCAGTGACATAGAAAGGGAGGTTAGGGAATCTCTTGTTAAACAAATCTTAGCAACCATGCCTTACAAAGCAAACAGGAAACAGTTTGCAGGATGGACCACTCATGCTATCGGAGAAGAACTCATAAGAATTGAGGACATGACCAAGAATCCCCCAACTAAGGTCTCTGCCCCAGATTTCAGTAAAGGCAGAGATCCAGCCAGAGCCTTAAAGTTCAAGAGAATGAGACAAGAAATTGTGGCTGCAAAGTATGGGGAGATAAAATCTATTGCAAGATGGTCATAGCTGAGGCTGGTTGAAACTTACAAGAAGTTGGAAGAAAACAGGAAGAAAGACCCTACATTGCCCAGAAAACCTGTCTACTCTGATGAACCCATGATGAAGAGACCTCAACAGGCTTTTACATTAGACAGCCTACTTGATACTTCTGATCTATCTGCTGCTGCAAGAAGACAATTCAAAAAGAAGAAAGAAATGTCTGAAGAAGATCAGAAGAAGTTTGCTAATACTTTTATAAAGGAGGGCCTCTACAATCAAATACACTATTTCTCTAATCCCACTACTGAAAAACTCAGAGAACTCATTGGGAGACCTCCATCACCAAACTCATCCAGAATAAAAGTGCATCTCAGCAAATCCTCTGATTCAAAAATTCTAAAATGGAAGGTCAACAAAGACGCCCATGAATTGACTCTGCTCATATCAGATGGAGAAGCTCAAAAGCTAAGCATGGATGATGCATATGGCCTGTGTGCAGATGACCTCCAAACAATGTTGAACCTTGAGTTTGAAAGAGATGTAGAAGACCTCTACTCATTGAAATTTGAGTTACAATTCAAAGGTAAAATTAGAGAAAGTCTGATGAGGAAATAAAGATCAAAGAATAAAGCTTAGTTTTGGCATCATCTGTTCTAGGGGGAGATTGTTGGGTATGCTGACCTGGAGAAGAACAGATGATTGGAAAGCCAAAATATACTACTCAGTTGATCCTTAGAAATAAACAGCATTTACAAGATACTTCTCCCAAAAGACTATTGATCCTAACATCTGCTCTACCCAAACAACTGCTGTGACAACTGCTGCTACAAAGGACTGCTGGAGAACAACTGATAGAGAACAACTGCTAATCAAAGGTCTGATGAAGAACAACTGCTGATCAAAGTGCTGAAGACTAAAGGTCTGTTGGAGCCAACAACACTTAGGCTCCAACAGATGATACAAGACCATCAGAGTTTTCTCAACAGCAGTTTACCCTACAGAGTTTTACAATGTAACAGTAGTTTGTATATAGTAGATGTTTTATGTTTGTTATTCTGTTAGAGGTCGTTGTCTTAGGTGATGTCAGCTTAGATCATCAGTGGTTTAGATTTGTCTATAAATTGAACAGTGCCTGTACTGTTCTATTCATCACTCGAAACATTCTCTCAGACAAACAATCACATAGTGATCAGGCTGAGGGGGAGTACTTGTAATATTGTAATCTTTCAATTAATGAAAGCATTCGATTGAAAACAACTATTCTCTTGTTTTGATTTATAGTTTATCATTCTGCTGCACTTTCTATTTATATTTCACTTCATTCTTCACATCTTTACTTAAACAAATCAAAACAATCAAACTCAGATCCTAACAGAATCAGTGAAGTGTTGCCTCCAAAAAATTGTTTTAATGAAGTAAATCAGTGATGTGACAATAGGGAAGTTGAAAATTTTCAGGGGTACCCCCCATATAAACCTATATGAGGAGTATAAACCAAATGATATGCTATAATCAATATTTTTTGAAAATTGAAAAGCTCATACGTCCTCAATATTAGAGTGCAGGGATTGGGTAGGGGGACGAGCGTGAAAAGCTCTTCCCGCCTACCTACATCGCCCCCATAGGGCGTTACAACCATTGTTGCCCCTTGGGCGGGAGGGGTTTGCTTGTCGTGGTGGAGGGGAAAGGAGGTGTCGAGTTTTGATTGGTTGGTGCTTTATAAAAAAAATATAAAACATTAATGCTGCTGCTGACCGTTTGAAGCTTTAAAAAAATTAAACCAAACTAACTGTTGGATTAAACAGTAAATTTTTTTTTATTATTATTAATATTAAAACTTAACCATTTTATACATCTTCACGCAAGAAACAATCCAAGAAGTGGTGAGACGGATGGCGACTACGTAACCAATGCACTTAAAGCTTATCGCGGTGAGAAGGGTTTGGACTTCAAGTTTTTGCATTGTTGGGAAGTGGCAAAAAACCATTCAAAATGGGTGCACGTCCCCACTGCTAGCGATTCATCAAAAAGGACGAAAACAAGTTCATCTCATAACTGTTCGGTTAGTCGTGAAAACTTGGAGGAAATTAACTTGGATGATGTTGAGTTTGACGAGGAATTGAGTCGCCCACTCAGTCGAGATAAGGCAAAAAAGAGGGCCCAAAAATCACAAGCTTCGGGTTCGGGTTCTGGATCGGGTAAAGATACTTACACCGGTCAGTTGGACGATTTAAATGCTAACATCGTTCAATTCAATACCATTCAACAACAAAGCTCGAGGAGAAGAAAAGCATTCACGAAGCTTTTGAAAGATAACTGACTATGAAAGAAAAGCGCGAAGATATGAAACTTCTCGCTATGGCCGTCGATCACCTCACCGGTCCCGAGTTAGAGATGACGTTACAAATGAAGCGCGAGATCATGGAAAAATTGACATGTAGTTTTTTTAGGTGTTCGGTTTGGATTTTTTTTTATGTTTTTTTAATTTTTAGGTTTTTTAATGTAATTTTATTATTAATTATTATGCTTTTAATTATCTTTTTAATTAAATAATGTGTTTTTAATTAGTTTATTAAAAAACTAGGTTATGTACCCGTGTGATACACGGGTTGAACAATTTAAATTATATATATTATATATAAATTTATTCACATAAAACTTTTTTAAAAAAATCCCAAAATATATCTTCCATACACAGCTATTACCTTGTAGACTGCAGGTACAACAAAACAAAACAAAAATAAAAAAGTAATAAAGGTAAATCTGTTTACGCTAAGATATAAAAAAATGAAATTAATTTAAAAGTATCTCCTCATCCGTTAAACCATCCCAGTCGATTATTGTTCATTTTGGAATTTGACATCAAGTTTCCTCAAAGCCAAAGTATTTCTAACCTTGAGTGTATAATCATTTTTTTTCTAACATCAAGGTCCTTAAACATAATGACATTTATTGGTTCAATTTGATTGTATTATAAAAAAAAAAGATTGTGTAAATTAATAGCCTGAAAATAAAGATTGGAGTTAATTACGTGGTTAGTCCCTGTGGTTTATTTAAAGTTTCAAGTTTAGGTACTAATAGTTTCAAGTAACGGGTTAGGGAACTAAGGTTTGTCTTTGTAAAAATGTTGGGTACTAAGACTAACGATCGTTAATTTTTATGTTAACTTTAAGTAAAGTGACAAAATTGACTTTTTACCAAGTAGAGGGGTCATTTATGTAAAACTCTTAGTACCTAAACTTGAAACTTTAAAGAAACCACATGGACTAACCACGTAATTAACTCATAAAATTAATATTTTGTACATTTTATTTGTATTAAAATTTAAAAATTTAATATTATTTTTTCACTAATACAAAATTTAAAATATTTTTCTCTAATACAAAAAAAATTATTTTATATAAAAACAAGGGCTAACATTTTGTATTAGTGAATAATAATTTTAAATTTTTTTCTATATTATTTTCATTTAAAACAGATTTCTAAATTATTATTTTAAAAAAAAAACGTGAACACAATAAAGGGAAATAATGATGAAAGACATGGTCAAAAGCCAGTGACTTCAAAGACATGGTCAAAAGCCATATACAGAACAGGTCCTAAGGACTCCCCTATGGGACAAAATCTTTTTTTTTTTATGTTATTCATCCTTTTATTTAATAACTATTATAAATCTATTTTAATTATTAAAAATAGTAAACTTAGTCGAAAATTTTTTATAAAAATTATCCTAGTTTCATAAGACCCTAAAGTTTTTTTTTATAAATTTATTTTTCCAAAAAATAAATATTTATTATTTTTAATATATTTATTTAATTTAAATTATAATTATTTTTACTTTTTTTTGTATTAGTGAAAAATAATTTTAAATTTTGTATTAGTGAAAAATAATTTTAACATTTTAAATTTAATAACAAATAAAATGTAAAAATATTACTTTTATGAGTTAATTACGTGGTTAGTCCTTGTGGTTTCTTTAAAGTTTCAAGTTTAGGTACTAAGAGTTTTACATAAATGACCCCTCTACTTTGTAAAAAGTCAATTTTATCACTTTACCTAAAGTTAATAGAAAAATTAACGATCGTTAGTCTTAGTACCCAACATTGTTACAAAAACAAACCTTAGTACCCTAACCCGTTACTTGAAACTATTAGTACCTAAACTTGAAACTTTAATGAAACCACAGGGACTAACCACGTAGTTAACTCTAAAGATTGAAACGAATTAGTAATGCAAAGACTGTTTAGATATTGCATTTCTCTATTGAAGTAACTTGAAAAAACAAAGTCAATGAAGATTTCAATTAATTATTTTTCATACATAAAATGTATTTTATATATCAAGCTATTATAATACAAAAATATCCAAACATATTTAGTTTTGTATTGAATCAAATATTTAATTAATGTGGATTGATTTGTTTTATTTTATTTGTTTAGAATATTGTAAGAAATATAGTTTTAAACTTAGAGAGAAAGACCACATATTAAAAACACGTTTTTAAGGTACACGATTTTAATTTAATAACATATAAATACATTATCTTAAAAAAATAAATAATTTTTAATAAATATTACTTTTGTTAGTTCATAACATTTTCAAATTATGTCTATTAATTTATTTCTAATTTTGTATTAAAATATAATTATATTAATTGATTTACAAAAACATAGAATATATATATATTAAACTGAATTCCAGTAATTATATTAATAATTATAGTTGTAACAAATAAAAACTGAATAAGTAATAATTATTAAATAAAGAAACAAATTAAAATAAATGTATTGTTTGAAATAATAAATGGGAGGCTTTATAATGGAGTTCTATGTACTCCATGTGCTGTCTTTTATTACTATAGATAAAACCGATTAATGTTGATTGATTTATTTTATTTATTTGTTTTGAACAATATGAAAGTCTCACAAAAAAGCTTGACTGATTGCATTGTGTTATTATTAATTTGTTTATTTGACTTTTGAACTATTTTAAGCATTTAAAATTAATATGTATTTGCTGAACATAGTTTAACATCTAAAACAATGACCAAAATAATAAAACTTAATAATCATTTGTCAAATATTGTAACAAAATTAATTTTAAACTTAGAATAATAGATTAATTTTTTTTTTAAATGGGTTAATTTAAGGTACATGATTTAAACTCAAAGTTAATAATACATAAATATAAATATGTTATATAAAAAGGAATCATGTGTTTTCTTTTATTAATTATTTCAGTTACAACTATGATTATTAATGTAATTACTAAAATTTAATTTAATAAACTTATATTTTGTAAATCAATTATTATAATTAAATTTAAGTTTAATGTATTAAATTAAATAATAAAATGAGAGAATTCATGAGGGAGTGCCATGTGTCCCTCATGTGTTTTCTTTTATTATATAAAGTGTAGATACAAATGTCACGTGTCGAATAATGCCCACTTTTCCGCCCTTCCACTCCCCACAATTTTCACTCTTCAAACATGAGTCCCACATATGCCACATGACACTTCATGCTACTCTTCCACCCCATAGTCTTAACCGATACGAGATATATAGGGCGAAAAGAAAAAAAGGGCAATAAGGTGTGTGAATAAAACTCCCTATGGACAAGTGGCACTTTCTTATTCCAAGTTCAATTTTATTCAAATCTTCATTCGGACAAGTGGCACAACCATAGAATTTGTATCCTTTTTCTTTTTTTTTAAACAAAAATCAATAAATGAGAATAGGAAAGGAAAGTTATATAAATTAGGAAGCATTAAATATGTGTTTTTTATATTATTATCTTTATTACGCCAGAAAGGTTTTTACACCATATTATTTTTGAAATAATAATATAAATTAGTAAGTCATTAAATTTCGTTATTAATTCAGTTTGCTATAATAATTCTCGGTTGATCAGTCTATTAGAGTTACATATACATATTCTTCTCATTATGTTTATTTGTTGGTTCATTGTTGATTTGCGGTTATAAAAAATACTTTCATGTTTTATATATCGTGTTATGATTTTTGTATTTTCATGTTTTATGTACCGTGTTTTGATTTCTATATTTTTTGTTAATAAGTATAATCATCGCCTACCATGGTTTATGGTTTTACACGCTTCCTATCAAATCTCCGTATGAATTTAATGCTAAGTTTTCTATCTTTTTTTAACCATAAATCTTCAATAAATTATTTATATGTATCATCATCTTACAGATTTTGACGTATGACTAAAAACCTTAGATTGAAGTACAACTATCCATAAAAAAAGTGAGGATACATACAAATATGCTCATAGTTAATAAAAACCCCTATTATTATGTTGGTGTTCATCATATTCATACAGATCATGATACTATTCTTTGAATGTTCATTTGAATTATATGTTTGATCTTACTTTTTATGCTCAATAATGGATTACATGTTTGTAGGAATCGTTTAATTGGTTACCAAGATTATAGCATTAATTCTAATTGATTTAGTATGACCACTTTTTTTTTAATTCGAATTTAAAATTGATTTAATTGGTTTATTTCGACCAAATTTTTTTTTTACATTTTAAATTTTGGTTAACTTTAAAATTATTTGAATACTAAATGTTCTATTTAACTATTTAATTTCAAATTTTAATATCTATAATTTTAATTTTTAATATTTGGTTAATATTATAAAATTTTAAATTTTGAATTTAAGATAATAATGTTAATAGTTAGAGTTAATTAATACATTTATTAAATTTAATTTAAAATTTTGAATGATCTGAATCTTTAAAAAAATCATATTTTTGAATATAAGTTAATAATGTTAATAATTATGCCTTCTTTTACTTTTAAATTAGAGTTTTTCTAATATATTTAAAATTTCTTAATTAATAATTTCGGTTAAACTTTAAAGATATTCAAATACTAAATTAACTATTTAACTATTTAATTTCAAATTATAACATATATAATTTTAATTTTTAAATTTTGGTTAATATTATAAACTTTTGAAAATTTGAATTTAAGATAATAATGGTAAAAGTTAGACTTAATTAAAATATTTTATACATTTAATTAAAAATTTTGAATGAATAGGATCTTTTAAACGTTTTTAAATATTTTAGTTTAAGTTATAATTGGTAACCATTACACCTAATTATTATCTTTAAATTACAGATTTCCTATTATATTTAAAATATAACAATTAATAATTTCGGTTGGAAATTTCTCTAATTAGTTATAAGTCAAAATTAAAATTTAAATACTACAATTTAAAATTATACATTTATGTTAAACTCTAAAAATATTCGAATACTAAATGTTCTATTTAAGTATTTAACTTCAAATTTTAATATTCATAATTTTAATTTTTTAAATTTTGGTTAATATTATAAAAATTCAAAAATTTGAATTTAAAATACTTATGGTAATATTTAGAATTAACTACTACATTAGTTTCATAATTGTGAATAATTTGAATATTTAAAAAAATCCAAATTTATTAATTTAAGTTAATAATTGTAACAATTACACATACTTATTATCTTTAAATTACAGATTTTCTAATATATTTAATTTTAACAAATAGTAATATTGGTTATAAATTTCTCAAATTATTTACAAGTATAAATTCAAATTTTGAATACTATAATTTCAAAAGATAGATTTCAGTTAAACTTTCAAAATATTCGAATATTAAATGTTCTATTTAAATATATAATTTCAAACTTTAATATCTATAACTTTAATTTTTAAATTTTGGTTAATATTGTAAAATTTTTAAATTTTGAATTTAAGATAATAATGTTAGCAATTAAACTTAATTAATGCATTCAATTTGAAATTTTGAATGAATAGAATTTTTTAAAAATTTTCAAACTTATGAATTTAAGTTAATAATTATAACAATTAAACCTACTTATTGTCTTTAAGTTAGATATATCTTAATATATTTATATATTTTCTAATTATGGATGACATGTATTTATATATTTTCGGACTAAGATGCAAACACAGAAACGAATCCATGATTCACACATGGCTATCTTTATGTGGTATTGTCAAGAGTTAAGAGCAGGGCATGGGTTGGGTTAACTTACTTACTTATAGAAATGTCATAAATAAAACAAAAAATGTAGCGTATAAGGAAATATTTAATGATATTTGAATTATATGTGTGTTTTTTACCTTTAACAATTTATTAAAATATTCTTGCTATATTTTATGTTTTACTAAATTTTACCCCTCAAAATACTAATATTTATTGAACATCGTGTTCACTCGGGCGTTAATCTATTATTAATATATATATATATATATATATATATATATATATATATATATATATATAAAAGAATTGATAGTTGGTGACGTGGCGTTCAATAGTAACCTCAACCCCTCTTGAATATGCCACGTGACATAATGAGGTGAAGACGTTATTATTTTTGAATTATTTCGTTTTTATCTATTAATAAAAGAAAAAAGGATGTCATGTGGTATTGAGATATTTTAGGAAAAAAAAGAATTTAAAAACAAATTTAGATTTTTGTCTATCTTGTTTCCTCTTATAATTTTTAAACGTTAATATATTTTATATACGAGATTTTTTAAAGAAAAAAATTACACCAAATTAACGAGCGTTTTATTATCTTTTCAACAAGTACCATAGTGCTATATAAAAAACGAAGAAAAAATGACTATTTTTTGTGGGGTTTTGTTCATACAGGAAAAAAACACAAAGTGTTCAGGTTCTTCATTAATCATTTATAGGCAAGTCATTGATTATGTTCAAACCAGTAAATATGAATTCTATTTACAATACGTGTTAGCATTAGAGTTGTACATTGTGTATGTTTGACAAAACTAGCTGGTCGGAAGCTGGTAGCTGGAAGCTTTTTAAATATATTTTTGTGTATAAAATGACCAAAATAGGCATAATTAAAAGCTTGTAAAGAAGGTTTTTATTTTATTTTTTAAAATAGAATGGGTATTTGTGCCATTTACAATTAAAAGCTTGTAGCTAGTAGAGCTTTTTCTTAAAAGCTACTACTAGTAGCTTTTCACTGTAGAGTTTTTTCTTCTAACTAAAAGCTTCCAGCTCCTTCAATCAAACAAGGCTTTTTATTGAGTATGAGCTTTTTCTTAAAAGCTTGAAGCTTGAAGGTCCTAAAAGCTCTTAAAAGCTCCTTGCCAAACATATCCAATGTTATAGTTTAAGATTTAATATTAGAATTATACATTTTAAGGTTAGACGTTAACATTAGAGATACGTTATTAAAATTGATATTTCATATTAGATTTCTCAACTCGAAACGCCGCTAGAATACAAATCTAATATAGTAATATAACTATTTAATCACCAGCAGCATAAATAAGCATATATTGATCCATCCAGGCAGCAGGTGTGTTTCTGCCAAGATTTGATTTAATTGAATTGATAGGTCTTTGGTCCAAAATCTAATGTTGGCAGAGATGAATGAATAAGCATTTGTGATTTAGCTACTCAAAGAATCCACTTTACTAAATCTCTCTCTCTCTCTCTCTCTCTCTCTCTCAAACCAAAAAAGAATCTTCAGTAGAATCAGACACAACAAAGAAAACACCACATCCCATCTCACCAACACCAACAACATCATCCCAATCTCTCTCTCTCTCTCTCTCTCTCTCTCTCTCTCTCTCTCTCTCTCTTTCTCTCTCTCTCTCACACACACACACACACAAAGAGTCATCAAAATCCAAAAAAACCAACCAAAAGCTGTAAGCAGCTTGACATCTTATACATGTCTTTCTGTTGTCTGCATAACAACACAAACACTACCCTTCATTCCCTCTTCTGATTTCCCTTTTCATTTTTACCCTCTCTACATGTCTAGACTCACTAAAGTTTTGATCTTGGGGGGTAGTTTGGATCCACAGAGGAAAAGAACTGGTGGCTTGAGAACCAAACAGGCTGGAAGAGGTTCTTGCAGGGGCAGTTAGAATTAATATTATTATTATTATTATTACTGTTTTGGGTCTTGTTTCTTGATTTTGTTGAATCTTTGTTGGTGTGTTTTGAAAAATAAAATAATAATGGGTTATTTGTTAAAAGAAGCACTCAAGACTCTTTGTGGTGTTAATCAGTGGGCTTATGCTGTTTTCTGGAAGATTGGCTGTCAAAACCCTAAGTAAGTTGCTGCTGTTCTCAATCTTTTGTTTTACTATTTTTGTTTGGTCATGTTTGAGATGATGTGAATTTGTTTTAAACAAATTGGAATCAGGGGTGTAAACGTTATTTAGTTAGTTGAGATTGGCTCCTTAAAAGCAAGCTTGAATTAAGCCGAGCTTAAATAAGCTTGTTTACTAAACCTTGAGCCCAATCTTCACTTATTAAGTTCCAACATGTTCGCGAGCGCAAACGAGGCTATTTTTTATTATTTATGTAATTTTTATTTTATATATGATAAAAGTTAACTAAATAATATATGTTAGTTGTATATAGAAACTAAATATATAATATATATGTGTGTATAACTCTATATATGTATGTATAAAATAAAATAACGATAAATGTATATAAATTAATTAATATAAAACGAAGGAGCTGAGCTCTAGCTTGAAAAACTACTCACGAGCCCATTCCTGAGCTTTAGACATAAAGCTCAAAACGAGCCAAGCTCGAGTGAAGCCTGGGGTAGTTTGATTCTCTTTAGTTTTAAAGTTTCAGATCACCTTTAAGCTAATGTGATCTTGTTCTTGGGCACAAAAGATAATTTGATGAATGATTTTGTGTTATGGTTAGAGTGTATAAGACATGCCATGGATATGATTCTGCATGGTCCTTTTAATATTTGTCTGTGAATTTTGGTTGGTGTTTTTGGATTCATATGCTACTTTAGATTCCTTTGTTTTGTCTTTGGTGCTATGTTAGTGAGGAAAACAGAGCAGGTAAATTGTGGTGAAATGTCTGTTCTTGTTTGTATTCTTTTTGCTGGCTCCATGTGTTGTAATTCCATCTATCTTTTCAAGGACACTTGTACAAAGTTACGGGTCGGAATCTAAATCTGGATAATCTAATTTATTGAGGCGTACGGTTTGTGTGATCATTTATGTGTATATGAATTTAAAACTGAATAATAGAAGAAAAATTGTTTCATGAGATATGAGTTAGTTATGTAATATGAATGTAGTAAAACCTAAGTGCATGTTGATACTTTTACTTGCTTTGTCTATGACTTTAACTGCTTTCATGTGTCATGATTACCGAGTATTATTTTCTCCCAAATGAAAGGAGTTTCGGATGTTTTGAGTAATGATAAGATTTCTTTTAAATTAATATGAGGTTAAAATGCTAAATATTTTATGGGATGAATTTTCGCCAAGTTTAGGGTTGTAAACGAATTGAAAGTTCAGTGAACAGTTCGATAGAAAGTTCATTTAAAAAATAAATAATTTATAAATAAATAAACGAATATAAACAAGATTTTATGTTTGTTATGTTGCTTAAACGAATGAAAACAAACAAGTGTATTGCTATTGAATGTTTGGAAGACAGTTTGTTCAGGCATCTCTGTTTACTATATATCATGTATATTAATATTTCTAATAATACATTTGTATTGTATCTAATTGAACAAACATGATCAAATCACAAATGTATGGCTAAATGAATATTATGT
This sequence comes from Ambrosia trifida, assembly GCA_028751855.1. Taxonomy (NCBI): domain Eukaryota; kingdom Viridiplantae; phylum Streptophyta; class Magnoliopsida; order Asterales; family Asteraceae; genus Ambrosia; species Ambrosia trifida. The sequence continues at coordinate 100,261,777 of CM054122.1, read as the reverse complement.
ATATATTAACTTGTACATTTTTATATGATAAGCAATTTTTTTAATGATTTATATGTCTTTCATGCATATTCACGAATCTCTTAAATGAACGACACGAACAAATAGAAAATCTAGTTGTTTTGGTGTTCATGTTTGTTTGTTTAGTTAAACGAAAGGACATGAATAAGCCTCGCTTGTGTTCATTTGGTTTTCATAGCACTGGCCACGTTAGTTGTGAATACTATTGGACCCTAATATTATTATTATGGTTAATTAGGATAAGCCCACAGGCTCAGTTAGGTTTCTAGGGTTCCTTGTGATCTCTATATATTGTAACCTAACCTTTCAATAAATACTAATTATAGATTACTTCTTGACTAATTATTTTTTTCTATTATTGATTTGTTTTAGGCTTCTAATATGGGAAGAATGTTATTATGAACCTGTATATTTTTCTAACGGTGGGCATGGAGTTCAAGCAACAAATAAAATCGACTTGCTTGTAACCAAAATGATGAAAGACAACTACATCAATATCTTAGGAGAAGGGTGTGTGTCTAAAGTTTCATTTTCTATTTTATTCTTAATTTCTTTGTTTACCGACTTCTTAACATTATTTCAGATTAGTCGGGAGGGTTGCATTTACTAGAAATCATCAGTGGATTATACGGGATAACAAAATGCCAGGCGTCCATCCACCCGAGGTATAAAACTTTTTGTTTTAGATTAACTCATTAAAAGTCACACTTGCTGGCTAGAAGGTCTAAAAGTTTGACCATTCTGTGTGCAAGGTTGACCTGAAATATTTTGCCCGTAACAAATATTTTGACTATTCTGTCTTCTATAATGCGCTCCCAGGTATCAAATGAGGTGTATACACAATTCTCAGCTGGGATTCAGGTGAAGTAACTGTTTATATTTAAGATTCAAGTATGATTCTGATTTGTTGCCCGTAACGGTTCTCTATTTTTTGTAGCAGACAATAGCAGTTATCCCCGTTCATCCTCACGGAGTTGTTCAGCTTGGTTCAACCACAACTGTAAATTCATCTATATCTTCTATATTTTCTAATTTGCATTTTTAATAGAGGAAAACATTTGAGTATCGTACTCGGTTTCAATCTGTTGTATTTGATTACATTTGCAGATAATGGAGAATATTGGATTTGTGAATGATGTTAATAGTTTAATTTCTCAACTCGGATGTGTTCCCGGTGCATTATTATCAGAAAACTACATGAAAAATGACGATGCTATGAACGCCAATTCGAATCTTCAGGAAACCATCTGCCATTCATCAGGGAAAACTAAAGTGACAGACCGTACACTCTTTACACCTGATATATGCAACCAAACGGGCCCGAATCGTGCCCGGATCATTCACTCACCTCAAGCTTCAGGAAGCAGTGGGCATACTTCTTTCGCTTTCAGTAGGCCTATGGTTTGTCAAAGTTCTACAAAACCTGACCCAAAAAACGGTCAACAAACTGCTTTTGGCTCATTCTCAGCGAACTGTGACGCATTAAGATTAATGGAACAACATATCTTATCGGATGCGTTTTTGGGAGATAATGGTAATGATAATATGATGTCTAAGATTACAAAGGAGTCAAATAATGTTGTTGCAGGCTCGGATCCATGTTCTTTTCCGAATGCTCACTTCGCGCACCCCCACCTTGGTAAGCCTACCCTAACTTTAGATCCAACTAGAGCGATGCAAAATTGTGGGTCGGGTGGATTGGTTAACAGGTCAGGTTGGATTGAAACAATTTTTGTTCAAATTTATTTAAAAACAATTAGGGTGTCAAATATGATTACAAAAAATATGTTAATGTCATATATAAACATTTTAGGCAACTTAAAACTCGTTTTTATAACCGAAATGATTCATCTGTAGTTTTTATTATATATATTTTTAATTTTACTAGTTTGACCCGTTGGAGGTAAATATAACCGAAATGGCCCATTCATGAAAAATGTGTTATCTTGCAGACAAGCAGTGCACACAGGTCAAGTTAACTTCCAATAAGGAAAAGCTAGAACACGAACTATTTCAGGGTCTTACAATGTCAACAGAAGAAGCATGTTTAAAGCCTCCGTCTAGTGATGACTTATTCGACATTGTGGGTATGTTTGGTGGAAGTCGGGATAACTTTGTTAGTAACGCGGTAGAACCAAACCCGCCGAATCTAATTAAAAAAGATAGTGCGGTTTTAGATTCATTTGCAGTTTATGATGGAGAATCTGATAGCGGTATTTATTCATCAACAGCCAGTGATCATCTTTTAGATGCAGTTGTCTCTAAGATTCCCTCATCTTCTATTCCTGTCACTTATTCATCGTCGGTTTGGGCTAATCAGGGGACTAATATGATGCAAAAAGAGTTGGTTAATGGTCTCAATTGTTTGAAAAATACAGGGTTAACGAGTTCTTTTTCTTATAAATCTGGGATATCCAAAGAAGATGGAGGAAACTTTTCGGATACTAGTTCAATAATTTCATCACAAGTCAGTTCTTGGGCTGATCAAAGACGTGAAGTGAAAAAAGATTGTGGTTCTGCATCTGGGTATGCTAAAAAGACTGATGAAATCAGCAAATCTAATCGTAAGAGACTTAAACCTGGAGAAAATCCTAGACCTAGACCAAAAGATCGCCAGATGATTCAAGATCGTGTAAAAGAATTAAGAGAAATCGTTCCAAATAGTGCCAAGGTAAAATACCTTTGCAATCATAGTTAACGTTTTAACTGTAAAAAAAAAAAAAAAAAAGAAAGAAAGAAAGAAAGAAAGAAAGATACAAATTGTGTCAACCCAACCCAGGGATGTTTTGTTGACCCATTTCAACTTGGTACCGACCTTTTCCGTCTTGGGACCTCTAGCTAGAAGGCCTAAGGTTTACATGAAGCTCTTGAGGTACCCTGTAAAAAGATAAGTTTTTCTTATACTATTTGTTATTATAAACAGTGTAGCATCGATGCTTTGCTGGAACGCACCATCAAGCACATGCTTTTCTTGCAAAGTGTTACAAAGCATGCAGACAAGCTGAAACAAACCAGGGAATCCAAGGTATGACTTTACATCAAACTCTAGCTCGTATTTTTGAAGACCAGTATGTTCTGTAGTGGTAACGGGCTTGTGTCATTTATCTTAACTGTAGCTTGTGAGCAAGGACGGCGGGGTATTGTTGAAAGACAACTTTGAAGGAGGCGTAACATGGGCATACGAGGTTGGTTCACAATCAATGGTCTGTCCTATAATAGTTGAAGATCTCAATTCACCTCGTCAAATGCTTGTGGAGGTAGGTACCGAATACCAACTGCTAGCTGGCATTTTATCGCCCAAGTCCTGAGTACACACAGTATTTTGAATTAAATCCATCATCTTTGAACAAGTTAGGAGGTTGTATGCATTAAATATACACTTAGGACGCCTTTAGTTTTAACCTGTTAGCTGAAAATTTTCATTTGACCCATTTGAAATTAAAGAAAATAAATCGTTTAAACCGTTCTTCATTAGTATAAGTTTATTAAGGATTGACACCTGTAGTTTCCATTTATGTTTGCTTATGTCATCGGGTTGCAGATGCTATGTGAAGAAAGAGGCTCGTTCTTGGAGATAGCCGATGGTATTAAAGGATTAGGACTAACCATATTGAAGGGGGTGATGGAGTCCCGTAACGACAAGATATGGGCCCACTTTACTGTAGAGGTAACACAATAATCAATCATTAGTTTAAGTTAAAACGGTTTGCGTTAACAATATACATGACATTATATCGCGTAAACAGGCCAACAGGGATGTGACAAGAATGGAAATTTTTATGTCACTTGTTAGCCTCTTGGATCAAGCTGCCAAAAATAGTGGTGATTGCAGTGGGAAAGCGAATATTTCAGTCCATGAACAATCTTTCCACCAAGTTGCTGTCAACCCTATGAGTGTTGGACCGAGTAGTATGCGGTAACAGGTCACCGGGTCACTTGGAGATGTTGAGAGCAGCTATGCCATGACCGACATGATCCTAGCCCGGTTTTGGTTATCGACCAAATGTTGTATGTTATTAGCTAACTTACTGAAACTTGTGGTTTTATAAAGTTCTTGTAGTTCTTGTAGTTTCTTAGAGCTTTAATGCATATGTAGCTGAATGTTGGTGTGTATTTTCATGTATTCATTACTGGTTGTGTTTAATATATAGTTATTTGCTCCTTGTTTTCCACTTTTGTATGATTTTTAGTTTTTAATCTTTACAGAATTAAAGCAGTTGAATTTTTTATTTTAGAAAATTCAGAATTTTCCGTTTAGTTTCACACATTTATGTAATCTTGGAAAAAAGCTCGGCTTGAGTTAAAATGCTTTTTTTCCGCTTTGCAATGGGTTGCGGTTTTGGGCTTTCCTAGATTTGGAATGGCGAAAGCTATAATAGACTACATAGTTGTCAATCACGAATGACGGACGACAACGATAAACTACCTATACGCTATGTTTAGTGGCACACTAAGAAGAAAATTTTAAAAATATTTTAAATGTACTATATTTTTTTAATCAAAAATCCTATAATATTGGAAGAAATACGCTTCTTTTTTCAATCCCGATAAACCCAAAATACGCTTCTTTTTTTCGATCTCTATCTATATTTATCATTTAAAAAAACCTAATGCTATCCTCGCTATTAATAACTATAGTTGTACACTTGTACATATAGTATGTTCTTTATGGTTACGTAGAGTTTGGATAGTTAGAAGAAATAGGTCATGTTTTATATTATAAAGTGTGTATTTGTTTTGTTATTTTCATATGTGGAGTTCTGTTCTATGTGTTGAAATGCTTCTTATATAACTTAAATTATAAACAAGTGTGCATCCTGTATGGATGCGCACGCCTTTGCCCCTCCCGACCTCCTAACACCTCAACGCGCCTAGCGCCTTTTCAAACGTAGTTGCGAACAGGTAAGAATGGGTCATTAACACTATTGACCTGTTCAAATAGACTATATGTTTAATTACAATCACCAAGAGCAGACTGTATATATATATTCTAAAATGAATCTATAAAATGTCGAAAACTAGTACAACTGTTAATTCCATATATCTGGAATCAGTTTCACATATATGAAAAGGCTAATGGTTGACCTTGCTTAGAAATGGTACAACCTGTGTGTGATGGTGTTTGATTGATTCAACTGCTTTAACAGCAAACGAGTCATCCTCAGGGTAATAAGCAACAGGATCAGATAACAAAGGATGTGGAAGGTTGAGCACACCTTCAAGAGTTGCATGAAGACAATAAGCCGCATATGTGACGTGGTATCCACCTTCTTGCACGACTAAGATCCGCCCATTGCTGTGATTATCTGCTAGATTGTGAATTATCTTCCCAATGTCTCTATAACCCTCCATTGTCAAACATTGTCTTCCATTTGGGTCAAACTGCAAACATTGATTATTAAACCTCATGTTAATATTTGAAACTCTGAATATAAGAAGCAAAAAGATAATTTAATCGTTACAGAGTTTGATGCAGCTATTAAAATCTCGTACATAATTAACGATTTAATATAAGTTAAGGTACCATTTTCTACATTACCAACTCGGCAGAAAAGCACAGGTGGCAGATTTGACCCGTTGATAAGTTAAAGGTTGATTTGGGCTGTGTTATATCTAAAATGGGTCGAATATAAAAGAAACAGCCAGCTTAAAAGGATCGGGTCAAATTAATATGTTGACGAACTGTAAAGGTTTTAAAAAGCAGGATAAGTCAACTAAAAACCGTATTGACCCATTATGGCACTATCCACCCGCCTAACCCTTACGAATTACGTGTTAACATCCAAAATATAAACTTACAGCACTTGAATCTTGGCCAACAACAAAGACCATCATATCAGGGTCAAACTTTGTAACAGCAGGGACAACCACCTCAGTCATTGCATATTTATACCCCTTGTCCCCTGTTCCATTCGGTAATGGTACGTTTAGATTATACCCGAACCCTGGTCCTTCACCAAGCTCGTTTATACCACCAGTTTGAGGATGACTTGGGCCCCACGAACCATGATTCATATGAAGAGAAACAGTAAGAACTTTATCAGAACGATAAAATCCCTCTGCAGTTCCATTACCATAATGAACATCGATATCAATAACGGCGACCCTTTTGCAACCTGAATCCAAAGCGTATTGAACCGCAAGACCCGCGTTGTTTAGAAAGCAATAGCCATCAGCTTGAGTAGGCTGAGCATGATGACCAGGTGGTCTAACCAGTGCATAACATATTTTACCATGTCCATCAAGTATATACTTCATTGCTGAAAGTGCAGTGCCGGCAGCTAGCAGTGCAGCATTCCATGATCCAACATTCAAAAACGTTGCAGCGCAGATCATCTTTCCACCACTTTTATCTGCTTCGAGTAGGGAATCGATATATTCTGTTCGATTATCAGGCACATGATGTAGTCAAGAAATCAAATTACAAACTTAGGTGATATGAGAACTCAGGTTATACCTGATTTAAATATTAATAAAGTACACTCCAAAAATGAAGTAAAGTTTGTATTTTTACTTATTTACAAAGGACCATATCATGGGATTCCAAAAGCTGAGTTTGTTGCATTGGCTGTCGCCAGTAAAGAGCCAGAATGACTAAGGAATTTGTTATACGAGATTCCATTGTTATAAAGAGCCAGAATGGCTAAGAAAATTGTAGCTGAATATGAAACCGACACCACCCAATCCTGTACATTGTGCAGTGCTACCACTTTGACTAAGGCATGTAGCTAAGTTTATAACGATTAACGACAACTCTAGAAACTTCACACGCCATGGTTCGTGAATTGATCATCAATGGGGTGATCAATGTGGAGTTTGTTCAGTCTCAACAAAATCTAGCTACAAAGGGATTGCAAGAGGCTTAGTGCCCAAGTTAGAGTCTCCAATGGTGAAATACACAAATGATTGACTACCTTGTAATTCATCAAATCATGTATACTAATATTCTATAATAAATGTTACCTTGAGTATGAAAGGAGAGCAATTCAGTAAGAGTAGCAGGTCTAGAAGCATGCCACGAAACAAACGAAGAGATGGGACCTCGTTTAAGGATGGAGAGCATGTTCTTAACCCGGTCGGAGTTTTCCGGGTGCTTTTCGAGTACGTCCAGAAACCCGGGATTTATTCCGGAGTCGAACACTCCTTCGCCGGTGTTATGGTCCAGCATACCCTCGTCCCAAAATACGTTAATGTGGCCGCCTGTTGTCGTCGCCGGCGAAGTAGACGGTGGTGATTGGTGGTCGGACATGGTGGGACTAAACGTATCGGAAATGGAAATAGTTTTTTCTTATAAATGGCCTTTAACCGAAAGAAATTACCGAAATAGCCACTTCAACTATTTCGGGAGAGTCGGCTCACATGTTTCGATACGTCTCCATGTGACTTTAGTGGTGAACCAATAGCCGATTGCCACATGTCAAAAATATAATAAATTTTTTTTCACAAATTCCGAAACGTTTCTATGAGGCTTTAGGTGTTGGAAGACGTCACAGAGACACTTCTGGCACAGTGAAGACATCACAGAGACGTTTTAGGCGTCATGAGACCTCACAAAGTCACTTGGAGATTTTATTATTAGAGGAGAGAGGAGAGTGAAAGTGAGGAGAGAGGGAGAGAGACTTGGGGACACGTGGCTTGTTTTGATTGGTCACTGTATCACCCGTCTTCGGAGTCGGCTCAGATGCCTCGGGATGGGGCGAGACGCATACCACACACTTATGTGAATCCAATCAATTTAATGAATGCACTCACATCATGATTAATGTTTTATAAACCACACTCAGCTTTAATGATTATTAAGGAACCGATTTTTGGATCAAAACAATACACTTTACAAAGGTACAATTAACATGCGTAGTAATTATCACATGCAATGGCCCCACATATACATGACACGAGGTTCCACAAGTCGAGTGAACAACTTGTATGGTAAACGACAAGTATACAAAACTTAAGATATCTTTGACGTTATAGGGCACTTTTTGTTGGAACAGTAGGCACTTCTGCTTTGCTAGATCACATAATCAGACATCAGGTGAGTTTCGTGGCCCCTTTTTACTGTTTTACTGTTTTGCAACTTCGGGGGAGAAACATGCTACAGATCAACATATGTACATGACAACAATATGTGTTACATGAGTTAGACCCACAATTATCGCAGATCAACAAAAATTCCCCGGACAACTATAACCATTAGCTTAGCAATAAGCCGTGGATCATATGAATAGTACTATTTGGGTTGACACCCCATTTCACTGTTAGTCGCGCTAACACATATGAATGCATATTATCCATACTTTACAATGCACCGCGATAAGGCATTGGGGCGGGGTGAACACGAACATCGTGGTTTGGTTATGGTTCTCATGGTAACTATAATCTGCATGCAGGGTCGGCCCAGAAAATTCAGGTGCCCGGGCCGAGCTGTAAAAGTTGTGCCTCTTAGCTTTAGCTTTATGCCTTAACGAAATAAATAATGTAAACTATTTTTTAAGTTACGATTGTGCCTCTTAGCTTTAGCTTTATTTCTCACTTAGGTTGTAGTCTAACAAATCCTCTTGGGGGAGGTTGAGAGTTCGAATCCCACAAAGGGTGAAAATATAAATGGGTGAAAGTTTGGCAATTAATTTTTTTTTGTTTCATAACAAAAATAAAAGTTAAAAAAGGAAGTCAAAACCACCCAGTAAGAAGCAAAAACAACTAAGTGTGAGACCTCGTAATTTCATTTTTCTCATCCTCTCTAGCCCTACACTATTAATAAACCTTTAATTTTTTTCTCAAACCATTTCATTTTCTTCTTTAATTTTTAACCTCTCTCAATATTTCCTTACTTTCTGTTTTATACAAACTACTACCTTTCACTTTGATTAATACTTGATTAACAATTTTGTGGCTCAAACATACAAAACTCCATCAAATTAAGGACATCACTGTTAAGAAAACTTGGATTGTCGGAGGGTTAATGTGCCCCCGAAAAATTGGGCCCGGGTCGAGAGTCCTCCCCGCACCCCTTAATGGGCGGCCTTGTCTGCATGGACACAAACAACGAAACTTTCTAAGCAACAAAACTTTTTATCGGGTCAACAAAACCTACGGAGTCACCAACCTTTTAGTTGACACTTGTAAGCATGTTTTTCAGGAAACCAAACAAGGACGTTATGGAGCCAAGTCTAGGATTGCATGAAGAAGGCTTTGTTTTGTGGTTTTGACATAGTTGTTTGAAACATTGTTAGGATTTGAAATCTGTATTCGACTATGTGACTTATGTGTTTGATGAAATAAATGACATTTAGTATTTCTCATATAAACAATGTTTGTGATCACCATGTTCGTCTCACCTTGCGTTTCCGCCTTAGGCGGGGTGTGACAAGGGGCAAGGCGATTTTGGGTGTTCGCAGATGATTCTGTGAAGATGAAGCCGAATGATCGGACGTCGCGGTCCGGTCAAAAATAGTATTTATAGTGTCCTAATTACCTCAAACTATGTGGCTAGCGGTAACAAGGGTGTCGAACCACGAAGAGTCTGTGGTCGGTGTAACGCGTTCTTAGTTGATTTAGAATGTCACTTTTATGAAGATGTTGTCAACTATGAAGATTGCAATTATTGTTCATTTAAGAGTTTTGATTGAAAGTTGTGAACCAAAAAGTGATTCAAGATGATAATTGAAAAAATGCTTAATTTGATTAATGAAAAAGACTTTGTTGGAAATAATTGATGAAAAACAATAATAAGAAAAATTGATATCACACTGGTTCAACAAGTAACCTAGAGTTCTATAACAATTAGGGATAATCAAGAAATTGCAATTAAGATTAACGAGCTAATTGTTACAATAGGCTTAGGTGTCAAGTTTCATCAACATCAAAGATGGACTAAACTATACTTCATTACTATAGAACATATGAACCCTAATAACAAGTTAAATCATAATTAACCGAATTCATTTCCCTAGTAATTGGCGCAAGAAACAATTATCAAAGAGAATTCAAAAAAAAGATTAATGCAATTAACAAGCTTGTTCAAATCACAATTACAAAGAAATAAGAAAATATCCAAAATGTTTAAGAACCCTAGATTACAAGCCTACACCGGGTGAATCCAAAGGTGATTAGCCATTCATGGTGATTGGAACTTCAATGATGATGGAAATAATAGGAGAATTGGCCATGGAAAGGTTTGGGGATGAAAGGTTTATTAATGGTGTTTGAAGGTTTGGTAGTTGATGAAAAAGATGGAATGAATGATGAATCTTCTTAGTGATTGTGGCATTATGGAATGATTTGGTAATGATTTTGAAGTGAAAGATGATGTTTATGATCCCCAAGATCCGTTTTTATATGTTTTTTTTCGAGTCCTTGGTCAAAGATCTCATGAAAAGCCTTTAAAATTTGCATTAAAAATGATTTTGACCAAGTCTTGTCAGGTGGCCCCGTCGTCGGCGGGCTTCACTGCCGTCGGCGACGCCTTAATGTAGCCGACAGGTGTTTTGACTGTCTACGGAGCAACCTACAGGATCCTAAGGCGTCGGCGACAGCATGACACCCCGTAGCCAACGAGACCAAAATTTTAAGTTATACATTTTTGCTCCTTTTTCAATTCTGCATTCACCTAGCTCCATCCCAAAGCCTCGTTAAGTTCTGGAAAACACCTTAAAATTCGTCAAACATGTAAGATGCAAACTTTATCAAAGTAGTGTGTCCAAAACCATAAAATCGCATAAAAATACAATCTTAAACACGAAACGATTAAGACTTTCACCCGCGTATCACCAAACCAGCTGAGTTGGGAGGTTGTTGTACAATCTTGGGTTGGAGAACGAGTGGTGACGTGGTGGAAAATTTGTCGAAAAAGGAGGTTAATACATTTTCTTGAAGGTCGAATATGGTATGGAGATTCCGGGTTTCATCGATCAAAGCTTGGAAATGGTTGGCTTGCTGCGCACCAGCTACTGTGGTGGAAGCAACGAGCTGTTGTAGCAATTCGTTGATTGTGGGAGGTATGTCATCGGAGGAGGTGTCTTTGCGAGGGCCCATGGGGAAGGTTGAGGTGGTGAATGAAAGCACCAATGATAGGTAATCCTTAGAGGGGATTAGGCTCCAAGAAAATTGAGAAAAGAGAGGAAACAATTGGGACAATTTTCTAGGTTTTTTTCATTATGCAAACTGAATATAAATATGCAAAGAATCAATGGACTAATCACCCATGATCATTATTTCATGGCATTACTCCTAAATGCATCCACTAACTAAACATGACATAATGGAGAACATGTCCACTAAGTCCACAAATAGAATAACAAACTGAAACATAAAAACAGTAAATAAATGGGCTTCAATTCTGGAAACGGGCCGATTTGACAATCTCACGTTTGGGCATTCCTTGCTGTTGGGCTGGCTCTGCAGTTCCTTCGGCCTGGACCGTATCATGTTTCCAAAGCCAAATCAAGTTTCCATCACAACCTATTTTCAAACCTCACTAAAAAGTAAAAATAAAAAATGAGGCAATGAATGGGATGTAACGAAGATATCATGGTATATGGCTAGTGAAGATAACATTATTGGTAGATCAACATATGTAGAAGAAGATGAATATTTGAGAATGAGTGAAACTATAACAATTAATGCTAATATAAAGTTGCTAGAAAGTGTCATTTCATGTTTTAGTAAAGAGTACCTTAGAAGGCTGAATGAACATGATGTAGCAAGATTACTCCATATCATGGAACACTATGGATTTCTAGCTGGTATGATAGGCAACATTTATGGCTTGCAATAGGGATGAAAAAATTGTCCTACCTCTTCGGCTGGGCAATATACATGTAAAAGCGGTAAACCAATGATCATTCTTGAAGGCGTTGCATCGTTTGAATTATGAATATGGTATGCATTCATTTGAATACCAGTTTCATGCAATGGCATTATTGTCCTCTACCGTTCTCCCCATTTAATGATGTGTTGGCAGGTCAAGCACCAAATGTTTACGTCTTGAATGGTCAAGTTGTTGATTATTTTAATAAGAACATAAGGTATAAATATAAGATTTGATCATGTGTACCTGATATGCTTAACCGTTCAGGAACCTCATTAATGGAAGACATCATCATCTTGATCGGGTTCCCTTCAGTGTGTACACTAATGATGGCTAATGATCACAACGTGATCGTGTGAGAGAGAGGTGGGTGGCGGCTACATTAGGTTATGGTGTTATTAGAGTCCAACCTAATACCTCTAGTAATCTCTCTATTTATACACACGGGGGACACCCTAATTAGGTTTAGTAAGGGTAATTCCGTCCATCAAAGAATCACCAATTATGAACTTAGGGATATTATAGTAATTGATCAATCTTATACAAATGATAATGATGGCCATTAAATAAACATAATTTATATTTATTCCAACATTCTCCCACTTGGCCGAGTAATCATTTATTATGAGTATTACATTAGTCTGCAGATTAATACTCATCTTAATTATAAACCCAAAATGTAGTAGAGAAATACAGCCGTTAAGTCTTTATTCGACTTAGGACCCCCATTAATCATACTACACCCAAATTTAAAACTTAACATTAGGATCAATTAACGTTATGCCCTTAGTTGATTTGTTATATTATTGTCTTTATGCCATTATGCTAGCTTAGCATACTAATAGACAAACAAATCATAATGAGGAAAATTAATCATTAGTCATTAGTCATAAGTCATTCATAGTACGATATGCAGTTGTACATGGTCATTAGTAATACCCTTTTTTCTCTTAGTTGGCCCGTTAGTGAGACTTATGGGTGATAGACATTTAGTTATTGGATCCATAAGCATATCATGAATGCATTCGATACAAAATTCGGATTTCCTCTATTTGTTCTTAATCATAAGCGAACAATAATTTCGTATCGAACTCTAATGCAGCTCCTCTCAAACTGTTACTATTTGAGAAATTATGGTAGCTGACTTTATCACAGTAAGTCTTCAACTTAGTATTTACATGGAGTAAATAAGTTATGAGTCAACTGATAAATTGACCAACAACATTTAATGACCATTCTGTTGTGATCAGCAACACATTATGTCATAATAACTTAGGTTGTTGTTAAAAGTTCCTTATGATTCCTCCATGAGATAGTTATGTCTGCTGACGTTATGATATACCCCGAAATTGACACTTGATTTCCTTGAATATAACAAAGTTTGAGTAAGAATAGTCAATCACTTTAGGTTCTCACTTCTTTTTTAGATTATAGTCTCTTGTTTCTTAAAGATATAGTAATGTTCCATTAGATTTTTTCATCAATCTAGAAAAGTCTAGTGTCAAGCAATACGAACAATGTCATAAACAAGCATAGACTTAAATTTATATCACTCTTCTAATTAATGAAGCATAAGGTGATAATCTCAAATTATCCTATTATCCTCTTAAAGAGAGCAATATTGTATGTTACATACTTAAGGACTCGCTTAGAGTAAAACTTATGGGATGAAACTAATATCCCGTTGGGTCTATCTCGGTATATTTTGATTCCTATTACGTAAGAAGAATCCCAGATATTCATCATGTCAAAATCATGCATGAAAAATGCTTTGACTTAGGTAACATATACTTGTCAAGAGAAACGTCATCTATGTAAGGACAAGTTTTCATTAGTTGCTCCCACTCATCTTGAGGTAGGTTCTTTAATCCACTTAGTTCTTGATGAAGAGTAATTTCATTATGATTCCAACACATTTTATGCTTGCATCAACCCATACATGGATCTTATTGACTTACAGACTAAGTGTTCTTAACCTTCAGTTTAGAACATGTAGGTCATTGTTATGGAAAGTTGTCTTAATGTCCATCTAATGTGGCTCTTAGTTATTATGAGCTACTGGGACGATAATGATCCTCAAAGAAATCTTTTGTAATACAGATAAGAAGATTCTTTGATAATCTAATCCCTCTTGAGTATAATCTTTTACAATCAATCTTATCTTAGAACGTTCCCATTCGGATCTGGTTCAATTATGAATACCTTTTGGTTATTCAACCAAATCCTAAACGTTATTCTAATTTATGGAATTAAATTTTGCTAATAATAGCTTTATTCCATTTAGAAGATTGATTGATACTATTGATTTAATTAGAAGAGGTAGGATCGGTAAACTTTCCAAACATCCATTTTGTATTAGTCAGGTAGGTTACATAATCATCAAAGTTAGTGGGCTTTTAGACCCAAATGACCTCCTGAGTTGAACATTGGGTTTATTATGATACAAACTTACCTTTAGTTAAGTGTTTTTTTATTTTCAGGTATATAAGGAGCAATATTAGTTTCTAAGTGTGTAAGAGTTGGTGCAGTAAGGTGTACAAGAGGAATAATCGAAGTTAAATTCGGAGTTAAACTTAATGAGTCTCGAATTTTAATGAGTCTCGAATTTTAATGAGTCTCTCCCCCGCATCTTGTACTTCCGAAAAAAGTCATAATAAGTACTTTTACTGCTCCCACTTACCTTAGAAATCTTAATGAATTCAGCATGCTTAAGATCTAACATTTGGAAGATCCATAGATTTTAATAGATAAAACAACCTAATAATGTTTATTGCCGTTTCTCTTGATAAGGATTACTTTAGTAAGAAATCTTAGTTCGCCCATATTTAGGCATCCATAAAACTTTGTTAGGAGTACATTAAATGCTAAGGAGACAAGTTGTGATAGAGCGTTGTCTAGTGAAAGAGGTGTAATTTGAGGATAGATCAAATTGTCGTTCCCCCCACCTCTGTAACTTTTGCAAGTCATAAGTAGGACATCTAATGCTCCCACTAATCTTTTAGGTCTCTTAGTATCTCCACATAATAAGTTTTAACGATGTGTGTGAACGAGAATATTTCATATATTTTATGCCTAATTTCCCTTATCGTCTAAATTTCATAAGAAATTTTAAGGACATACTTAGAGGGAATCTTATTAAGTATATATGAATTGAGTTCTTTAATACTTTTGGTCTGTAGGAAACATAATAGATACAATTAGATATTTATCTAAACTCCACTAATGTCAATTAGTTATGACTTATGATGGAAACCCATATATTCCTTTTGCCATTTAGTGTTTAGGGCGTTTAACACATGCTTTAAAATCACTTAGAATAAGATTTGATAGCCAAGCATCATTTAGTGACCTGATCATGATTACTCATGAAATTTTGGTCTTAGTGGATGAATTGCATGAGTCTCATTTTCCTTTGTTAAATTCTCATTTTCATGATAACAAAGTTGTGAAAACGTTATTGGATCATCTAGTTTTATTTCATAAGGTTTCTATTCAGATAATGACAACAAACAATATGAGAATTTAACTTAATAGTGGCTTTGGGTTGGTCATTAAAACCTTGTAAATGTCAAAAAAAAATTTGTAGCTTTAGTATTGATACTAAATGCTGAGTAATCTCAAGAATATCGTAAGGTATCATAAAGCATCAACACTAAGATCAGTTATTAATGGTTAATAGACCCTTAATTTTGCCACCAACTCTCATCTTAAGTATTTGTTGAGTTATGGTAAGGAAACGTATAAAACTAGACTCAACCATCATGTGTTAATTGGAATTCATTAGCATTTGTGGAGTTAAATAACCTTGATTAGGCACTACATATCTTAGCCGGCTGTTGTGACACCCGGCATATTCGACTTGACATTTTAAACTTATAAAGTCTACCTTAGCGGGAAACGTTTTACTTACATACTTAACTGGGTTAGTTAAGTCGGGATTTTCTAACGTATTGTCCAGGGTTCAATGATCTGGAGGATCATTGGTGTCTTTTACGTACACACGGTTCTTGAGTCCCGTTGTTGGTGAATTACATAAACTAGATTAAGTGTTATGCGTAGAATGATTCTTATGTGGTGGATTATATACAAATACGTGTTTAAACGATGTTTAGATGATTATCCATGCTTATATATGTTAAACATAGGTTAGGATTACATGTTCATGGGTTAGGATGTGTTAAAATGCGCTAAACACGACAAACTGGAAAATCTGGAAAAGGCCTTGCTTGGTTCGACCTTACGGGGGGTCGAACCTGGCCATCAATCTGTTAAAGATACCCTTCGACCACAATATCTCCCATTCGACCCACATAAAGGGGTCAAACCTGGCTATCTGTTTAATGGAAACTTCATTCGACCACTTTACTTCTCATTCGACCTCCAGTAGGGGTCGAGCGTACCTATACTATAAATACCATCCTTAGTCATTTTTAATCATTTCACAAACCCTAAATGCCTCTAAGCACTCTCTTTCGATTTTTATCACTGGGGAAGGAGTTTTTGATCTCGTTTTTCGTAATCTAACTCTCTAAATCATTACAAGTGAAGATCTAAGGTGTGTTCTTCATCCTAAATCCTTTTTAAGCAATTTTAATTCGTCTTTATAAAACCCCAAAGTTCCAGATCTGATCTAAGGTGACTTTTATGAATAACAGCCTTTATAAGTAAAACCTTATCATAAAACATGAGTTTTCTTTTGTATTAACATATGTTAATAATCCTTCATGGTATGTTATGTGATTGTTTGATGTTGTATGATATGTGGATGATATAGAGATGTTCTAGGACAGTTATAACTGATTATTTTTTATTATCTTAGGTCCCAAAGTATTGTATGATGATGTTAGGTCTAATTTGGGGATTTTGATAGATTTAGGGATTGATGCATGATGTTGTTAGGAATGATATGATTAGGGGTTTTGATCTACATGATAATCTGAGTATGATGATGTGATTATTAAGTGATTTCACAAAAGTTTCCTAATTGGGTAAAGTTTCCATGCATGATGTGACATCTTCATAATTTTGCCATTTTGGTTAAACATTAAAACGGACTGATTTGGGAGTAAAATTAGTAGGGTTTTGTGGGGATATGTTATTCATACTTGACTGTTGTGTTTCATGATGTTTCGTGATGTTTTCGGATATTTTTGAATCGTTTTAAGGAAGAGTCATCTGCCAGGGTCGAACCTGGGTTCCTTCGACCAGTCGTGGGGTCGAAGGAGGACCCCCAGGGTCGAACCTGGCAATCTGATGGTCGAATCTGCGTTATTTGGTCGAACGTGCTTGATTTAAGTCGAATTAACAAATGTCAAGGTCGAATGAACTTGATTTAGGTTGCATGAACTTACATTGGGGTCGAAGGAACTTAAAAAGGGTCGAACCAAGCTTCTTGGGGTCGAACCTGGTTTATTTCCTTCCTTATTTAACCCAACTACTTCGTATGTACGATTCTTGAGGCAAACTAAGTATGCTATGCTTGGACCTTATTTCTAATCTATGTGTACTTGATTTGCTTGTGTAATGGATCACCAACGGGATGTCGAGTCGGTCTAGTGTATCGGTTAAACTGTCAAACACGTTTTCAAAACTTACTTAGTCATGATCTGGACAATCGGGGACTAGTTAACCTTAGGGTTATTAGTCAAAACTCTTATGCATACTTTATTGATAGATCGCCGGTTTTTGGGATTATCAAGACTTGTCTTTATTCTTATTTTGGGAACGCAAACTAAGGTGAGTGTCACAGCCTCATTCTTTACTGTTTTCGGAACATTCTGGGGGAGTAATATGCGGTAAAACTTTCTAACTATTAGACCAACATATTACATTATATCACATGGATACTTAGTGACTCTTACTTCATCATTAAAGTCCTCTCATGTCTTAGTGAACCATCAATATGTGGGTACATAGCAGGGAAAGTGTGAATAGATATATTGGGCCTGGCAAGCCCCACTCGGGCCGACTGGAGGTCGGTGGCGGGTGCATATTTGTCCTATATCTTACGGCACCGGGTGATGAACCGGTGACGGGTTTGAGGCATTCTTATTTTGTCAGCAGTGGTTCACGACACTATAGTATCATTTAATGATGTCTACCTAGCATCATGTATAGATGTAAGGATTGTTGGGTCTGGTTTACTTGTGACAAACTTTCGCAAACTTTATCGCTATGACTCACTTGCACTTTATGTGTTGTCTAACTTCGTATGTTTTCTTAGGTCGCTAAGGTATCAGGGAGTCTTAGGCGCACTGGAGTCGCACTGCGTCTGGTCTTGCATACATAAGCAAACCGGGTTGTGTTTGCATTCACATTTTGACATTGGTTTTGTAAACATTTATTTTTGCTTCCGTTGTCGTTGTCTTCTTTACTTTTGAACTTATAAACTGCGTGGTTGGTATTTCTACGTAACTTTTAATGCATATAGATGTCGTTTATTGCGACCGTTGACTTGGATCCTGGTATGTCACGCGCCTCGCGGTAAAAACCCGCAAGTGGAATTTGAGGGTGTGACAGATTGGTATCAGAGCCAATGGTCATAGTGTACTAGGACTGCATGTATAGTTTGGTCTATAGCCGAGTCACACACTAGACGGTCACACGTTATGAGTTGTTTTAGTGGGAAACTTACTGACTTTGTCGGGGTGTCTATGTCATCATACTTGTGTGTTACATCATCTATTCTTACCTGGGCTTTGCCTATTCTTTATCTTACCTTCTTCTTCGGGATTTGAAGACGAAGGGATGGACTTGTTGATTCTTGGCACGGCGGTGTTGCGCATTGGAGCGACTTTGACGTATCTTCGAGACCTGTCCAACATTCGGACATCTTCCTTTCTGATCCAATGGACACACTTGCTCACACACACTATCTTGCACTTGTAATTGAATTAGTACACCTTGGAATGATTTCTCATTCGGAACTCTTTTACTCTTGGTATTCTGATTGGATGATTCGTGGTTGATACGGATTGGTCGGATCAGGACGACTCTCTATTCTTATCATTAGTTATTGATATTAGTGATGAATCTGAACTTGTTATCTCTGTATTCCAGAAGATGACAGCTACTCGTGGTGGCGGTGGGGGACACCGTTGTGGTGGCGGCGGTGGTCGCGGTGGCGGTCGTGGTGATGAGCCTGTCACTATGACCCAATCCGAGCTGAACAACATGATTCAGCAACAGGTGTCTGTTGCTCTTGCTGCATTCCAGGCTGCTCAGCAGGGATTTGCCGGTGGTAATTTGAGTACTACTACTTCTGTTTCTTTATACCGTTGATGGTATGTTCGTTTTGTTTATCTGTGTGTTGATACAGGTAATGTTGTTAATCCTCATCCTCCTACCTGCTCCTACAAAATGTTTATGGACTGCAAGCCTCATAACTTTAGTGGAAATGAGGGTGCAGTCGGTTTACTGAGGTGGGTGGGGAAGGTTGTATCTGCGTTTGCGATGTGTAACTATCCTGCTGTGGACCATGTGAAGTACGCTTCTGGTACTTTTGAGAATCGTGCTTTGACGTGGTGGAATTCTGTTATCCAGACTGCTGGGTTGGCTGAGGCCAATGCCATGCCTTGGGATGAATTTGTGTTTCGTTTGAAGACCAAGTACTGTCCCCGTGACGAGATCAAGAAGCTGGAGCATGAGATGTGAAATCATACTATGGTTGGATCCGAGATTGAGGAGTATGTTGTTCGTTATCATGAGTTGGTTCTTATGTGTTTGGATGTTGATACTCCGGACTATAAGAAGATTGAATTCTTTGTTGCTGGGCTTGTACCTGAAATTCGTGGCTTGGTTACCGCGAATGACTGTGCTACAATTCAGGGTACTATTCGGTTAGCTCACAAGCTGACCAATCAGAAGGTGGAAGAAGGTACTTTGCCACCTAGGGGTTCTGTTGTGAAGACCCCTGATAGTGGTAGTAAGCGTAAGTGGGAGAGCTCTGTGAAGAACTTTGCCCCATCCCAGCCCCAGCAGCAACAGAAGAAGTCTGAGTCTTCTACCCCTTCGTCCGGGCAGAAGTCTGGTTCTTATCATGGTAGTTACCCGAAGTGTAACAAGTGTAGCTATCATCATAATGGACCATGCCGCAAACTTTCTACTTGTAAGCGGTGTGGGAAACCGGGACATGAGGTTCAGACTTGTCGTGTTCATTTGAGCGACAAGCCTGCCCCTCAGGCTACTAACTAGGCGGACCAGGGTTGTTACAACTGTGGTCAGACTGGTCACTTTAGGCAGGATTGTCCCAAGCTGAAGCAGGGTGATGGTGGGAAGAACGGTGGTGGTAACAGGAACAACGGAAGCAGCGGCGGAAACGCACGTGTCTTCGTATTGGATCGGGGGAAGCCCGGCAGGACCCAAACACTGTTACCGGTACGTTCCTTCTTAACGATCGCTATGCTTCTGTTTTATTTGATTCTGGTGCCGATAGGAGCTTTGTATCGGTTGGATTTAGTCAGTTGCTAGACATAGTACCTACACCCTTAGAGGCTAAGTACTTGGTAGAATTGGCTGATGGTAAGAACATTGAAGCGACACATATTCTTCGGGAATGTCATTTGGAACTTTCGGGTTTGTCTTTCCCTATTGACCTTATGCCGGTATCCTTGGGTAGTTTTGATGTTGTCGTGGGCATGGATTGGTTGTCCTTGTATCGTGCAGAGATCGTTTGTTTCGATAAGGTTATCCGTATCCCTTTCCCTGATGGAGAGATTCTTTCGGTGCATGGTTAGAAGAGCGGTGCTCCTTTGAGTGTCATTTCTTGTATGAAAGCCTACAAGTATCTTCGGAAGGGTTATTCGGCCATTCTGGCACTTGTTTCTGTTTCTTCTAATGGTGAGAAGAAGATCGAAGATATCCCCGTGGTTCGTGACTTTCTTGATGTATTTCCTGATGACTTACCTGGTCTTCCCCCTCATCGTCAGGTTGAGTTTAGTATTGATCTTGCACCTGGTGCAACCCCTATTGCTCGAGCCCCTTATCGTCTTGCGCTCTCTCGAGATGTTGGAATTGTCCAACCAGTTGCAGGAACTCTTGGAAAAGGGTTTCATCCGGCCTAGTTCTTCCCCGTGGGGAGCCCCTATTCTGTTCGTGAAGAAGAAAGACGGGATCCTTTGCATGTGTATTGATTATCGTGAGCTGAACAAGGTGACCATCAAGAATCGTTATCCTCTTCCCCGTATTGATGATCTCTTTGACCAGCTTCAGGGTTCTAGCTATTATTCGAAGATCGACTTGAGGTCCGGTTATCACCAGTTGCGTGTGCAGGAAGCCGATGTTCCGAAGAATGCTTTTCGTACTCGTTATGGCCACTTTGAGTTCTTGGTCATGCCCTTTGGTCTCACCAACGCACCAGCGGTTTTCATGGACTCAATGAACCATGTCTGTAAACCTTATCTTGATAAATTCATCATTGTCTTTATTGATGACATCCTAATCTATTCCAAGAGCAAGGTGGACCATGAGGAACACTTGTGACTTGTCTTGGAACTCTTGAGGCGAGGACAACTGTATGCTAAGTTCTCAAAGTGTGACTTTTGGTTGCGCAAAGTTCAGTTCCTAGGTCATGTAGTGAATGAACTAGGAATTCATGTCGATCCGGCTAAGATCGAAGCTATCAAAGACTGGGAAGCACTAAAGACGCCATCTGAGGTG
This sequence comes from Ambrosia trifida, assembly GCA_028751855.1. Lineage (NCBI taxonomy): Eukaryota > Viridiplantae > Streptophyta > Magnoliopsida > Asterales > Asteraceae > Ambrosia > Ambrosia trifida. The sequence goes on along the minus strand of CM054122.1, from coordinate 100,240,293 downwards.
CGGCAATTCCTAGGTCTTGCGGGTTACTATCGTCGTTTCATTGAGGGATTTTCGAAGATCGCTCAACCCCTCACTACTCTCACCCAGAAGGACCAGAAGTTTGACTGGGGTGATTCGCAGGAATCAGTGTTTCAGTTGCTGAAACTTAAACTCTGTTCTGCACCTATCTTATCCTTACCTGACGGTACGGATGACTTCGTCCTGTATTGCGACGCTTATATTCGTGGTCTCGGTTGTGTGTTGATGCAACGTGAGAAGGTTATTGCTTACGCTTCTCGTCAGCTTAAGGTTCACGAGAAGAACTACACTACCCATGACTTGGAATTGGGTGCGGTGGTTTTCGCTCTGAAGATTTGGAGACATTACTTGTACGGTACCAAGTGCAGTATTTATACCGATCACAAGAGTCTCCAGCATATCTTCGATCAAAAGGAGTTGAACATGCGGCAGCGTCGCTGGCCGAACTCCTTAACGATTATAACTGTGCCATTAAGTACCATCCTGGCAAGGCGAACGTTGTGGCCGACGCCTTGAGCAGGAAGGAATCTGCAAAACCACGTCGTGTTCGGGCTTTACAGCTCACTATCCATTCTTCCTTGCCTGACCAAATTCATTCTGCACAACTTGAAGCTTTGAAGGAGGAAAACCTTAAAGCTGAAACTATGCACAATGCCGACAAGCACCTTGAACTTAGGTCTGATGGCCTACACTACTTCGCGGAACGAGTTTGGGTACCTCTGTTTGGGGGATTACGGGAGCTTGTCTTGGACGAGGCTCACAAATCCCGGTATTCTATTCACCCTGGCTCCGACAAGATGTATCAGGATTTGAAGATATTCTACTGGTGGCCAAACATGAAAGCTGACATTGCCTCCTATGTGAGCAAATGCTTGACTTGTGCGAAAGTCAAGGTGGAGTACCAGAAGCCGTCTGGTCTCCTACAACAACCAGAGATTCCCGAATGGAAATGGGAACGAATCACGATGGATTTTGTCACCAAACTACCGAAATCACCAAGTGGTTGTGATATGATTTGGGTGATTATCGACAGGTTGACAAAATCGGCGCACTTCCTTCCAATTAAGGAAACTGGCGGACTTGAGCGCTTGGCTCGCATTTATCTTAAGTAAGTGGATCCTAAGCACGAGGTGCCTGTTTCTATCATCTCTGATCGTGATTCTCATTTTGCTTCGCGTTTTTGGAAGGCTCTGCATAAAGCCTTAGGTACTCAGTTGGATACGAGTACAGCCTATCATCCGCAAACTGACAGTCAGAGTGAGCAGACGGTTCAAACTTAGGAGGACATGCTTCGGGCATGCGTTATTGATTTTGGAAAGCGTTGGGAGAATCACCTACCGTTGGTGGAGTTCTCTTACAACAACAGCTATCATTCTAGCATTAAGGCAACTCCGTTCGAGGCTCTTTACGTACGGAAATGCCGATCTCCCCTTTGTTGGGCCGAGGTGGGCGAGAGTCAACTCACTGGTCCGGAACATGTGTACGAAACTTCAGAGAAAATCGTACGAATTCGTAACCGTAAAGCGGCTGCGCGGGATCGTCAGAAGAGTTATGCCGATCGCCGTCGCAAACCTTTGGAGTTCCAGGTTGGGGACAGGGTACTTCTAAAAGTTTCTCCATGGAAGGGCGTCATACGCTTTGGAAAGCGTGGCAAACTTAACCCTCGTTATGTCAGACCATTTGCAATCCTGAAACGGATTGGAACGGTGGCATACAGACTTGACTTGCCGGCGGAGATCGGTAGTGTCCACAACGTCTTCCATGTGTCTAACTTGAAGAAGTGCTTGATGGATGAATCTCTTATTGTTCCTTTGGAAGAGATCAAGGTTGATGATCGTCTTCGCATTGTGGGGGAACCGGTTGAAATCCTTGACTACAAGATTCGTAGTCTTCGTCGAAGTAAAATCCGAATCGTTAAGATCCGTTGGAATTCAAATCGTGGACCGGAGTTCATGTGGGAACGGGAGGACTTGATGATGTCCAAATACCCTTATCTTTTTCCTAAGCGTGCGCTTGAATCTAGACATGTTACCGCTGAAGCTGAGTGAATCTCGGGGCGAGATTCCTTTCAACGGGGGGATGATGTGACAACTGGTAAATTTTCTTTCGTTTCATTCTTTTCGTCTCTTTCCTTTTTGGCTTCGTGCAATTTTCGGGACGAAAATTCTTACAACAGGGGGATGATGTGACACCCGGCATATTTGACTTGACATTTTAAACTTATAAAGTCTACCTTAGCGGGAAACGTTTTACTTACATACTTAACTGGATTAGTTAAGTCGGGATTTTCTAACGTATTGTCCAGGGTTCAATGATCTGGAGGATCATTGGTGTCTTTTACGTACACACAAGTCTTGAATCCCGTTGTTGGTGAATTACATAAACTAGATTAAGTGTTATGCGTAGATTGATTCTTATGTGGTGGATTATATACAAATACGTGTTTAAACGATGTTTGGATGATTATCCATACGTATATATGTTAAACATAGGTTAGGATTACATGTTCATGTGTTGGGATGTGTTAAAATGCGCTTAACATGACAAACTGGAAAATCTGGAGAAGGCCTTGCCTAGTTCGACCTTAAGGGGGGTCGAACCTGGCCATCAATCTGTTAAAGATCCCCTTCGACCACAATATCTCCCATTCGACCCACGTAAAGGGGTCGAACCTGGCTATCTGTTTAATGGAAACTTCATTCGACCACTTTACTTCTCATTCGACCTCCAGTAGGGGTCGAACGTACCTATACTATAAATACTATCCTTAGTCATTTTTCATTATTTCACAAACCCTAAACGCCTCTAAACACTCTCTTTCGACTTTTATCACTGGGAAGGAGTTTTTGATCTCGTTTTTCGTAATCTAACTCTCTAAATCATTACAAGTGAAGATCTAAGGTGTGTTCTTCATCCTAAATCTTTTTTAAGCAATTTTAATTTTTTTTTTATAAAACCCCAAAGTTCCAGATCTGATCTAAGGTGACTTTTATGAATAACAACCTTTCTAAAACCTTTCTAAGTAAAACCTTATCATAAAACATGAGTTTTCTTATGTATTAACATATGTTAATGATCCTTCATGTTATGTTATGTGATTGTTTGATGTTGTATGATATGTGGATGATATGGAGATGTTCTAGGACAGTTATAACTGATGAGTTTTGATTATCTTAGGTCACAAAGTATTGTATGATGATGTTAGGTCTAATTTGGGGATTTTGATAGATTTAGGGATTGATGCATGATGTTGTTAGGAATGATATGATTAGGGGTTTTGATCTACATGATAATCTGAGTATGATGTTGTGATTATTAAATGATTTCACAAAAGTTTCCTAATTCGGTAAACTTTCCATGCATGATGTGACATCTTCATAATTTTGCCATTTTGGGTAAACATTAAAACGGATTGATTTGGGAGTAAAATTAGTAGGGTTTTGTGGACATATGTTATTCATACTTGACTGCTGTGTTTCATGATGTTTTCGGATGTTTTTGAAGCATTTTAAGGAAGAGTCATCTGCCAGGGTCGAACTTGGGTTCCTTCGACTAGTCGTGGGGTCGAAGGAGGACCCCCAGGGTCGAACCTGGCAATCTGATGGTCGAATCTGCATTATTTGGTCGAACGTGCTTGATTTAGGTCAAATTAACACATGTTAAGGTTTAATGAACATGCGTTAAGGTCGAATGAACTTGTTTTAGGTTGCATGAACTTACATTGGGGTCGAAGGAACTTAAAAAGGGTCGAACCAAGCTTCTTGGGGTCGAACCTGGTTTATTTCCTTCCTTATTTAACCCAAGTACTTCGTTTGTGCGATTCTTGATGCAAACTAAGTATGATATGCTTGGACCTTACTTGTAATCTATGTGTACTTGATTTGCTTGTGTAATGGATCACCAATGGGATGTCGAGTCAGTCTAGTGTGTCGGTTAAACTGTCAAACACGTTTTCATACTTACTTAGTCATGATCTAGACAATCGGGGACTAGTTAACCTTAGGGTTATTAGTCAAAACTCTTATACATACTTTATTGATAGATCGCCAGTTTTTAGGATTATCAAGACTTGTCTTTATTCTTATTTTGGGAACGCAAGCTAAAGTGAGTGTCACAGCCCCATTCTTTACTGTTTTCGGAACATTCTGGGGGAGAAACATGCAGTAAAACTTTCAAACTTTTAGATCAACATATTACATTATATCACATGGATAGTTAGTGACTCTTACTTCATCATTAAAGTCCTCTCATGTCTTAGTGAACCATCAATATGTGGGTACATAGCGCAGAAAGTGTGAATAGATCTATTGGGCCTGGCAAGCCCTACTCGGGCCGACTGGAGGTCGGTGGCGGGTGCATATTTTTCCTATATCTTACAGCACCGGGTGATGAACCGGTGACGGGTTTGAGGCATTCCTATTTTGTCAGCAGTGGTTCATGACACTATAGTATCATGTAACGATGTCTAGCTAGCATCTGGTATAGATGTAAGGATTGTTGGGTCTGGTTTACTTGTGAAAAAATTTCGCAAACTTTATCTTTGTGACTCACCGGCACTTTATGTGTTGTCTAACTTCGCATGTTTTCTCAGGTCGCTAAGGTAGCAGGGAATCTTAGGCGCACTGGAGTCGCACTGCGTCTGGTCTTGCATACATAAGCAAACCGGGTTGTGTTTGCATTCCCATTTTGACATTGGTTTTGTAAACATTTATTTTTGCTTCCGCTGTCGTTGTCTGCTTTACTTTTGAACTTATAAACTGCGTGGTTGGTATTTCTACGTAACTTTTAATGCATATAGATGTCGTTTATTGTGACAGTTGACTTGGATCCTGGTATGTCACGCGCCTCGCGGTAAAACCCCGCAAGTGGTATTTGAGGGTGTGACAGTTGTTCTCCTTAGTTATGGGTAATCTCATTGCTTATGCCTATTCTTAATGGCACAGTTTTGCTTAGTAAGACTTTCCATTTGGAGAAACTTATAGCTGAAAGTAGTACTTCTATTTTGTTTCCAGACCTTATAATTATCTTCTCTATGGTAATTATTCTTCCTCTTTTAGGTTTAATGGTAGTAAGGTGAATAACATCAACTTTTCTAGTTTAATGCGTTCCTTTTCTTGTACGTAATTTGCTATCAACACACTCATTTTTCTTTGATATTTCTAAGTGTTATGGTTGATTCATAATGCATCTAATCATACTGATGGAAAAGTTATTATGCACTAGAAATTTATTGATTTCCAAGTGTAACCCCTTAGCTTTATGGGTCATGTTATTCAATATTAAAATGTATTCACAAATCCCATTTAACCATAGAGTTAGATTTATTTATTTCATGCTTCTTATGAATTCGTTATATTCATTCATTTCCAAAGATAATACCTTAGACTTAGGAATTTCAGAATCTTTAATAGCTCACCTGATAGGAATCAGTAAAAGCGTTCTTGATTACCATAAGAGACATTTTGTGTATCCTACTTTCTTATGCTCAATGTTATTCTGTAATTTTATCAGATAGAGCATAGGGATGTTATGTCTTAAAAGTAACTTAATAAGAACAAAAGTTAAGAAAACTCTTCTTAGTTTTGATAATTAGAGTGGATCATTTAGTTGAGATAGTAATTTGTAGAAGAATGTGAGATTAGTTTCGAGTTACGGGTATTGATGTAAGGCAGACTTAGATTATGATCATTATTTTAATGAATGATCATTAATTGTGAGGGTCAATTTTAATATGAAGATGTGATAATATAATAACACCAACATAAGTTACTTAAATAACATGCTCTAGCTTTGGCTATACGCTATTTATTTAAGTATTAAGTTGCTAATAGTGAATGTAACACATCACCTTTGGGCAGAAGTGAGACACTCAAAGTTCTAATGCAATACGCTCAGTTCACAAACATAATCTATTACACATCACCTTTGGGCAGAAGTGAAACCTTATGGCACTTATGTGAACGAGCTACAATGCTTAACGAGATCTTTATAACGAACTAATGTGACACATCACCTTTGGGCAGAAGTGACACCTCAAAATGTTATTGCAAGTTAAGCAAAGTTTTATAATGTTTTGAATAAACTTGTTACATTAGGTTTTATCAAAACTGTAAATTTTATTAGAGATCCTAAAAATTAATGGGTTCTCAGTAATCTTATGAGTTCCCGAAAAAAAAAGAGTTCTCAATTAGCTTATGAGTTCTCGAAATAATGGGTTCTCAAAGAATTGAGTTCTCAAAAAATTATATGAGTTCTCGAATAGCATAAGGGGTTCTCGGAAAAATAATAAGTTCCCGTAAAACTTATGAGATCTCGAATAACATAAGGGGTTCTCGAAATTATGAGTTCTCGAAAGTGATGAGTTCCCGAAAGACTTATGAGATCTCGAATAAATCATGAGTTCTCAAAGACTTAATGAGTTCTCAGATATCATAATGAGTTCTCGAATGTCATGATGAGTTCTCGAATATCAGAATTAGTTCTCGATTTACTAATGAGTTCTCGAATATTATGAGTACTCGAATAACTTATGTTTTCGAATAACTTTAATAGTTCTCGAAAAATAATGGTTCTCGAATACATGATAGTTCTCGATAAATAATATGGGTTCTTGGAAACATTATGGGTTCTCGAAAATATTATGGTTTTTGAAGATGAAGACCTTGACCGAGAACTCATGTCCGTGAACCTGATCGAAATCTTTAAAACCAAGAATTTATAGACCGAGGACCATTATCCGAAACTTAACTAATAATCCAAGAACTAATCTCGTTAACCTTAAAACCGAAAACTTATTATTAATATAAAAAAACAGATGATTAAAATAATAAATTGGTACGAAATTTTAGGGATTTAGAAAAACCGTTTCAATTAATTTCAAGATTTCAGTATATCTCCAAAAGATTGAAAAAATTATGATAACCCTAAAAACTTGGAGATTAAGTTACTCCCAAAATTTTAGGAAACAAATTTTAATTCTACTTGTAACCAACTTATAGCGATTTTCATCAAAATAAGGATGAATTTTATGAACAGTCCCATAAACATACAAGAACCGTTCATACTAATTGCCAGATTTATTATTAAAGTTTCCATTAATAAAATCAAAAATGCTTTGATAAATCAACATTAATTAAATCAAAGTATGAACAAACTTGTCGCCGTCATTAATTGAATCAACGCATTTTGATTTTTTTTTGTTTGTGATTTGCAACACCTTTCTGTGAACTTTACAAAAGTCAACGTTGATTAAACAAATAAATCAAATAATGGTTTAATCAAAACATAAATCAACATGAAATTAAATCACAATTTTTTTTCGTAAGTTTCATAAATCATCACAAAAACATTATTTATTTTGTAAATCATTATTTAATATTACAAATCGAATTAGAATTGATATAATCAACATTCGCTCTGATACCACATGTTGATTATATTAATAAGAACATAAGGTATAAACATAAGATTTGATCATGTGTACCTGATATGCTTAACAGTTCAGGACCCTTAGTAATGGAAGACACCATCATCTTGATCGGGTTCCCTTTAGTGTGCACACTAATGATGGCTAATGATCACAAAGTGATCGTGTGAGAGAGAAGTAGGTGGCGGCTACATTAGGTTATGGTGTTATTAGAGTCCAACCTAATACCTCTACTAATCTTTCTATTTATACACATAGGGGACACCCTAATTAGGTTTAGTAAGGGTAATTCCGTCCACCAAAGAATCATCAATTATAAACTTAGGAATATTATAGTAATTGATCAATCTTATATAAATGATAATGATGGCCATTAAATAAACATAATTTATATTTATTCCAACACAAGTAATTAACATGGCATATTATCTCATTGGTGGCATATATCCATCATGGGTTACCTTTGTCAAGTCAATAACTTCCCCACCAGGCCGGCCCTGAATGGGGCGGAGTGGGCTACAACTCAAAATGGGCCTGAATTTTTTTAAAAAGTTTATATATATATATATATATATATATATATATATATTACGTTGTATATTTAGTATATATGTATATAGGATCTGGATCATTTGAGAACTCCTATGAGTTGTGAGAACCATAAGAACTCACTTTATAACCACACACTTATGACAATAAAAATTGAATATGTGGTCCAAAATTAAACAACAATAAAATAATAAATAAAATATTAATATACTTGTATGGAGGTAAAAATCCCTTACATCGGTGTATTTTGGTGTAAATTAATGTATTTTTTATAAAAAAAATTTACAGCAGAGTTTACGTGTTTTTACACAAGTGTACAAAAAAAAAAAAAAAACTTTCGCATTTTACGTCGAGTTCTCGCGAGTTCTCACAACTCATCGAATTCTCAACGGATCCTAACCCTATATATATATATATATATATTTGTTAACGATACATAAAAATCTTATTAGTGAAGTTGGAAAAACCACCTTCACTAACAAAATTCAATCTCCCTTTACCAAAATTTTGAGCGCAGTTTTTTATGTTGCCCGATTCCCAAAAATTCTTAAAGGTTCTCGGGTACGGCAAAAACCCAAGTGATTGCTTCACATCAAGAGTTCTTTAAATAATATGTTAAAAAGAGCATTTGGAATTCTACAAACTTCAACACACATGTCTTGTGTGGGATAAAGATAAGATGGAGAAAATACACAAAACACTTTTTCTAGGAAGGGTGAGAAGGATTGTGATCCATTGATCATATATTTGAAGGGTTGAGATTAATTTGTTTGAAAAAAATAATAATAAATTAGAGGAAGTGCATAAAAGGAAAACCACATTTATTGACTTTTTCTCTCTACATGCAATGCACATGTCAATTCCCCCATTCATTTTAAAACGTCTATAACATTTTCATACGATATTTTTTTTCAAAAAAAATTCACCATATTAACGAGCGTTTTTTATCTTTAATATGAGTACCACATTGCTACATTAAAATTGAAAAAAAAAATCGTGTTAATGGGTTTTCTTCTCTGTTGTGTCTTTTGCTCGTTCATTGTGTTATAGTATGCACGTGTGATTTATAAATATGTTATTTATGTTTTTTTAGTCTACACATAATTTAACTTTGTCCATTGTGTTTTTAGTATGCTTTTCATTGTGTTTTACGCACATGAGTTTCGTATTTAGGTGTACATTGTTTTTTATTATGTTGTTCATTGTGTTTAAGTCTATTATTCATTGTGTTTAGTCTTTTGTTCATTGTGTCTTTAGTATGTCGTCCATTGTATTTTATTAGACTGTTCATTGTATTTTATACCCTATTGTTCATTGCATATTTAATTGATACTCATTGTGTTTTACGTTATCTCCATTGTGTCTTACGCAACTGGATTTTCAACTTTTTTTTCAAAAGTATTCATTGTGTTTTAGTCTACTGTTCACTGTGTCCTTATTATGCCGTCCATTGTGTTTTACACAACTGGGGTTTTGACTTTTTTTTTTCAAAAGTATCAATTGTGTTTTAATCTTCTGTTCATTGTGTCTTACGCAACTGGGTTTTCAACTTTTTATTCAAAAGTATTCATTGTGTTTGTATGAGCTAAAGGATCGATAAATCTACAAAGAAATGATCAAACAAGTTTGATTTAAGTGCGGAAACCCTAAACCAATCACAAAATGATAATCAATCAGATCAAAACAAACAAATCATCATTCAAAGCTTTTCTTATTAATAAACAACTCAATTACACGTTAATATGATCAAAACATTAAAGACACAAAGTGAATTAAGCTTAACAAAACTCTAGAGAGACACACTGAAAATGGAGGGAACAATAATGACTGAACTACATTCAAAAAATGAGCTTGACCTATTTATAGGCTGCACATTCGCCCATCACATAGGTGCGAATGTGCACATTCGACCAAACCAACCGGTCGAACCAAGCAATACATAACATTCTAATTCTACCTTCGCCTCCTGTCTCTCCTTCGTACAAACTTTCTCCTTCGCACCCTTTAATATCTTCCTTCGCCCACAATAATACTCCTTCGCCCATTCGACTCAAAACATTAACATATGTTTATTGTAAATCCAAAGCATTAGTCGCATAAATGCATCTACAAACTCCCCCTCGACTATTGCTTGGATTGTTTAAGTCTTCGTTCCTCATCCATTCTTTTGTTCATCAGCTTGATCCTCAAAAGTTTCTTTTCTTCTAACGTCATCACTTTCTCAAACACTTGCTTCGGCTTTTTCTTTTTCGCTTCAGGAACCTCTTGAGCTTTAACGAACTTGCAGAGCTTTTTATCATAGTCGCATCCGGCGTTGATATCATGAGCAAAACACAGAAATACCACTCGCTGGTATTTACTAGCTTGTTCAGCATCCTTAACATCGCTGAAAATAGGATTGTAATACAACATTATGATGTCCTCATGTGAACAATTAACCAACCACATGGGATCAAAAATGTGTATTTTCTTGAAACTCTTTTCACCATCCTTCAAAACTATTACAGCTTCTGCAATCTTCCAATCATAGTACCACCAGATAAAATCTTTAGCAAAATGTTGAGGAATCTGTAGCAATGGAATGTGCCTCAACACTTTTGGTGGTTGGTACTTTAAAGTTACCTTGGGCAAACCAGTTATATCGTCAATGGTTTTCTTGTGAACAATCCTTTTAGGATATTGAGGTCCAAAGAGATTCCACTTCGTCCTGCTCTCTCTGGCCATCTTTTCAGCAAAGTAAGCAATCTGATCATTTGTCGTTCCAGTCAACTTGTGACGACAAATATCACAAATGGCCCAATATGGGAGAGTCTTCAAATCATGGAATCTATCAAAGTATAGGATCCCCTTCTCCCACTTCACTGCTACACACTTCAGTTGCTTTATAAATTTCCAACCCAACGCTTTTCCTTTGAACATATCGTTGTGGAATTTATAGAAGCTACCCTGAATCTCAGCTTTAGGACTATTTGCCTCTTTCTCTTTTAATTCCCTCAGCAACTCTTTCAAGCTATCGGATTGTCTGATATACGGTTTCTCATGCCCTCTGAATATTTCATCAACAAACATATCACTCTTCTCTTTTGTACGTATCTCGGCTTCCTTTAACAATTCATCAGTGAAAGCAGTAAATCCAGAATCCTTGTCTCTTTTAAAATATTCTGGATACTCTTCACTTGTCACATCTTCAACTTCTATGTCCTCGAAACCAGGTATGTCACGATCATCAGAATGATCTCCAGCTTCCTTTTCGGGTAGATATGGAATCTGGTTATCAGCTAACAGTTCTTCAACTGTTTTTCCAACCTGTTTCGCTAAACCTTCAAAGATCTCTTTTGCCATCGCCGCCGAGACTTCACCATCTTCCAAATCTGGATCATCATACTCCAATTCAAACACCCTGTCATGAGACATAGACTTCAGCTTTTCATTCCAGAAGATCGTATCATCATCCACTGATCCTCCAGGGGCTTTCGAACTAGATTCTCCTTCTTTTCCAGATTCTCTCTTCTCAATATCTGTCTGTATCGTCATCATCATTGTCATCATCATCATCATCAGATGCAGAGCTGTTATCATCACCAGATTCATCATTTGAACCATCATCATCATCATCATCATCCTTCTTCTTTTTAGGAGCTTTACCAGCATCTTCATCAAGATCTTCATCATCCTCCTCATTATCGTCAGATAGTTCAAAATCAACCTGCTCCTCTTCAAGCTCTTTATCTTCTTCACCTTCTTTCAGCTGAGGAGCTCGAGAGTATAAATCTTTGATTAGATTATCCATGTTCTTATTACTCTCTTTCAGCTTCTTGTTTTCTCCTTTCAAAGCTATAATCCGTCTGGTGTTTCTCTGCTCATGTTTCAACAGCTTCTTATTATCCTTCTGCAACTTTTTGATCTTCTTTTTCAATTCCTCATTATTCTCATGTGAGGTGACAACTACATCCGACATCTTTGAGTCGTTTTGTCTCAGTTGGGCAATCTCAGTCTGCTGCTTGTTTATAAGATTCATCATTTCAGTAAGTTTCCGGTTAACAGTATCCATCACATCACTATCTACTGTAACCTTTTTAGTGGAAACTTCAGCAACCTCTGGCAGTTTACCCTTCCTCATCTTCTTTAGTACATTGTCTAATGCTTCGTTGAAGACATCAACAGGTATATCAGCTCCCTGTTCATACCTGAAGTATCTGTGGTTTTCTGCTTCTTTGAGGCTGGAGCAGCAACTGGAGATTTTGAGCTAGAAGCAGGTGGCAACTTCTTTCCTGCTATCAATGTTTCAGTCTCTCTAGCTCTCTTTACTGCAGGCTTTACAACCTTCTCTTTCTTCTTGAACTGGGGCTTCTTTGGTTTCTCCCCCTGAACTGGCGAACCAGGAAAGTCTCCTGCTCCCAGACCTAAACCCTCATCCTCTTCATCCAATCGAATAGGGCTATTCATTCTCTGCTCCTCTACAGATCTGTTCAAACTTGCAGACTCACCAGCCACAGTGGCCTTAGGCGTGGTAGCCTTCAACGTTTCAGTCTCAGAATCCCAGTGTTCATCTTCCTGCGTTTCTTCAGAATCAATCGACGTCTCATCAACAATGTGCAAACATTTCTTAGCCATTGTCTTATTCCTTCTAGGTGCACTCTTCTTCTTGGCAGGTTCAGGAACAACCTCAATCCTTATCTCTTTCTCTTTTCCTTTCTTTGCTCCCACATTAACAACCTGTCGCTTTCGCTTAGCATCTGGATCAACATGATGTAATGGATTGTCTTCGTCTGAATCACTGTTAGCATGTCTCACTAGACCTTCACCTGGATCCACATAGTCAATCCTTGCCAAATGTCCAAATAAACGTCTAACAGGTGGACGTTCATCCAATGACAAGCCTTTATAAGCTTTCATTCTTGCTAGTGTATTGATGGACATATGTTCTTGAACTACGATGTGTTTTGGATCCCTCTTCAACTTTTTATATTTGTGATCAAATACCATCTGAAGGAATCGAGGATACAGCAAAAACTTCAGATTCCTCGTGCCATTGACAGGTTCCAACAGATGTTCCATCAGCATCCCTGATACATTGAACGGTTTGTTCAATATCAATGCTACCATCATTGAGCTGATACTCTTTCTCATCAAATCATAGCCTCCAGCAGTTGAACCAAAGACGTGAATCAACACATGTGCCAAGTATTTGAATTGTGGACACAGCTTTCCTTTGTGCAACGAGTCATCAGTAATCGGCCCATTGTATTTCATCCTTAGAAAGCACTTTCTCTGTTCCATAAAGCTAAGCTCTCTGGGATCAGTCTTTTCATCTTGAAGATTCAAGGCTTCTCTGATATCCTTCTCTGATACAATGACCAATTGTCCTTGTATCTTGCTCACCAAAGATGATTCACATTCCCAAAAATCCATCTTTGCTTCATTCCAGAACTCTTGTATCATATCTTGGTAGATAATTGCAGGTGTAGCAATAGCGTCTATCACCCGACTTCTCTTCAGAAACTCTATGATCTCTATGAAATCTGTATGCTTCTTAACGTCTCCAAGATATGCACAACAGTTGTGCGCATTCTCGAACGGTAAAAGCTCTTTAGTCACTTTCATGGCAGCCTGTGAAGATGATCCGGCTTGTTCAGTAGGCTTCTCCTGTTCAGACATGGTTCAATCTGCAAAACAAAACAAGTAAACATGTTAAAAATCGACAAAATATTCAAAGTTTGAAAATTTGGTATTTTAACTTCTCATTCGCCCATACGGAGGTGCGAATGAGAGATTATAGGTACGAATGTGAGTTTATAAAGGTATGAATGAAAAGTTTTTGACAAACACATTTCATTCGCCCAAAAATGTACATTCGCCCAGTTAAAATCTACTCCTTCGCCTGTTTTTGTACGTTCGCCCGTTCGAAACGTGCGAAGGAAACTGTTCTTCATTTTAAATTTTCAATTCTGAACATAAGTTGTTTTTAACTTGTTATTTAGATTCATTAAGCAAGTAATGACACCGATTAAGGTTTCCAAACCAACAATTTTATCAATTAAGCATTATATCAGTGTTTTCTACTTAAAACTAGGGTTCGAATGAAAATGATGATCAAATGATCAAACTGATGAATTAGAATCCTTAGTTTTTGGATTTTCTCCCCCTAAAACACTGATAGAATGAATCCTAATCAACAATTAATTCAATGAAAATTGTTTATATCAGTTTTGATTTCTAGGGCTCGAAATTGAAAATCAATGATTAAGAGATCAATCCTTGATGTTAACCTGTAAAAATTAGTGCCAAATGATCAGCAAAACAAGACGAACACAATGATATGGAGCAAAACAACAGGGCAACAAGTGGACTTTAGAGTGAAAATTTGAAATTTTTTTGATAAGGGTTCGAATGAAACAGATTAGGTATATATAGGCATGCTCCTTCGACCAAATACACCGGTCGAATGAGAAGCTTTTGGCTCCTTCGACCCTATTAAAAGGTTCGAAAGAGGCAAAAGGGTTCGAATGTGTTTGTTACTCAAGAACACTCTCATTCGCCCAATGTAAATATACGAAAGAACAACAAAAATTCCACGTTCGACCAAACGAATGGGCGAATGAAATCTGGAATTTTGACAAATTTACCAAATCTCAAAAACGAGTCCCGTTCCAATTATTTTTCAACTTTTAAGCATCCAACATTCATATTTTCACATTTAAAAGATTACAAAGCTCAAATGGTTCATCAAGGTTTAGAAAATCGGCATCAACCACCATCAGCTATCAAAAATAAGATAGAAATGTAAAATCTTTTTGGATTTTCTAAAATTTATGTTAAAACACACCTAAAATCATTTTGAGTTTTGTAATTTTTTGACGAGAAAATAAAATGCAGAAATGTAAAGATAAAACAGTAAATGTTTTGAGATTTCCGGTAAAGGGATCATATCAGTTATTGAGAAATCTGATCACACCGTTAATCTTTTGATTTATTATCATTAAAGACAATGTGTGATCTGGCAACTGCTGATATTGT
Source organism: Ambrosia trifida (assembly GCA_028751855.1). Lineage (NCBI taxonomy): Eukaryota > Viridiplantae > Streptophyta > Magnoliopsida > Asterales > Asteraceae > Ambrosia > Ambrosia trifida. The sequence goes on along the minus strand of CM054122.1, from coordinate 100,225,283 downwards.
GATCCACATAAACTCACATGCAGACTTTTATGCAGTGCTTTAGACTGATACTATTATGTATAGTATAAACAAAATTGTCTGTGGTTCCCACACACACGACATACTCCCGTATCAAGAAGTAAATGCACAAAGACTCATTGTAAAGCGTGATTATGCTTTCGTCGTCTGTAATTTACAAAGTATAATGCACAGAGGTATACAGGTCAGCAAATTAATGCAGCAAAGTAACATGTGCACTTTACTAGGTTGAGGACTGATATTAATCATGATTTGCATCAGTGATTAATACGATGTAATAGATAATCTTTGATCATCATAAAACATGGAAAGTTCCTCAATTCGGTAACTTTAGGATTTGGCATAAAGCTCTTTTATAAAGACACCCTATCTGATCTAGGTCCGTAATGACTTACAGCAGAAGATCAGAGAGGCTATCCCCAGACAACTAATAACATAACGACCCTAAACCTCCGAGTTTTGTACAAATACCCTATCAAAAAAAATTACGGTACTAAGACCATATGCCAATGAGGAGTTCATCCACACAACAATTCGTTTGATATGTATGTATCAGGCACGCAGTAATAGGTCTATGAAGCCTATCAACACATCGCACAGACTCAGACACACGCCCTATATAGCATTACATTTCGTAGAATGTGTCAGATCCCCACTGATGTACTATCATTTCCCCTTTTTCTCCAGGAAATCATTTTTGGTTTTTCTGATTTTATAAATTTTTGAATTTACTGTTCCCAAGGATAAGCTGGAGCATTTCAAATATGTGACTGCCCAGATATCGTTTGTTCACAGAAATCTGACGGCATTAATCTAAGGGAAGAAGATATAGCAGTCAGCAAAGAAATTTTCTAATTTTTATGGATTTTGAAATTTTTCAATATTTTTGGATTTTCGAATATTTTTGAAAAAACACTAAAAATTAAAGTAAAAAGCGATAAACTGAGGTGGTGATCAGTCTTGTTTTTCTTTAATACCATTTGTTTTTAAAAGATAATCAAATCTGGATTTGTCAAAAGCTTTGGTAAAAAGATCTGCGCGTTGGTAATCAGTGTGGATTTTGACCATATCAATCAACTCTTTAGCATAACAATCACGGATAAAATGATACTTAATCCGGATATGTTAAGCCTTTGAGTGATTTACTAAGTCTTTTGTTAATGCGATTGCGGCTTCATTATCACAGTAAATAGGGGTTTTAAGAAATTGCAAACCGTAGTCCACCATCTGTTGTTGGATCCAAGGAACCTGTGAGCAGCAGCTCGATGCTGAAACCTATTTTGCTTCACATGTGGATAGTGCAACTGCGGTATGTTTCTTGCATTGCCAGGTCACGAGCCTGCTCCCCATAAACTGGCATCCAGCCGTTGTGGATTTGCTGTCTTTGTCACAGCCGCCCCAATTTGCATCACTAAAAGCGATTATGTCAAAATTATCATCATGAGGGTACCAAAGTCCTTTCGATGGACAACCCTTCAGATATCTAAGGATACGCTTGACAGCTGCAAGATGACTTTGTTTTGGCTTCGATTGATATCGTGCACAAAGACATGTTGCAAACATTATATCCGGTCTAGACGCAGTGAGATACATCAGAGATCCGACGATTGCTCTGTATGTAAATGGATCAGTCAGCTCCCCCTTAGCGTCAACACCAATCCCGTGATTAGGTTGTATCGAGGTATCCATCGGCTTCGAATATTCCATCTGGAATCGGCTCCACACTTCAGAAACGTATTTGGTCTGGTGAATAAAGATCCCCGTTGGTCTTTGCTCCACCTGCAAGCCTAGGAAAAACTGCATTTCTCCCATTGCACTCATCTTGAACTTTTCCTGCATAACTTTTTCAAATTCCCTGCACAGAAGTTCGTTAGTAGACCCAAATATAATATCATCAACATAAATTTGCACAAGAAGCAAGTCATCTCCTGCTCGTTTCGTGAACAGTGTGCAATCTACCAATCCGCGTTTGAATCCTTTCGAGAGAAGATACGTGCCCAGCTCCTCATACCATTGTCTCGGAGCTTGGTGCAACCCATAGAGAGCTTTGTTTAAGACATAGACCTTATCCCGGTGAATAGGGTCCTCAAAGCCTGGTGGTTGACCTACATAAACTTCCTCTTTGACCACACCGTAAAGAAATGCGCTCTTTACGTCCATCTGATACACCTTGAATTTCTTCCAGGATGCAAACGCCAGAAACATTCGTATAGCTTCCAAGCGTGCAACAGGTGCATAGATTTCATTGTAGTCGATTCCCTCAACTTGATGAAAACCTTGTACAACCAAACGAGCTTTGTTTCTCACTATAACTCCTCTATCATCTTTTTTACACTTAAAAACCCATTTGGTTCCTATCTTCTTTCTTCCCTGGGGCAAATCTGTTAGCGTCCAAACTCCAAGTTTCTGAAATTGTAACAACTCTTCTTGCATCGCTTCCACCCAAGCATCATCCAAAAGAGCTTCCTTGTACGTTCGCGGCTCGACCTGCGAAACATAACAAGCGAAAGACCAGTCATTTTGAAAACCAGATTTTTGTATTTTGGCATATAAAGCAAGATTGCCAATATTCTCTGGTGCATGAGCATTCCTCAATTGCCCTCTAGTCATCACACTGCTACCAGGATCACCAATAACCTGTTCAAGCGGGTGAATCCGATGTATCCGAGATTCCGGATAATCAGGTACTTGCACTCCCGTTTGAGTAGTCAAATTCTCTATAGAAACCAGATCATTACCCACATTTGATGATGAAGCACCATTTGGATTTGGGTTCACTGGTGGTGTCACTATAGCATTGTTCAGAATAGCTTCACTTGTAGCATCATCGTCTTCATCTTCTGATTCCGATGAATTAAGCGTTGTTGAAGCTTCTTGGAACACTTCTTCTTCCATCACAGGAGCAGTGGCATCATTAGAAGTCGCTTGAGAATTCACGGTGATCGGACGCACTAACGGTGAAGTCACTGTGTTTTTGACCTCGTAATATAAACGAAGTACAGCTTCTTCAACCATGCTATCTAGGTTGAATGATTCAAAGAAATCTTTGTAATCAAACATCCAGTCTGGACCGCCTCCTTGTACATTCTGAGTGTATCTTTGTACTTCGACGTTAGCCCACTCCTCGACTTTTCTAGTTCTTTTGTTGAAAACCCGTTTGAGCGGGGTTGCAATCCAACAAAATAGCCTTCTTCAGCCTTTGGTGCGAACTTCTTAAAAGGATTTAGCATTGTACAAGGAGCTCCAAACGGTTCTAGATACTCTAGATTCGGCTTTCGTCGGTTCAACAGCTCATAAGAAGTTTTGCCAAACTTCTTCACTGTTAAAACACGATTTAGAGTATAACATGTTGCGTAAATTGCTTCGTTCCAGAACATTACTGGAAGATTTGAGTCCGCAAGCATTGTTCTCGCCGTTTCGATTAGAGTCCTGTTTTTACGTTCTGCGACACCGTTCTGTTGGGGTGTGTACGGAGCGCTGTATTCGTGATGAATTCCCTTGTTTTCACAAAGATCATCCATCTGATAATTTTTGAACTCCGTCCCATTATCACTCCTGATTCTTTTGATCTTTAGACCATAGATATTCTCCAGACGAGTGAACAGAACTTTCAGGTTGTCAAACGTGTCGCTTTTCTGATGTAAGCACATAACCCATGAGAATCTTGAGTAATCATCAGTCACCACAAGACAGTACAATTCCCCAGCATGACTTTTACGCTTGACTGGACCAAATAAATCCATGTGCAAACGCTCAAGCGGTAGTTCAACGGAATTGACTTTCTTTGGTCTATGGGTTTGTTTGTGCTGCTTACCCTTTTTACAACTAATACACTTGTCATTCAAATGAAAATGTTTCACATTAACTCCTGTGACAAGTTCATTTTTCACCAACTAGTTCATCATTCTCAAATGAATGTGTCCCATTCTCCTATGCTACATGATTGATTCTTTTTCTGTAGCCTTAGAGAGGAAACACGTGACTTGGCCATGGGTGGTCATAGCTTTGGACATATCGAGAATGTACAAATTGTTTACTCTCGGTGCCTTTAGCATCACCCACTCTTTTGGAAGTTCAAAACCCGGCTTCAGGATGTAGCAAGATTTGTCGTCAAAATAAACAGAAAATTGTTTATCACAGATTTGGCTGACACTGAGTAGATTGTTATCTATCTGCTTCACATACGATATCCGCTCAAATGTCACTACCCCATTGCTAACACTACCCTCCATCGTAATGTAGCCTCCTTTATTCCCCACAAACGCTACGTAACCTCCGTTTATATTCTTGATATCAAAAAGTAGCGTGAGATCCCTTGTCATGTGTCCAGAAGCTCCACTATCAACAATCCAGAGGCTGCTAACAGGGCCAGCTGGAGCTCCCTGCACATATCAAGTAGAAAAGTTAGATTTTTCGGGGGACCCAAGCCTGTTTGGTCTTGGGTCTTTGAACTGATTGTTTCAAAGATTCATTTGTTTCACAAACATCTTGGGTTTTAACAACCTCTTTCTTTTCACACTCAACTTTTGCTTTCTCAGATTTCACATTCTGTGAAGTTGAAGCACCATCAGAACCCTTTGATGACCAAGATTGTTCAGTCCGTTTCAAGATCCGGATCTGAGATTTTGAGGTCTCAGCCGGTTGCTTTACTCCGTCCTTGAATGTTACCTTCTTGGTTACCTTCTCTGATTTAACAGAGACAGGTCCAACTACTGGTTTGACATTAGGTTTAGCAGGAACCTTTTTGTTTTCAGCAGTTGTGTTCATCAATGGTTTCTTCAATGATTTCTCAGTGGCTATTCGGTTGCGTTTATCATAAGTCATCGGACGATTTTCCCTCTTTTTGAAAAAATTGTTTTGGTTATAATAAGGTGCTGGCTGAGGGAAAAACCGTCTTTGTGGATAACTGAATTTATCAACCGGATAGTCATATCTTTGTTTCATCTCCACCTCGTGCCTCTTGTGTCGTACATACGGGCAGGTGGCAAGTAAATGTCCCCTTTCCCCGCACTTAAAACACGCACGGTACTCTTCATAGTTTTCCTTGATGTTTGACTTAGAATAACTGGCAATGGGATATTGATCAACCATGCACTGTCTTCTTAAACTCTCAGGAGCTGGGTCCTTTGAGTAAGTCGGTTCAATAAAACTATTTGACTTGTCTGTTGGTTTAACAAATTGTGTGACATTGACCTTTGCGTCTTTAGAATTATCCGAATGAATTTTCTTTAAAATGGCTGGAGGAATATCATTGGTTCGTTCATGTTTTGGAAACCAAATTGTACTTTCCTGCCAGATCTTTTCAATTTTAGAATAGTTTACAAATTGAATCGGATATTCGTCATCAGACATAATCTTATCGGAGCCTTGCATCTGATAGAAAACTTTCACAGGTTTATCACACGATTCGTTGTTCACTTCATTTGATTTCTCAGTTTTAGTTTCAATTTTCTTTTCAACAGATTTAGCAACATTCTTTTCAACTTTCTTAACCACATTCTTTTCAACATTCTTATCAACAGACTTCTCAGCTTTCTTAGCAACATTCTTTGATGATTGATTCTTTCTGTGTGCATTAGCCATGGGATGGACAATCTGAGATGGTGAGACTGGTTCAGTAGTGATTATGTGATTTTCATCAGGAATATCTATAACACCCCAAAAATGTTAACTAATAATAATAGTATGGTGGAAATTATATATAATTATATACCTATGTGTATAAGTGTATAAGTATGAGTATGTATGTATGAGTATATATGTATGTATGTAGATGTTGTACCCCTAGTTGTAAGTGGTGCATTGGTAATTGTACATTTGACAAACATAAAATTTACCAAGTTAGTCACTTGGGTAAATTGGTAGAACCTTAACTAACAAAGAGGGAGGGGTTAAATGTGAAATGACACACACTTGAGGGGTGGTTTGGGTTAAATTAGAAGAGATAATATTAGGAGGGATTAAAAAAGAAAGAAAAAAAAAAGAGAAAAGAATAGAAACGCAGAGAGAGAGGGAGGAAGAAAGGGGTGACAAAAGGGTTCTCCATAACAGCCCCTATAGCTGAGATTAAGTGAGAAAAACACCTCTAATTCCCTGCATGTTCTTGGATTATTAACCCTCTTGTGGTGCTAATCTCATTGGTATGAAGGTGGAAGGTACAAGCGGTTACAAGGAGCAAGGTGCGCACGATAAAGGTAAGTTGGTTACTACCAACTACGTAGTCTAATGAGTATGTTAGTCATAGTTGTATGTATGCATTTTGTGATTGAATTTGGTAGAATGGAAGTAACATGAAGTATCCTTATGGCTACACAAGGGTATAAATTGGTGGAATGGTTTAAATGGTGGAAGCACCCTTAATGGGTCAAAATAGTAGGAACACCCTCGATGGGTCAATATGGTGGAAGTACCCTTAACGGGTCAAAATGGTGGGAATACCCTTAACGGGTCAAAATGGTGGGAATACCCTTAACGGGTCAAAATGGTAGGAATACCCTTAACGGGTCAAAATGGTAGAAGTAAGGATTTCATTATGGATTCCATGGACTTCTTAGATCCCTTGGACAAGACGATCATATGGTTATAACCTACTAAACGTTTGCCTTGTTGATTTGTAATAGGTAAAGCACATGAATGAAGATCAAGTCTCGAACAAGGATGGGTCATGCACGCTCGCGTTCTTTTGGGTTGGGTACCATGGTTATATTAGGATCTTTGAGTCTTTTAAACAAGTTGTCAATGTTTTGTAGATGGTTTTGGATATGGGTCAAAGATTCGCATGGTAGCCAACTTAGGCTTTGTCTTTTGTAAACTTAACTATTGTCGCCAAGGTTGTTGGCACGTTGTTGGGCATGACGTTTTGGATATATATAACTATGTATATAATGGATGTTTATATATTGTCTATATGTTTTAAAAAAAAAATTCGAGTCTTTACAAGTTGGTATCAGAGCCAAGGTTTGAGCGAACCGAGCACCTTAGGTGCTTGGACTCAAACCGGAAGCTCGTGGGGGGCATGCAATCAATCCGAGACTTGATCAAGGTATGTGGCGGGAATTATGGGTGGGGGAGTTAGTTAACGAACTCACAAATGTTGGAAAGTTCTGGTTACGAAGTAACCAAAGGGATGGTGAAGTAGAATAGTGGAAGGAAGCAAAAAAAAAAAAAAAGTTGCAGAGGCCACCGTACCCCTACTGTGGTACCGTAGGGTTACGGTAGGCTCAGGAAGTTGACGGTGGATTGTTGCTGCCATACGGTGGAAAACGGACCATCAGGCCACCGTACCCCTACTGTGGTACCGTAGGGTTACGGTAGACCCAAAAAAAAAATTTATTTTATTTTATTTCATTTCTGCAACGGTTGTTATCATATCTTTATGTGGGAATGTATTAAGGGTACGATAACATATAAACATGTGGAATTACCCTCCTAGTATGAAATTGGTGGAAAGTGTGGTGACCCACGTACTGGGAGTAGAAATTTTAGAAAGTATAGATAACAATAGAAATATTGTGGTATGGAATACGCGTTGAATGATTGTTAATGTTTCAGAATCATGGTGGAAGAAGTTGATAACTCCGCTAGGGAGCATGAGTACCAAGAAAAGATAAAAGAGTTGATTGCCACGGAGATGGGTAAGGCGTGGACTGTTAACCTCGCCAAGATAACCCAAGAGGTGGAAACGAATGTAATGGGAGTAATGGAAGGAATGATGACGAGCAGGTTTGATGAACTAAAGAAATTGATTGAAGAAGGGTCGTCCGGCTCCAAGAATGTTAAGAGATGTACATACCGAAACTTTATGTCATGCAACCCCACGGTGTTTAAGGGAGAAATAGATGCACTCGAATGTCTGAGGTGGATCTCGGATATGGAAGGGGTATTTGCACGAAGCCATTGTGAAGGCGAAGATGAAGTAATGTTTGCTACGGGTCAGTTGCGACTCCGTGCGAAGGATTGGTGGGACAGTTATAGTAAGGAAGTGGGGCAGGAACGAGTAAGAACCATGACGTGGGCTGAGTTTAAAGAGCCCTTCCTGAAGCATCATTGTCCTCAAACTGCAATTGATCGCATTCAGGAAGAGTTTCTACACCTCCGCCAGAAGAATGAAACCATTGATGAGATCACGAACATATTTCTTGACAAAATGAAGTTTTGTCCAGAATTGGTGGGAACGGAACGGATGAAGATTAACAGGTACCATGCCATGTTAAGGGCAGAATACCGGGAGTTTATCACTGCATCGAAATGCAACACATTGGGTGAACTCATCGATTGGGCTCGTGAACGAGAAACGGAATTAAAACGACAAGAACAACGGGGTGAGAAGAGGAAGGCTGAAAAGACTTGGGAGTCGCCAAAGAAGGCTAAGGGGCACGAACAAGGCAAGAAGGATCCTAAGAAGGGAGAAACACCGAGTTGTAAAACGTGTGGGAAACCACATACGGGGGAATGCCGCTTGGGGCAAAAGACGTGCTACAATTGTGGGAAGACGGGACATCCGTTTTACAAATGCCCTAGTCCGGTTCAGTTGTGTTATCATTGCTATGAACCCGGGCACTTCAAGGCGGATTGTCCCAAGCTCAAGAAGGAGGCACCCAAAGAAGGAAAGAAGAATGAAGCTTCGAAGGCTCGTGGAAGAATGTTCCAAATCACCGCCGAAGAAGCAAAGAACCACCCCGAGGTGGTGTCGGGTATGTTACTAGTCAACAACACTCCTATGTATGCGTTGTTTGATACAGGGGCAAGTAGGTCTTTTGTGTCTACCAAAGTGATTTACCACCCCTCCTTTATCATAGAAACGTTGTCAAGCCCATTAGAAGTAGAAATTGCGGATAGTAAAAACTATTTATTACACAACGTATGTAGAGATTGTACTCTCACGGTAGAAGGGGAGGATTTTAGGGTAGACTTGGTACCCATGGCAATGGGGGAATTCCAAGTGGTGATAGGCATGGATTGGTTGGCCAAACACCACGCGGAATTCCAATGCAAGAATAAAACCATAACGTTACCTCACCTAGTGGGCGGCGGGTAAGTTTTATAGGGGATAGAAAGGTCGAAGCCAAGTTATGCACCTTGGTGGAGACCATGAAACATGTGCGTAACGGGGGAAGGGCATTCATGGCCTATGTGGTTGATACCACTATCACCACCCCCAAGATTGAAGAAGTACCGATTGTTAGGGAGTTTCGGGATGTATTTCCGGACGATCTTCCGGGGCTTCCTCCCGAACGTGAAGTGGAGTTTAAAATTGAATTGGTGCCCGGGGCTCAACCCGTTGCAAAAACACCATATAGGTTGGCACCCACCGAACTCCGAGAGTTGATGACACAACTTCAAGAGTTACTCAACAAGGGCTTCATTCGCCCGAGTGTGTCCCCGTGGGGAGCCCCTATATTGTTTGTGAAAAAGAAGGATGGGTCTATGCGAATGTGCATAGACTACCGGGAGTTGAATAAATTAACAATAAAGAACCGCTACCCCTTACCCCGTATTGATGATTTATTCGATCAACTTCAAGGGGCGAGTTGGTTCTCAAAGATTGACCTTCGTTCCGGGTACCATCAATTGAAGGTAAGGGAAGAAGATGTGGCCAAAACGGCGTTTAGGACCCGGTATGGGCATTACGAGTTCCTAGTAATGTCCTTCGGGTTGACAAATGCTCCGGCCGCATTCATGGATTTAATGAATCGGGTATGTCGTTCGATGTTGGATCGTTTTGTGATAGTGTTTATAGACGACATTTTGATTTACTCCCGAAGTGAATCAGATCACGCGGACCACTTGCGGGAAGTCCTTGAGACGCTTAGAAAGGAAAAGCTTTATGCTAAATTTTCTAAGTGTGCCTTTTGGTTGAGGGAAGTCCAGTTTTTGGGGCATGTAGTGAATGAGAAGGGCATTTCGGTAGACCCTTCGAAAGTGAATGCGGTGGTGGAATGGGTTTCTCCTAAGAACCCGAGCGAAATTCGAAGTTTTCTGGGCCTAGCCGGTTATTACAGAAGATTCATCCAAGACTTTTCAAAGGTGGCACTACCTTTGACCCGGATGACAAAGAAGAGTGAAAAGTTTGTGTGGGGCGAAGACCAAGAAAGAGCCTTTCGAATGCTAAAAGAGAAGTTGACCAGTTCGCCTGTTCTGACCTTGCCTGAAGGGTCGGATGATTTTGTAGTTTATACGGATGCCTCGCATCAAGGGTTCAACAACATTAGATACACAAGCAATATGAGGTGCAACGTTTGAAGTAGAGCTGGAAGTAGAAAGGGAAGTAGATGTACCACTTACATACAACTCTGGGTTCTGTGGAATCTGTGCTCTCTTTGCTTTCCTCTTCTCCTCCATCTCTTTGTTTTCCAGTTTTTGTATGAACTCATTGATAGTCCAATACTGGTATGCATCTTTTTCTTTCAACACTTCAATGTGTTGGTTCCAATATGGTGGTAAAGCATCAGCAAATTTATCCACCAGTTCAGACATAGGTATGCAAATCTCGTAACTCGAGAGCTCTGTGAGCAAGTGGCAATACCTTGGAACCAATTCTTTTAAAGTCTCGTTACCCATGTAACTAAAATTTTCGAACTCTTTGCGAAGCTCTTCCATTCTCAGCTTCCTAGTCTTCTCGTTACCATCATGTCTGTTTCTCAGCATATCCCACAATTGTTTTGAAGTAGTACACGATCCGAACTGATGCAGCAAGTCAGTGTTGATTTCCTGAGATAATTGAGAAAACACCTTTTTCTCGATCGCGAACTTCTTCTTCTCATCATCACTTAAGTTCTCCAATGGTATAGGTTCACCGGTGTTCTCCAGAATAGGAGCAACATAACCTTTCACTATCATCTGCCATGCCTCGGCTCCTTCTAAGCCTTGTCCCTCCACATGTATCTTGAACTTGGTCTTCCAAGTGTTATAGTCAATCATATCCATGAGCTTTGGTGGACGATTTCCACTGCCTGATGATAGATCATGAATGAGTGTAGATATGGCATTGGTCGTCTGTGAGTGAACGGCAGCAGCTGCTACTCCCCAATAGTCGCCAATTGGTTGCTGTAATGGTTGCACAACTTGCTGAGGAGTAGAACTAGTCATGGCCATGTAGTTGATTGGCTGAGATGGTTGACTAGTCTTCTGGGCTGCAACTGTCCATGGATCTCTGGTTGTTTGTTGCTGTGGTGCTGGATTAGGTCTTGGTGTAGTTGGAAAGTTCCACATCTTAACCTGAAAATGTTTAAACACGAAAATATTAGAAAAGTTTAAAACAGTTTACTCCTTCGTATGAGTCGAATGGTCGAATGAGGAAAATTCTTCTCCTTCGACCGTTTGTAAAGGTACGAATGTGGACTATGACAACACACAAACTCTTTCGACCCTTTGAACTCTCTTTCGACCGTTTGTTCCCTCCTTCGACCGTTCGATAAGTCGAATGAAACTCTGATGGTCGAATGTACACCAATAAGCTATGAAACTCTACGTTCGACCACAAATCAACACCTTCGACCAAAAATCCACTCGTTCAACCAAAATTACTCACACATTCGATCGTTCTCTCTAGGTTCGACCATGTTCTTTCAAAAATGGTTATTCTTTGAAAATCAGTTAATTTTGATCATGTTTATCAAATATTGATAGATTTTGATGATTTTAATCAGGTTTTGATCCGGAATTGATTTGGAACAAGTTTATCAAAGAGAATTATTCATTTTAACCATGAAAACAAGTTCTAATCAATCAAAAACTCATCAAATCAGTTTGTTCTATGAAAACAGAAACTTTTTGACCAAAATTGGGTCCAAATCAATTGAGAAACTATCAATTTGTGGTTGTTTGATCCAGAATGGCTCTGATACCACTTTGTATGAGCTAAAGGATCGATAAATCTACAAAGAAATGATCAAACAAGTTTGATTTAAGTGCGGAAACCCTAAACCAATCACAAAATGATAATCAATCAGATCAAAACAAACAAATCATCATTCAAAGCTTTTCTCATTAATAAACAACTCAATTACACGTTAATATGATCAAAACATTAAAGACACAACGTGAATTAAGCTTAACAAAACTCTAGAGAGACACACTGAAAATGGAGGGAACAATAATGGTTGAACTACATTCAAAAAATGAGCTTGACCTATTTATAGGCTGCACATTCGCCCATCAAATAGGTGCGAATGTGCACATTCGACCAAACCAACTGGTCGAACCAAGCAATACATAACATTCTAATTCTACCTTCGCCTCCTGTCTCTCCTTCGTACAAACTTTATCCCTCGCACCCTTTAATATCTTCCTTCGCCCACAATAATACTCCTTCGCCCATTCGACTCAAAACATTAACATATGTTTACTGTAAATCCAAAGCATTAGTCGCATAAATGCATCTACAGTGTTTTAGTCTTTTGTTCATTGTGTCTTTAGTATGTCGTCCATTGTGTTTTATTAGACTGTTGATTATGTTTTATACGCTATATTTAATTGGTGCTCATTGTGTTTTACACTCCATTGTGTCTTACACTCCATTGTGTCTTACGCAAGTGGGTTTTTAACTCTTTTTTTTCAAAAGTATAACAATATGGTACTCATATTAAAGATAAAAAGACGCTCAATTTTATGGTATATTTTTTTTAAAAAAGATGACGTATAAAAAAGTTACGGATATTTAAAAATGAAGGTAGAAATGACATGTGACTTGCAATTGCATATTTTTTTTATAAAATTATCTCTCTCACTTGTTTAATCCTTTGGACACATATCATTTTCTAGTGAATTCTCACACTTCTCATTTTTTATAGTCTTTATAGAATAACCCAACCCTATATCATAAATCATAATATGGTCGTTGAGGAACGGCGTACCTATGATACATATGAATGATACATTTTCTAAATGCATGCCTATAAACACGCATAAGCTTTACTTAATATATGAACACTTTCCAATACTCTACTCTAAAAACTATATGGTTGAGACTTGAGCATGTGTGCGTGACAAAAATTTGGCATTGATAAATATGGATGTTTGAATAATGTTAAAAATTACCTTTTTATTTATTTTTATATTTAAATAAACAATTTATTTGTTTTAAAATAAAATACTTAATTTTAAAATTTCTTATTTTTAATAGAATAAATATAATCAGAAATTATATGTAGTATTAATTTACAAGTGATTTGTGTTTTATGGTGTTGTACTTCATGCTTAGCCTACTTTATTTTTTCTTCACTTTATTTTTTTTTTACTTTTAACCATAATAGTTTTCATTTTTTACATTTAACCCCTACACTTTTATTTCTTACTTTGAACTTTATCCAATGTATTTTAAATAGAATAGTTTTACTTTTCAATCCAAATTTTTTGAGTTGTCACATCACAACTTACGTATGTAGTTTAACGTTTTTACATCTATTTTTTCCTGTCAAATGGTCACGCTGTGTTTTTAGTTTCTGTCTAATTTTTGCGCATTATCACGTCGCAACGGGCGTGCATGGTTCACCGTTTTTACGTCTACATTTCACCCGAGTTTTGTTTTTTTAATATCTTTTTTATGAGTTTTTTCAGTGTTGTTGGTCGCATTATCACGCCGCAATGGGCATGCATGGTTCACCGCTTTTACTTTTACTTGGTACATTTATGCCCTCTCTGCACAGCAATGCGGGTCTCGGGTAGTTATAATCATTTAACAAAATATTGATGTTAGTTGGGATTTGAATAGGAGTAGTTTAACAAGAGAGACTTTTTAGTTGTAACTAAAATTTAGGGACATTAGAGCATTCACGGTAGCTTCCTCATTTTTTTGAGACTTTTTAGTTGTAAAAAATTTCATGGAGCATCCAATCATTTAATATTATTTATTTATTTATTTATTTATTTATTTTTGAAAATAAAAACAAATAATAAAGAAAGCTAGTTTGAATGTGATATGCCCAAACCAAAAAGAAAACGCCGTGGATTTTTTTGGGGAGGGCTTGAAAACGCCCCAAATCAGGTGGAGGGGACGGTGTGCAAATTGGGTGGGGGCGTTTTTTGCCCCAAAAAACGCCCAGATTACATTATATATCTGGATAGGGTTAATTCAACAAGAAGACTGGGGTGGACCAAAGGGTGCCGACAACAAGAACCGAGCCAAGGCTAAGTTAGCTAAAACTTAATTCATGTACAAACTGAGTCGAGCTGAGATGGGTCGCTTACAAATTGAGGTGATTTTGAGAGTTACATTTTCTAGCAAGCTTAGAGTTGTTTTTACTAGAGGTGTTAATAAACCGAACCTAACCGAATAACTTTGGCTGGTTTAAAACCTGAAGTTAGGTTTACGGCTTGCGTTTTGGACTAACTCGGTTTAGGGATGGATAGACCAGTGTTTATTCATTTTTCATAATGTTGGGTGATATACTTATTCAAGTTTCATAAGGTTGTTACGTTCAATGTAAAAATAATAGTAATAAATAAAAGAGTATTTTGAATCATGAAAACAAATATTTGGAACTAGAAGCCTCTTGCCAAACTCATAAAGTCGTCAAATTTAATTCGTAAAAATACAACCCTTTCAGAGTCAAATGCATTGGTGATACTATTAATGCACAGCTCTCCATAGCTACCCAATTTTGTTTTTAAGAAAGCGTCTTACAACTCAAATAGGAAAACTCAACCTACAAGACTAGTTTTGTTGTGTGAGAGAGCCCATTTAGACTATAAACCCTAAATTTGTTCGTATATCCGAATATACGGATTATACCTTACAATGGTTCGAGTCACCTTTTTAAGGGTCAACGCCCTTGTTAGTCACGACTAACTTATTCCAGGCTACAAGTCCGAGGTTTGTTGGTCACAACTGGTTGTCTCAGGGCCACCACTCCAAGTTTGGCTTTGATTCCATTACTACAGCCAAAACATGAGAACTCAACTTAAAAAACTAGTTGAGTAAGAACCCATTTAGACTATAAACCTCACATTTGTTGCCTATTCATTATTGTTTGTGGCTACATGCTGACAAATATATCCCCATATTATTCTAAAATATTTTATATAAATATAAAATGATCCACTAAACCTAGGTGTAAAATCTTATTATGGCTCTTTATATATTACATGACTTCTTTCTAGAGGTGAAGCATTCCATGTATGATTTTATGAAGTAATCTAGATGCATGTTAAACCTTTTAAATAGTTGTGTAAAGACTTCAAGGTGTATCATTTTAAGTTTTAATCGTCACCTTACAAAATGAGGTTTCTTCAATCCTCTCTCACTCTTTTAACCTACGCAATGGCCCTTCTTGTCATCGTTGCGCCCTCTCTTCACACCTTGATATTAGAATTACATATTGAAGCAATGAATGCTCTTGATTACTTAATCTTCATCATGACCACTTTCGTGATCTTTATTCTACCAACACTTTTGTTTTTGGTGTGCAAAAAGGGGGATAAACGAAAAGGAAAGAGCCCGAATTAAGTACAAGTGTTATAAGTGGTGAATGAGGGTTGAGGTAGTAAATTAAATTGGGTGCATTTTATCCATGTGGGGCTATAATCAATAAATCTTTAAAGGATGTTTTAAGCTTTGATCTTGTAAGATTAATAGGATAAGTAGCTATTGAGCCGAATGGTTTGATGGCATGGCCTAGTATTCTTATGTTTGTTTGTTTCGGGTTATTTTCTTTAGATAATCTTGCAAAATAAAGGTTTATGTTGGTGTTTGGTTTGTTGGAATTCAGTCTAATACAATTGATATGAAATATGAAATTCAAACATGTTTGGTTTGTGAATTTGTTAAAATGAATATGGAAATTAATGTATAACATGCTTGTTTGTGAATTAAGAAAATTGGAAACTGTGAATCATATTTTTACAAATTGTTTGTGGGCAAGAGCATTATGGTGGAGCTACCGGAACTGAAAAGGGAGGTGACAGTTGAACAAATCATTGAAAGCTGCCGAAATATGAGTGGGGAGGCGAGGAAGGTGAAGGTGATGTATGCAGTAGTATGTTTGGCGATTTGGAAGATGTGGATAAAGAGGAACGAGAAGGTGTTTAGGGATATTAATATGGCTACTCCGGCGGCGCTTGAAGAAATTAAACTTGAATCATATTAGTGGATGACCAAACGGGGTAAAATCGTGTTAAAAGTATAAGGAAATTATAATTCAATTACTTATAAGTTACTGGGCTTGTCTGGCCCAATACTTGGCCCATATTTGTTAGCCCGTATATCAAGAGGATTGTTGTTGGGCTTATGGTGTTGTTGGGCTTATGGCCCGGTTCAAGGTTTATTGGTTATAATGTGTGTTTGTTATGAGTTGTGTTTGTTGTACACAGATTGATGAGCTGGCTTTAATCTGATCGTTGGATTGCTTTTATCTTGACCGTTGATTGTCTGCTAGCTGGAAGGTTCGAGATCCGAGTATAAAAAGAATAGTACGACTGATTATTATTCAGTCGTTCACTTTTTTCTTCTTTGTTCTCTCTGATAAAGTGTTTTAGGGTTTGTTCATCTTTGTAAGTCTGTTTAGTCTTTTTCATCTGTATCATTCGTTTATCTGATCTGCTGATCTCAACAATCAGCAGATCCTCTTGTATTGTACTCTCTTATTATTGATCTCAGTATTTGCTGAGATCTCTTTGGGTTATTGGGGGTACATTTTTGGTTTGGGTTAATAATAGTTTTGTCACCGTGTTTTGTCACCTACATCAGTTGTTGTGGTTGTAAGTCTATGTTGGCTCCAGTATTCTTGTTTGTTATTGTTTCTTTTTGTCATTCAAACCCTAAAACTTTACATGGTATCAGAGCCTAAGGCTCTTGATTCTGGTCTTGTTTGTTAAAAGTCTTCCGCTGTATGTTTTGTTATTTGTTTTGGTCTGGTTAAAGGATTTGATCTGTAATTATAGATCTGGTTCTTGTTGGTTGTTAGATAATAGATCTGATCTTGTATTAGTAGATCTGGTCTATTACTTTGTATCTTGTTGGGTATTCATCAGGCTGTTGAGGTCAACGTTTGTTGGCTAAGGAGCTGCTGTTCTTGGATTGGAGTGGAGTTTTATTGCTACAATTGCTCCCATAACTCAACACCCAAAGCGAAGGTGTTGGTTGTGGGATTGGCGAAACCCTAACTTGGGTTCCCCCTCACTGTGAGATCGTTCTTGCTTTGTGTCTTGTTATTGTTGTGTCTAGAGCAACTGACCGGGTTAGGTGGACCAGTATTGTGCCAACTACGTGGTGTCTTGTCTTGTCAATCTGTTTTCTAATTGTTTCGTGTCTTCTTATTACGTATATACATATATAGTTAATAAAGGTCTCCTGTGTTAAGATCTGGGTGGGCACCTATGAGTGATGAACCCACTATCTGACCCCTAACACAGCTTCAACCTCTTAGGATCATTCTTATTCTTTGTCTTGGTTAGCTTCTGCTAATCTGTCTTTGATTGTTGTTTGTTTCTTGTTTGCTTTTTTGTGTGATTATAAGTGATGTTGTTAACCCTGGTGGTGGTGGTGGTGGTGGTGGTGGTGGTGGTAATCATGCACCTACTGAGGGTACTCTGGTTAGTAAACTTGACATTAGTGATCTTTGTACTTACATCCTAGTGACACTTCTAGTTTGACTATTATTAGTATAAATTTGAAAGGAATTGAAAATTACTCTGTGTGGTCTAAATCTATGAAACTTGCCTTACAAGCTAAGAATAAACTAGGGTTTATAGATGGAACATGTGTTAAATCTGTTGATAATGCTGTGCTTGCTAGTCAATGGGATAGATGCAATTCTGTGGTTATTTCTTGGCTAATTAATTCTGTATGTGAGGAGTTGTATTTAGGACAAGTTTTTTCTGATAATGCTAGAGATGTATGGCTTAATCTTAAAGATACATATGATAGGATTGATGGATGTGTTATGTTCAATTTGCATCAAAAGATAAATGGTATAACTTACAGTGGTAGTTCTGTGTCTGAATATTACAACAAGTTAAACACTATGTGGAAACAATTTGATTCTATTGTGCAATTACCTGTCTGTACATGTCAAGCTGCTAAAGACTTCAATGACTTTAACAGCTTGATTAAATTGATGCAGTTTCTAATGGGCCTTGATGAAGTGTATCAGCCTGTTAGAACTACTTTGTTGACTAATGATCCACTACCAACAGTCAAAGGTGCCTTTGCTGTAATCTCTAGAGAGGAATCTCATAGAGGATCAAGTAGTGGATCAAAAGGATCAACTGTTTCATTTGTTTCTAAAACAAATCAGACTTCAGATAATAGGAGAAGGTCAACTAATAATAATTTTAGAGGACCTAATCCTAACCTAAAGTGCACACACTGCAACATGCTTGGACACACCATAGATAGATGCTATGAAATTGTTGGATATCCTTCTGGTGTTAGGAAAAGACCTGCTGGTCAGTTTAATAGAATGAACAATAATAATAATTCAGTTAATAATAATTCTAGAAATGGTGTGTCTAGCAATGGTGTGTCTAACAACAGCAATGTGTGTGCTAATACTGTGTCTATTTCTGGTTCACTTTTTACTCCTGAGCAGATTTCCAAACTAATGAGCCTGCTTAGTGAAAAGCCTGGAAGTGATCCACAACTTTCCAATGCTAATGTTGGAGGTGAGTCTGTGATTGTAAATGGTTTTTCAAGTATGACCGTTTTGTCTAAGTTGACTAGTATCTTTAAAAACTTTTCTTGTTGCTCTACCATGCTTAAGTATGCCTTGTTTCTTGGTTGGATTATGGATTCTGGTGCTAATCAACATATAGTTGGTAATGATAAACATATGATTAACTGTGTTGATGTGTCTAAGTATAATATGGAAGTGAAACATCCAAATGGTACTAAAGCTAAAGTAACTAAGATTGGTGATATTAAGTTAGCTAATGGTGTCATCTTAACTGATGTGTTCTATATTCCTGATTACTGTGTTAATTTGATTTCTGTGTATAAACTAGCTAAAGATAATAAGTTAGATGTTCTCTTTAATGAACACTCCTGCTCTGTTCAGGATTCCAGTTCAAGGAAAGTCCTGGTGACTGGTAGACAGCAGGATGGTTTGTACTTTGTTGGTGATAATGTGAGCTTCAGTCATGTTAGTTTTAATAGTGTAACTGAACATAGTCTTTGTCATAGTAGACTTGGACACCCATCCAGTCAGGTCTTAGCAGTATTAAAAGATAAATTAAACATTGGTCTTTCTGAAAATGAACCTTGTGAAACATGTCATAAAGCAAAACAAGTTAGGGTACCATTTCCACTTAGTGATCATAAGTCTAAAGAATTAGGGGAACTTATACATTTAGATGTATGGGGTCCTTACAAGGTCACAAGTTGGGAAGGGTACAAGTATTTTTAACAATAGTAGATGACTATTCTAGATCTGTTTGGGTTTATCTGTTAAAAAATAAAGGAGAAGTATTTGAGAATATAGTTAGTTTTTGTGAAATGGTTAAAACCCAGTTTTCTAAAGTCATAAAAGTCTTGAGAAGTGATAATGGGACAGAATTTGTAAATAAACAAATGGCTGCATTCTGTAGTAAAAATGGTATGTTACATCAAACATCTTGTGCTTACACTCCACAACAAAATGGAGTTGTGGAGAGGAAGCACAGACATCTTTTAAATACTGCTAGAGCCTTACTGTTTCAAAGTAATGTTCCTCTTAGGTATTGGTCTGAGTGTGTTCTTACTGCTGGTTATTTGATTAACAGGGTTCCCTCCTTTGTGTTAGATGGTAAGAGTCCCTATGAGTTAGTACATGGGTTCCCCCCAGTCCTAAGTCACTTGAGAAATTTCGGTTGTATGTGTTTTGAAACTGTTTTAAATGAACCTGATAAACTGTGTAGTAGATCTGAAAAATGTGTTTTGCGTGGTTATTCTTTTTTGAAAAAAGGTTATAAGCTTTTAAGTCTTGAAACAAAAAAGATTAACTTTTCTAGAGATGTCAAGTTTTATGAAAACATTTATCCATTTAAAACTGAACTTAAAGAATCTGGTTTTAGAAATTTAAATCATATAAACTTTTTTGATATTTTTGAAACTGAAATTTCTCAAAGTGGTGAAGGTTTTAGTCCAAGACCTCCCGATGATGATAGGGGAACCAGTAGTGCTCATGATCACTTTCCTAGTGAGTTGATAGACACTTCTCCCAGGGCTGCTAGTGAGGTAGGTCATGAACATGACCAGCAACCTAGTAGTACAGCAGGAAGAAGGTCTGTGTAACAACCGGCAAAAATAAGGTAATTCCGTACAAATTAATTAATATATGATTAACGTAATTAAATGCAATTATGTGTGATTTAATTATCAAGGCCTTAGGAGATAGCAATTTCCAAATAGTGCATAGGAATGCATACGTTTAATGGTAAAGCATGATTGGATCGTGTGCGAATAAGCTATCCGGTATGGACGTTGGCGATTACCCGGTAATAATTAAATAAACGAAACGGATCCCGGACACCCAGGATATAAAATAAAGGGTATTTTCATAAGATATAATGAGTTTTGGAACTCCAAAACCATAAATGAAAACGTCTTGTACAAATCTCCCGGTAACGAATAAAATGCGCGTATCGCACCCGATACGCGTATAACTCATAATTTCACCCGGTAAAGGCCTAAATAACCTATCAACGCTTAAAATAGACTATATTTAAGGGCTATAAAGGTATATTTAATGTCCGGATAACGCGTGATTAAAACCCGAAAAATACCCGAACGACACCCGAACGACGAGGGATTAAACTTAACAAACAATGGGTAATTATTTGGAATTGTGGACCCCACCCAAACCACAAAAGGGGCCGGCCTTAGTGGCCATGTTGTGTCCATGCATTGTTTTTTTTATAATACCCTACTAATCTAGATGTTAAGCATGCTAAAGCAAAAGACAAAAGGTGTAAGATTGATGGTACAAAGCATGCTTCAACTAGCTCCCTTGTGTAAGAGATTTTCGGCCCTTAGGCCATGAAAATCCAAGACACAACCAAGTAATGATGCATTAGTACATGCACATGCTTGATATCTAGTGAAAGACCAAAGATAAAATCCCTTATATTTGATTAAGATTCACAAGCAACATACAAAATCTCTCCCACTCTCCCTCTAACTCACGGCACACACACACACTTAACATATCCACCCAAAGATCATAAGTACACATACAATCTTCCAATGAATCTTACATAATCTATGGAAGATTACATGTGATAATACTATATAAACATGTGTTAGCCATTTGAAGAAAAACAAAAGCAAAACACTCTCTTCTTCTTTGATCTTGGCCGTAAGTTGTGGAGCAAGAACACACTCATTTCTTTCAAGTTTTTACATCTCCAAATTACTCAAAACCTTCCATCATCCAAACCCCTATTGTGTGTTTCAAGAGCTTGGAGCTAAACCACTAGGAAGAACACACTAAACCCCTCTCAAATCCAAGGTTTTTGTCTTCCCTAGCCTTGTGCTAGTAGTAAGCTTCTTAATCTTGTTTTTGATTGTTATTATTCATGTATGTGTTCCTAGTAGCAAGTTGTACATGAAGGGTTTAAAAATGGTTTTGAACATAATCTTTAATAGGTTTTCATGTGTAAAATGGAAGATTAAAGATATGAAAATAAACCATGGATTTGTTGATGATGATGTATTAGTCTTGAAAATATATAAAGTTTACATGTAAGACTAAGTAGGATGATGTTTTGGTTAAGATTTTGAAATGAACTTGAATATGTTAAAACTAACTTTAATTCATCTTATTATGATCATTTAAGTTATAATATGTGGTAAAACATGTTAGAAGTTCATAAATGAATAAGATGGAAAATCTAAGTTAGCTTACTTAGAAGAATGAAATTTTGATTAAATGGACAAATACATAAAACACACATATAATTAGTCTTCCATATGAAATATAAGACTAACATAAGTGTTTTAATACAAAAATAACTTACCAATAAAAAGTTGAATCTTCAAAGTTAACTATTTTGAATGAAAAATGCTAACTTTGGAAGTTAGAGTGGAAAAATGCAACTTTTGTAAGTTAAGGGACTAAAGTTGTAACTTTGAAAGTTAAGGGACTAAAATGGACATTTTAGAAACTATTAGTCCAAAAATACAAGTATGGAAAGTTTGGTGTCAAAAATGCAAGTAATAAAGTCTAAGGATGATTTTTGTAAATACTAGTAAAAATACTTGGGTATTTTGTATAAAAGTGTATTTTTGAAAGTTATAAAAATATAAAGGGTTTTAACATATGGATTTTTATAAAATAGAGATTTTATAAAAATATTAAACAAACTTGGGAAACTTATACAAAAATGAATACTTTTATATAAATGGGAATATAAAAGTGTTGGAAACATTTTTGTAAGTTAAGTTGACAAGTTGGGTTAAAAATACATAAGTATTTTAACCATCCAAGTAACATGTGAAAAGAGGAAGAAATATGGATAATATTTCTATAAAATACATGTTGGGAAAAACTTGGAAAAATTAACTAATCAAGTTAAGATATCGAACTAAGACGCGTTAACGAACCGTACACGGACAAACATGAGAAAAATGCCATAGCGGCAAGATAAGAAAAATATATATTTTAAGAAGTAAAATATATATACATTATGGGTGAAAACAAATAAACACTTTCCTAAGTGTTGGAGGATTAATTCGTGGGAGAAACACATGACACAAACGAATAAGACGTTAAAACAAACGTATGTACTTAACAAGAAAAATTACACATTTATATATATTTGTACGCTCGTCTCGGCAAAATTCTAGTATATCTACTTAATGGGAAAGTAGATATGCGGGATGGAAAGCCGCGACGAGAAGACAAGGATATATATATGTGTATGTCGTACCAACGAAATCCTAGTATATTTATTTGAATGGGAAAATAAATATACGGTGTGGTGAGTTGAATCGGACGTTAAGAGTATACAATCGAACGACAAGATCTTAGCATATTTGTTTAAATGGGAAAACGAATGTGTGGCAAAGTGAGTCGGGTCGAGGATTAAAATATATATTATATCGAGCGATGCGATCTTAAGTATAATTATTTAAATGGGAAAATAATTATATGTTAAGTGAAGTCGAGTCGATGATAATAAGATACAAGTTATGGAAATATTAACAAGAGTAATATATAACTTGTAACACAAAGGGTAATGTAACGCCAACAAAACCTAGGATACACGCTTAATTAAACGGGATTTGGAACAACTTGTGGTCGGGAGTTGGGTGTACAACTTGCCAAGGCACATGCACTATAGGAATAGTGACTTATACGCCTAGAACGTTTGTAGGTGCGAGACCACCCCTTTGCTATCCACCCTTTTGAGCCAGACGCAGTTTCAGGTGAGTTTCACGGCCCCATTTTAAACTATTTTTACGTTTTCGGGGGAAAGATATGTTAGGGAAATGTTTGACGAGTTTATTACTTGAGGTGTGACCGCCACTCGGGGTTGAGTCCTCGCCTCTATAATCATTTATTCGGAGATTGAAACCGGAGGAATATTCGGATAGTACTATTGGTGCCTGACAAGGCCCACCCCTAATCGATAGCGTCGATTTTGCATTAGGTTATGCCTGGGGTGCAAATATTCTGAACTTAAGTCGTGGGAAACCGAGTAACGACTTGGAGCGGGGCACAATTATTATATGTCTTGGTTTGATTATAGTCTCAAGTAGATTTATAGGAATTTGCAACTCCTATATATTGTCATAACATGGTATTCCCAAGTATTCAAGTTTTAGAAACTGAAAACCTGTGAACTCACCAATATATTTATATTGACGAAACTTTTTAAACATATCTTTCAGGTAACTAGATGATGAAGGATCCGGCGAGCTGGGTCGGGGAATCTCCAATGCGACGTCGAACTTTTGCGGGGTTTCACTTTTATTTTCCAAGGCATTTGGGATATATATGAGAAACCTCTATGTTTATTTCAAAAAACAATTAACTTTTGTGTAATGTTTGAAACAGATTTGACGTCATAATAAATGACCCATTTCCTTAAATTACTTGTGTTTAGCAATAACCTTGACTTTATGCTTTTGAACCGTCGCGCCACGTGTTTCCGCCTTTGTCGTGGTGTGACAGAACGTGGTATCAGAGCCAAGGTTATAGCGAACTAGAGTATTTTCTTTAAAAACTAGACTATAACCGGATTTGGTTCAAATAATAAAGTTTTCAAAAAGAAAATATATAAGATGTTAAATAAAAGTAATTTTCAAGAAGCATTGGGCATGAGGAGATTCCGACCAAGCCAGCCATGGGTATTGTTATGCTTTAACATAAAATTAGAAGTTAGGAAGGTTACTATAGTATACGCCCTAACTGTCTAATTTAAATAAATTCATATATATACATGTACGGTTCTTTTGCCAGGATGTCCGACGCTGGAAGTATAGCGCCCAGTATCGATAGCAGCATCCAGATCATTCCTGCGCCACCGCCTGAGCCAGTAGAGCTAGTAGTACTTGACGCAGAGGACGAAGACGTAGAAATGAACGCCGACGGAGGTTCGGATGACGACTCGGATGAGACGGATCCTAGCGAGGATCCTGATTGGGCACCCGCTGTGGTCGACGCGCCGCTACCCATTGTACCGGCCGCACCGTTAGCCCCACGCCCCATTCGAGCTATTAGGGATTTTCCCGAGGGCTGTGCCGGACCGTCCCGGCCGATCCCAGCCCATTCGGAGACAGTAGAGTCTCCATTCGACCGACAGGCTCACGTGGAGCACGAGCCAGCACCCTTACCCCACATTCACGTACCTGCAGGCATGAGACTCCTGCCTATTCCCCATGGGAGGAACGGGTGGATATCCGACGACTCCGATGACGAGTCTGTGGGTTCGGTAGGGCATATGTTGGTGCCAGAGATTCAGGCTGATCAGGAGGAGCCAGTGGCTCCAATGCTAGAGGATGCCCCAGCCGACCCCATAGCCCCACCAGCACCTCTCGAGCCCATACCTCAGGAGGAGCCAGCCCCCGCAGCACTTATACATGAGGGTAGTCCCGCCCGTAGCTCTGAGCTACATAGGGCAGGCATGGAGGCCTTCGCCACTGCGAGCCCTCCCACACCCCCTGTAGTGGTGTCCACTCCAGAGTGGGCCACTGTCTCTGAGCTGTTAGTAGCCCCACTAGCCGAGCCTATGCCACCACCCACCATTGCCATGACTATACCCACCCCCACCATTCCCAGCATGACACCTGCACCATACCCTCTAGGTGCAGGGGACCCTTATATGATGCCACCCTACTTTTCCATCAGGCCACCCGGTTTCACTCCATTACTGCCACACATACCAGTACCAGCCCCCTTCGGGCCCTTCCCATCCACACACCCTGATATACCCGGACCATCCCACCGTCACAGGATGACACCCCCCTCTGGACCCGCCCAGACCTCAACCATCACTTTAGAGCAGGATTTTCAGACTCTAGTCAACACGGTGCAGCGCACCGTGAATCAGGTTGAGCAGCAGACGAGATTGATGTGGGCGAGGATGATTGACACTCGTGATGCCTTGGCGCATTACGCAGAGGAGCTCTTGCGCATGGATGCGCAGAGCGGGATTACTGGGGATGCACACTGGGCACATCGACAGTTTTTGTACGAGCGCATCACAGAGATCAGCATGACGATTAGCATGTATGCGCCGCAATACCAGTATCCACCGCCACCGCCACAGTAGGATGTATCGGGGATGCACAGGAGACACACCAGCTTATGTACATATTAGCAGCATTATGGTAGTACAGCACGGGTTATGACACTCGTCTGCATTTTGCCTAGCCGTACGGGTATTACGGCGTATGATATGATGTTTTATTATTTCAAAAGCAATGTATTGTATGAGAAATGTATTCTCCATTTTGTATTATGAACAAGCATTGTACTGATATTATTGAAATTAATGAAAAATCTTATTATGGTGAAATATGTTGTTGTCTATGATTATTATTGCTTACTCCATGTGTTGTGGTTTGTATATTTGTGTGGTGATGTTGTGTTGATTTCTATTTATATTTCTGTATGATGTATTGGTATGTTGTGTGATGACATGGTGTTGATTATTGTGTTCATGCTTTGGTTTGTTATTTATGCTTTGTATTGTATAAATGTTTGCCAAATTAACCTTTGATAATTATTATTGAAGAAAAATGGCACCTGCCACCCGAAGCAATAGTGGAGCAGACGGACTGCCCACAACACCGGCCGAGCTCGAAACCATGATATCTGAACGCATAGCCCGCGCGATCGCGGAGCACGAAGCTGCACGCTCCGAAAGATCTCGCGACTTGACTGGGAGTGACCGACAGGAAACTTCCCCCACTGGTAAGAAGTTGAAAGTAATTGATAAAGCAATGGGAGAATATCCTAAAACTCCTGTCCCGTAATAACATACAACTTTATTAATGCAGAAACGGCCTCGCGAGAGCGTGGCTGCACTTTCAAAGCCTTCCTCGACTGCAAGCCGCTCAATTTTAACGGCACGGAAGGATCAGTTGGTCTGGTCAAATGGTTCGAGAAGACCGAGGCTGTTATTCGCATCAGTGGGTGTACCCCACGTCAGTCGGTTATGTACTCCACCAATTTGTTCTTAGACCAAGCACTGACATGGTGGAATGGTCAAGTGCAGTCTTTGGGTGATGACACTGCTTACTCTCTGTCGTGGGCAGAACTGAAGGAACTGATGATTGCTGAGTACCGTCCGGCGAGTGAGGTACAGAAATTGGAAACTGAGTTTTGGAACCTCACTATGGTGGGAGCAGACGTTACTGGATACACGTCTCGATTCCACGATCTTGCCAGATTGGTGCCACGATTGGTTACCCCTGAGAACAACAAAATTGAGCGCTATTTGTTCGGCCTAGCACCGCAAATACGCAGCATGGTCACTGCTTCTAAACCTACGACCATGCGCGCGGCTATTGATCTTGCGCTCAGTCTCACCGAAGATGCCATACGCATGGGTACACTAATCCGCCAAGTTTCCGGATTAAAAATTTCTGAAGCGAGTAGTGTTGAGGCCAAGAACCAGGGATCAAGTTCAGCTGTCGTGACTAATGATCAGGGTAACAAACCGAGGTTTGGGAAAAGAAAGAGGGATGAGGGAAAAAGGGACCGAGCGTCGGGTAGCTCGAACAAGAAAGGAAAGGGGTATGCCGCCACGGGACGTGGTAACGGTAACAAGCAGGGAAACCAGGGGAGAAACAATGGATTAACTTGTGGGAAGTGCCACTGCACCGGGCACAAGACTGAAGAGTGCCGATCTGGAGCACCAAAGAATGGAGGGGCTAGACCATGCTTTGCATGCGGGTCGTTGGATCATTGGAAGAAAGATTGCCCCAAGGTCAACAATCAGGCCCGGGCCCGGGCATTTGTGATTGGAGCCGGTGATGCACGGCAAGACCCCAATGTGGTCACTGGTACGTTTCCTCTAAATGGTCATTATGCCTCTGTATTATTTGATACCGGTGCTGACTTTAGCTTCGTATCCATTGAGTTTAAAAGACTACTTGGTTTAAAAACTAGCAAACTAGATACACCCTACTCTATAGAACTGGCTAATGGTAAAACTATTGAAACGAGAGAGGTAGCAAGAGATTGTAAGTTAGAACTCTGTGGGCACGAGTTTGGGATTGATCTATTACCGGTTGTATTGGGAAGTTTTGACATCGTTGTCGGCATGGATTGGCTGTCCGCGCACCGTGCCATTGTGGTTTGCAACGATAAAGTTATTCAAGTTCCCCTCGCAAGCGGTGAAACTCTCTCAATTCAAGGAGAAAGACACGGGACGCCACTAAAGATTATTTCGAGCATGAAGGCTCGTAAGTGTCTGAGAAAAGGGCTTGTCGCGTTCTTGGCACACGTAGTGGACAAGAAGGCCGACGAGCGAAAGTTGGAAGACATTCCAGTCGCCAGAGATTTTCCGGATGTATTTCCAGAAGATTTGCCGGGGTTGCCGCCACCTCGACAAGTCGAGTTCCGCATCGACCTCGTTCCCGGAGCAGCTCCTGTGGCACGATCGCCATACCGCCTAGCTCCATCAGAGATGCAGGAACTGTCCAGCCAGCTACAAGAATTATTGGACAAAGGTTTTATAAGACCGAGTTTCTCACCTTGGGGAGCTCCCGTCTTATTTGTGAAGAAGAAGGATGGCACATTTCGCATGTGCATCGACTATCGAGAGCTGAACAAGCTAACCATCAAGAATCGCTATCCTCTCCCCAGGATCGACGATTTATTTGATCAGCTCCAAGGTTCCAGCTATTACTCCAAGATCGATTTGAGGTCAGGCTATCACCAGTTGCGTATACAAGAAGAAGATGTATCAAAAACGGCCTTCAGAACCCGGTATGGACACTATGAATTTTTGGTAATGCCGTTCGGCTTGACCAACGCACCAGCGGTTTTCATGGACCTAATGAACCGCGTATGTAAGCCATACCTGGACAAATTCGTCATTGTCTTTATTGACGATATTTTGATCTATTCACGCACGAAAGAAGACCACGAGAATCACCTTCGGTTAATTCTTGAAGTGTTACGCAAAGAGAAGCTCTATGCTAAATTCTCAAAATGTGACTTTTGGATTCGGGAAGTTCACTTTTTAGGCCACGTGGTAAACGAGAAGGGCATACACGTTGATCCAGCCAAGATCGAGGCGATTAAAAATTGGGAAGCACCTCGAACTCCTACCGAAGTACGACAATTTCTAGGCCTTGCGGGTTATTACAGAAGGTTCATCGAGAACTTTTCGAAGATAGCACAAGCTTTAACCATGCTAACCCAAAAGGACAAGAAATTCGAGTGGACGGAAAAGCAAGAGGCAGCATTCCAATTGTTAAAAGACAAGTTATGTGGCGCTCCGATACTGTCACTTCCAGACGGTACGGAAGATTTTGTGGTTTACTGCGATGCCTCGCATCAAGGTTTGGGTTGTGTATTGATGCAACGAGAAAAAGTAATAGCTTATGCTTCCAGGCAACTGAAAATCCATGAGAAGAACTACACTACACACGATTTGGAATTAGGTGCAGTGGTGTTCGCTCTCAAGATATGGAGGCACTATTTGTACGGAACCAAGTGCACGATTTTCACTGATCATAAGAGTTTGCAACACATCTTTGATCAGAAAGATTTGAATATGCGACAACGGCGATGGGTTGAATTATTAAACGATTACGATTGTGAGATAAAGTACCATCCCGGTAAGGCGAACGTCGTAGCCGACGCCTTGAGTCGCAAGGAACGGGTTAAACCATTGCGTGTTCGAGCTTTGGGATTGACTATCCACACGAATATGACTGAACGAATTCGTGAAGCTCAAGTTAACGCCCTCAAACCCGAGAATGTCAAAGGTGAAAGGTTACGAAAGATGGTTGATTCACTGGAACCAAAAGCGGACCAGACATTGTATTTCATGAATAGAATTTGGGTTCCAGTATATGGTGGATTGCGTGAGCTAGTATTGGCTGAAGCTCACAGTTCAAGATATTCGGTTCACCCGGGTGCAGACAAGATGTTCCACGATCTGAAGGAACTTTATTGGTGGCCGAATTTCAAAAGGGATATAGCAGCCTATGTTGCGCGATGTTTGACTTGCGCAAAGGTCAAGGCTGAGCACCAGAGACCTTCCGGTTTGCTCCAGCAACCGGAAATACCGGAATGGAAATGGGAACGAATCACCATGGATTTCATTACCAAGTTACCTAAGACGACAAGCGGCCATGACATGATCTGGGTAATCGTAGATCGATTGACGAAATCTGCACACTTCCTTCCGATCCGTGAAACGGACAGGTTGGAGAAACTGACCCGTTTGTACATTAAGGAAGTGGTATCTAAACACGGTGTACCTGTTTCTATCATCTCCGATCGGGATAGTCGTTTCACTTCCAGATTTTGGGAAAGTTTAAATGAAGCCCTCGGTACTCGCCTCGACATGAGCACCGCATATCACCCCCAAACGGACGGTCAAAGTGAACGAACCATCCAGACCTTGGAGGATATGTTACGGGCATGCGCGATAGATTTCGGAGGTAATTGGGATACGCACTTGCCATTGGTGGAATTTTCTTATAACAACAGTTATCATACGAGCATTCAAGCCGCGCCGTTTGAAGCTCTATATGGACGCAAGTGCCGATCGCCATTATATTGGGCGGAAGTTGGAGAAAAGCAACTCACCGGGCCCGAAATCGTTCAAGAGACCACGGATAAGGTCTTTTTGATAAAGGAACGCCTCAAAGCGGCCCGGGACCGCCAGAAAAGCTACGCTGATATGAGGCGAAAGCCTTTAGAGTTTCAAGTCGGAGACAGGGTCCTACTGAAAGTGTCACCTTGGAAAGGTGTCGCGCGCTTTGGGAAGCGTGGAAAGCTGAACCCGCGATATATTGGACCGTTCAAAGTCTTGTCCAGGGTAGGCACGGTGGCATACAAGCTCGAGTTGCCTCAAGAGCTTAGTGGAATACACGACACGTTTCATGTGTCGAACTTGAAAAAGTGCCTATCCGACGAAACTCTCATTATTCCTGCTGACGAAATCCAGATTGACGACAAGTTACATTTTGTGGAAGAACCAATCGAGGTAACTGATTGGAAGGTCCAAAAATTAAGGCGCAGCAAGATCAGATTAGTCAAAGTGCGCTGGAATGCCAAGCGTGGACCGGAGTTCACGTGGGAAAGGCTGGACCGGATGAAGCAAAAATACCCCGCCCTATTCGAGAAGACACCTATACCGGAGAACTCGAAGTGAATTCCGGGACGGAATTCTCTTAACGGGGGGAGAATGTAACAACCGGCAAAAATAAGGTAATTCCGTACAAATTAATTAATATATGATTAACGTAATTAAATGCAATTATGTGTGATTTAATTATCAAGGCCTTAGGAGATAGCAATTTCCAAATAGTGCATAGGAATGCATACGTTTAATGGTAAAGCATGATTGGATCGTGTGCGAATAAGCTATCCGGTATGGACGTTGGCGATTACCCGGTAATAATTAAATAAACGAAACGGATCCCGGACACCCAGGATATAAAATAAAGGGTATTTTCATAAGATATAATGAGTTTTGGAACTCCAAAACCATAAATGAAAACGTCTTGTACAAATCTCCCGGTAACGAATAAAATGCGCGTATCGCACCCGATACGCGTATAACTCATAATTTCACCCGGTAAAGGCCTAAATAACCTATCAACGCTTAAAATAGACTATATTTAAGGGCTATAAAGGTATATTTAATGTCCGGATAACGCGTGATTAAAACCCGAAAAATACCCGAACGACACCCGAACGACGAGGGATTAAACTTAACAAACAATGGGTAATTATTTGGAATTGTGGACCCCACCCAAACCACAAAAGGGGCCGGCCTTAGTGGCCATGTTGTGTCCATGCATTGTTTTTTTTATAATACCCTACTAATCTAGATGTTAAGCATGCTAAAGCAAAAGACAAAAGGTGTAAGATTGATGGTACAAAGCATGCTTCAACTAGCTCCCTTGTGTAAGAGATTTTCGGCCCTTAGGCCATGAAAATCCAAGACACAACCAAGTAATGATGCATTAGTACATGCACATGCTTGATATCTAGTGAAAGACCAAAGATAAAATCCCTTATATTTGATTAAGATTCACAAGCAACATACAAAATCTCTCCCACTCTCCCTCTATCTCACGGCACACACACACACTTAACATATCCACCCAAAGATCATAAGTACACATACAATCTTCCAATGAATCTTACATAATCTATGGAAGATTACATGTGATAATACTATATAAACATGTGTTAGCCATTTGAAGAAAAACAAAAGCAAAACACTCTCTTCTTCTTTGATCTTGGCCGTAAGTTGTGGAGCAAGAACACACTCATTTCTTTCAAGTTTTTACATCTCCAAATTACTCAAAACCTTCCATCATCCAAACCCCTATTGTGTGTTTCAAGAGCTTGGAGCTAAACCACTAGGAAGAACACACTAAACCCCTCTCAAATCCAAGGTTTTTGTCTTCCCTAGCCTTGTGCTAGTAGTAAGCTTCTTAATCTTGTTTTTGATTGTTATTATTCATGTATGTGTTCCTAGTAGCAAGTTGTACATGAAGGGTTTAAAAATGGTTTTGAACATAATCTTTAATAGGTTTTCATGTGTAAAATGGAAGATTAAAGATATGAAAATAAACCATGGATTTGTTGATGATGATGTATTAGTCTTGAAAATATATAAAGTTTACATGTAAGACTAAGTAGGATGATGTTTTGGTTAAGATTTTGAAATGAACTTGAATATGTTAAAACTAACTTTAATTCATCTTATTATGATCATTTAAGTTATAATATGTGGTAAAACATGTTAGAAGTTCATAAATGAATAAGATGGAAAATCTAAGTTAGCTTACTTAGAAGAATGAAATTTTGATTAAATGGACAAATACATAAAACACACATATAATTAGTCTTCCATATGAAATATAAGACTAACATAAGTGTTTTAATACAAAAATAACTTACCAATAAAAAGTTGAATCTTCAAAGTTAACTATTTTGAATGAAAAATGCTAACTTTGGAAGTTAGAGTGGAAAAATGCAACTTTTGTAAGTTAAGGGACTAAAGTTGTAACTTTGAAAGTTAAGGGACTAAAATGGACATTTTAGAAACTATTAGTCCAAAAATACAAGTATGGAAAGTTTGGTGTCAAAAATGCAAGTAATAAAGTCTAAGGATGATTTTTGTAAATACTAGTAAAAATACTTGGGTATTTTGTATAAAAGTGTATTTTTGAAAGTTATAAAAATATAAAGGGTTTTAACATATGGATTTTTATAAAATAGAGATTTTATAAAAATATTAAACAAACTTGGGAAACTTATACAAAAATGAATACTTTTATATAAATGGGAATATAAAAGTGTTGGAAACATTTTTGTAAGTTAAGTTGACAAGTTGGGTTAAAAATACATAAGTATTTTAACCATCCAAGTAACATGTGAAAAGAGGAAGAAATATGGATAATATTTCTATAAAATACATGTTGGGAAAAACTTGGAAAAATTAACTAATCAAGTTAAGATATCGAACTAAGACGCGTTAACGAACCGTACACGGACAAACATGAGAAAAATGCCATAGCGGCAAGATAAGAAAAATATATATTTTAAGAAGTAAAATATATATACATTATGGGTGAAAACAAATAAACACTTTCCTAAGTGTTGGAGGATTAATTCGTGGGAGAAACACATGACACAAACGAATAAGACGTTAAAACAAACGTATGTACTTAACAAGAAAAATTACACATTTATATATATTTGTACGCTCGTCTCGGCAAAATTCTAGTATATCTACTTAATGGGAAAGTAGATATGCGGGATGGAAAGCCGCGACGAGAAGACAAGGATATATATATGTGTATGTCGTACCAACGAAATCCTAGTATATTTATTTGAATGGGAAAATAAATATACGGTGTGGTGAGTTGAATCGGACGTTAAGAGTATACAATCGAACGACAAGATCTTAGCATATTTGTTTAAATGGGAAAACGAATGTGTGGCAAAGTGAGTCGGGTCGAGGATTAAAATATATATTATATCGAGCGATGCGATCTTAAGTATAATTATTTAAATGGGAAAATAATTATATGTTAAGTGAAGTCGAGTCGATGATAATAAGATACAAGTTATGGAAATATTAACAAGAGTAATATATAACTTGTAACACAAAGGGTAATGTAACGCCAACAAAACCTAGGATACACGCTTAATTAAACGGGATTTGGAACAACTTGTGGTCGGGAGTTGGGTGTACAACTTGCCAAGGCACATGCACTATAGGAATAGTGACTTATACGCCTAGAACGTTTGTAGGTGCGAGACCACCCCTTTGCTATCCACCCTTTTGAGCCAGACGCAGTTTCAGGTGAGTTTCACGGCCCCATTTTAAACTATTTTTACGTTTTCGGGGGAAAGATATGTTAGGGAAATGTTTGACGAGTTTATTACTTGAGGTGTGACCGCCACTCGGGGTTGAGTCCTCGCCTCTATAATCATTTATTCGGAGATTGAAACCGGAGGAATATTCGGATAGTACTATTGGTGCCTGACAAGGCCCACCCCTAATCGATAGCGTCGATTTTGCATTAGGTTATGCCTGGGGTGCAAATATTCTGAACTTAAGTCGTGGGAAACCGAGTAACGACTTGGAGCGGGGCACAATTATTATATGTCTTGGTTTGATTATAGTCTCAAGTAGATTTATAGGAATTTGCAACTCCTATATATTGTCATAACATGGTATTCCCAAGTATTCAAGTTTTAGAAACTGAAAACCTGTGAACTCACCAATATATTTATATTGACGAAACTTTTTAAACATATCTTTCAGGTAACTAGATGATGAAGGATCCGGCGAGCTGGGTCGGGGAATCTCCAATGCGACGTCGAACTTTTGCGGGGTTTCACTTTTATTTTCCAAGGCATTTGGGATATATATGAGAAACCTCTATGTTTATTTCAAAAAACAATTAACTTTTGTGTAATGTTTGAAACAGATTTGACGTCATAATAAATGACCCATTTCCTTAAATTACTTGTGTTTAGCAATAACCTTGACTTTATGCTTTTGAACCGTCGCGCCACGTGTTTCCGCCTTTGTCGTGGTGTGACAGTCTGATACTTCCAGGATTGAGGGATCAAATGATGAGGCACAAACCCCTGAGGGAGAGAGACTTACTTCTGTAAGACAGTCTAATAGAGAATCTGTCTTACCAAGAAGATTTAGTGATTATGTTATAGAGGGTAAGGTTAAGTATGGGGTTGAAAGAGTTGTTAGTTATGCAAATTTGTCTTATGAAAACAAGTGTTTTGTGTCTAATGTTAACAAGTCTATTGAACCAACATCTTATTATCAGGCTTCTAAAGATCCAAAGTGGATAGAAGCCATGAATAATGAGATGGAAGCCCTATACAGAAATAATACTTGGATTATTACTGACTTACCACCTAATAGGAAGGCTATTGGGTGTAAGTGGGTATATAAGATTAAGTATAGGGCTGATGGGCAAATAGATAGGTATAAAGCAAGACTTGTTGCTAAGGGTGATTAGTCTAGCTGTTCATAATAACTGGACATTATATCAACTTGATATTAACAATGCTTTCTTGTATGGGTCAATTACTGAAGATGTGTATATGCATCTTCCAGTGGGTTACTCTTCTGGAAATGAGTCTAAAGTTTGTAAGTTGGTCAAGTCGTTATATGGTTTGAAACAAGCTCCACGAAAGTGGAATGAAAAGCTTGTTGAAGTCTTAAAAAACATAGGATTTGTTCAAAGCATTTGTGACCATTCTATGTTTGTCAAAACTGATAAGGATGTCTTT
Organism: Ambrosia trifida; assembly: GCA_028751855.1. Classification (NCBI taxonomy): domain Eukaryota; kingdom Viridiplantae; phylum Streptophyta; class Magnoliopsida; order Asterales; family Asteraceae; genus Ambrosia; species Ambrosia trifida. Next base: position 100,189,872 of record CM054122.1, on the reverse strand, counting down.
ATAGTATTATTAGTTTATGTAGATGACATTGTCATCACTGGAAATAGTATTCAAGAAATTGCAAATGTAAAAAATTTGCTAAAAGAGAGCTTTCAAATAAAAGACTTAGGTAAACTAAAATATTTTCTGGGTATAGAAGTTCTATACTCTGAACAGGGCATTTGTCTTAATCAAAGAAAATATTGCTTAGATTTGTTGAGTGAATTCGGATATCTCGGTTGTAAACCTGTTAGTGTTCCAATTGAACAAAATTATAACTTAGCTATTAAGAATAGCAAAGATGAAGAGTACTTAGAAGATATAACAGGTTTTCAGAAGCTTATAGGAAAGCTAACCTATTTATCTTTGACCCGTCCAGATATTAGCTATGCTGTACAATTTCTGAGTCAGTTTATGCATAAACCAACTCAGAAAGTGTTACATATAGCATTAAGGTTGCTTCGTTATTTAAAGCAATCCCCTGGAAAGGGAATTCTGTTTAAAAAAGGTAGTAGTTTGACCCTTTCAGCATACTCTGATGCTGATTGGGCAAAGTGTGTAATCACACGAAGATCTGGTACATGTTATTGTGTGTTTATTGGTAGTTGTTTAGTTTCTTGGAAAAGTAAGAAACAAAACACTATTGCTCGTTCTTCAGCCGAAGCTGAGTACAGAGCAATGTGTTCTGCATCTTGTGAGTTAATTTGGATATCAAACTTATTAAAAAAGTTGCCTTTAAGTTTGTATTGTGATAGTAAAGCAGCAATATCCATTGCTGAAAATCCAGTGTTTCATGATAAAACTAAACACTTTGAACTTGACTTACATTTTCTTAAGGAAAAGATAAGTTCAGGTTTAATTAAAGTTATAAAAGTCAAGTCTGATCAGCAAACAGCTGATATCTTTACTAAGGGGCTTTTGAGTAATCAACATGAAGTGTTATGTAAAAATCTTGGATTGATCAACATGTTTAGTAATTGAATTAAGGGGGGATGTTAAAAGTATAAGGAAATTATAATTCAATTACTTATAAGTTACTAGGCTTGTCTGGCCCAATACTTGGCCCATATTCGTTAGCCCGTATATCAAGAGGATTGTTGTTGGGCTTATGGCCCGGTTCAAGGTTTATTGGTTATAATGTGTGTTTGTTATGAGTTGTGTTTGTTGTACACAGATTGATGAGCTGGCTTTAATCTGATCGTTGGATTGCTTTTATCTTGACCGTTGATTGTCTGCTAGCTGGAAGGTTCGAGATCCGAGTATAAAAAGAATAGTACGACTGATTATTATTCAGTCGTTCACTTTTTTCTTCTTTTTTCTCTCTGATAAAGTGTTTTAGGGTTTGTTCATCTTTGTAAGTCTGTTTAGTCTTTTTCATCTGTATCATTCGTTTATCTGATCTGCTGATCTCAACAATCAGCAGATCCTCTTGTATTGTACTCTCTTATTATTGATCTCAGTATTTGCTGAGATCTCTTTGGGTTATAGGGGGGGTACATTTTTGGTTTGGGTTAATAATAGTTTTGTCACCGTGTTTTGTCACCTACATCAGTTGTTGTGGTTGTAAGTTTATGTTGGCTCCAGTATTCTTGTTTGTTATTGTTTCTTTTTGTCATTCAAACCCTAAAACTTTACAAATCGCAAGGCTTGACAAGGCGTCTTGGTGGGATTTCTCATTATTCGACAATGGCTGAGGGGTATACATGTATGGGTTGGATAGGGTTTTGGGCCTATTGGGATTGTAAAAATCTATGTTGATATAAGTTTTGTTGGGTTGGCCCAGGTAGCTTCTGGCTAAATGAGCTTGGGTGTTGATTTTAATGTACATAATTTTTGGTGAAATAAAAATTCCCCTTGATTGTTCAAAAAAAAAAATTAAGAAAATTGGAAGTGGAGTAAATTTCTAAGGAAAGAAATTTAACATTTCTTGTGAATAGTTTAGGAATTCAACCAAAGAGATTAAAATCGTGTCATCCTTCGCCACTATGGCATTGCCGTCACCACCACATTTTAACTTTAAATCCAAATTCCATTTCCTTTGACACGTTACAACTCCACATGTTAAGTTTGTCCTTATAAGATTAGTGTACTCAAATATAAGAGCGATAACTACTAGCCGAATTGACCATAAGGTCTTGGGGTATACATTAACATCAAAGGTGTTAACGGTGATGTGGCATTTTAAATTTTTATTTTGCATCACTCCCTTCCTTTGTTAAGGGGTGTGAAAGTAGCTCTAAGTTAACGCGTTAACAAGAATCAAATGAGAGAAAATTAGAGGGATGGGGTAGAGTTAAGGGGCGTTAATGTTAGGATTAATCTTGATTTAATTATTTGTTTAATGTGATAGGTTTAGTTGGTATGTTTATCTTATAAGGAGTCATTGTTTGAGTAGGATAGGTAATGTCACACCCTCAAATTTCAACTGCGAGGTTTATACCGCGAAGCGCGTGACACACCAGGATCCCATAGCCATAAGTCATATGAACGAACTCTAAATGCCCAAACCATTTAGTTCGTTTACAAAAATCAAGTTTAGTGTTTAACCAAAAAGTTTAGTCAAGTTGCGGAAGAGTAAACCAAACATAGATATTTTAAAACCCTGAGCAAAACAACGCGCCCAATATAAGACCATATGAAAGAAAACGTAAAAGCATAAAATGAAGTTTAGATGTATGCACTAGACCCAAATGCAGTGAAGTGTGCAGTGCTTTCTAATTGTGATACCAGAAGTTAACTACCTGCAAAAGCATGTATATAGTGTAACATTTCGCATTTAATACTTGTACGTTACGATTATTTGAATAAAACGTCAAGTTTCATTATTATTTCGTCTTTTAAAAATTATTTGTGACGCATTTGGACCCCTAATACTATATTATATATATATATATATAGTATACATATATATTAGATATAATTATCAAAAAAAATTATAGGCTGGGGCCGGGATTCGAACCCAAGCCCTCAGCCGGGTCAACAGCATCAAACAGCTCAACCATCTGGGCTACACGACACTTGTGTTATATCTCCAATCTGTTTTAAATATATAGTGTATTTATATATTGACAGTTGACTTAGAAAGTCAATTGTGACAACGAATTTCCATAATCAACACAATTACACGCGTGTTTGATCTTATTATGGTATGATTGCACGATTGTCTGACTAATACGCGTCAAATGCACGATCAATTTATCATCAATCATTTCCAAATTCGTGCCAATCAGTCGTGTCATCATCATTAACGAGTCAACTTGCCAATTCATCGATCCAAACCCTCTCCCTATAAATTGAATCCACCAAATCATTCTACACTCGCCGAAATCCCTCTCTCAATCTCTAATTTCTGTTCTTAATTCATCTTTCGAAGCATTAGGTTCGTGTTTGACTAATTCAGTTGACCGGACATCTAAACACGATTCGTGTTTGTAAGTATTCTTTTCTTTGTGGGTTTTATTCATCGGCATACACACAACAATAACCCCAAGATTAATTGGGTTATTGTTATGTAAATCGTATAATTGATAAACTAGGGCTCAATCGTGATGAATTGGGGAAGAACACAGTTCTGTGCATGATTATATATTTTTAACGAACTGGAATCAAACACAACCACTGATCTAGATCAAGTGGTGGTGTCTGATGTTTGTAAATCAAAACACACGGGTTCGAGTCCCGCAGGCAACGGTTTTATTCCTTTTCTTTTAAAAGCTTTATAAATCAAGATTCAACATGGTTATATAATTAAATTAAACTGAGATTTATTCATTCTCAGGGACCAGACCAGTTGGTCTGGGCTTGTGATTTAAAACACACAAACCGGCCAAGGGCCCGGGTTCGATTCCCAGCATCATCAAAATATTTTTTTTACAACATTCAAACCTTATATATATTTACTTGTATTTTAAAATTAGTTTTAAAATACTAAAACAACTTTATAAATTCTACAAAAATTATTTTATGTTATTCTAGTAGTAGAGTTTTACAATTTTTAGTTTTCCAAAAATTATTTATTTAATATATATAATAAATAATTCAAGTTTATTCAATTTTATTTATAAAATTCTATAAAAATATCAAAACGATTATATAAATTTCTACAAAAATTATTTTGAGTTTTTATAACATTAAGCTTTTTTGAAATGATTTTTATTTCTGAAAAATCATTTATTTAATATTTTTAATCAATTTTTGTTAGTTTTAATCATAAATAAATCATAATAAATTCATTGTTCAATATTTTTGCACCAAAATTTTATATAAATTATTTCTGATTATTTGGAACAGAAATACAATTTTTAAATTAATAATTCTGTAAATTTAATATTTTTAAATATTAAAGTCATATTTTGACAATTTGAAATAAATAGATTTAATATTCTATTTTTAAGAAAATAATTTTATAAAAATTATTTTTATACTTAAAACTTTATATTGTGACCATCTTTAATTTAAGATTTATAAAAAGACTTTTGTTTATTTAATTATCGAATTTCTCTTATTAATTAAACCTTTTATTTATTAATCCAACGAATGTTTATCCCCAATTCGAAACCCTAGAATATACTTGTAGACTAGATAGACTTAGACTTATTTGTTACCTTATACATAGGGTAATACTTGGAAATCTTTGGGGCTACACTTATACTTTTCTCGAGACTTAATACTTTGCTAAGGTGAGTTTACGTAACCATGTTTATGCAATACTTTATACTTGCAACATTATACATAAGCAATTCTACATACATGTCTAGTTGTAAACTTTAATGCCTCATGATTTAGACAACAACAGTTTCAACAAGTTTCAACAATACATAATCATTAGCTATGGCCAAGCCGGCGATACTCAATAATAGATCTATTGGATTGGCAATCCCACCTAGATTCGTTGACCATTTTTTATGGGGAGCGCGGGTGATTGTTATCGTTCCGACATATTATTTGTAACACCCCAACCGATGGCGGAAACATCGGGATGTCACGTAATGATGATTGTTCAGTAGCTCATGGTGAATAATAGATTCCATTAAATGATTTAAATGAATTACATACAATAGTTCTAGAATTTGTACATCAAATTGAATAAAACTAAACACATATCTTCAAGCATCAATTCAAATCTTCAAGCAAATAGAACCTGAAACATGTTAAGTTGAAAAGGTTTTTGGGTCAACAAAAGTTGGTGAGAATTACATAGGTTTTTGATAATTGAATAAAAATGATGTGCAATTCATGTGTCATGTCAATCTAATCCATATGTGAGAACATACTAGAAATAAATCGAGTGCATAATCAACCCTGATGACTGTTATAATATGATACATACCATACGCTCATGGTCCAATTGAATATGTTATACGATAACAAACACCCACGCTACCTTTGTAGGAGGCACGTATCCGGGTGGGATTGTCAGTCCAATAGATCTATCAATGTTTACCGCCGGCTTGTACGGAGTTAATGATTATGCTAGAATGGTGCTTACTCTAATCATGCTCAAGACATAATGCAACATAGAAAACACATAGACACATTGATGATTGAATTGCATAAAATGATGTTGTAACATGTTTCACCCCAAAAATGGTGATAAATAGAAAAGGGGCTATGTAAAACTCACCTTGGTAAAATGTTATATCTGTTGAAAATAGTGTGTTGCCCAAATGTATCAAGTATCACCCTATAATGAGGTAATAAATATGTCTAAGTCTATCAAGTCTACAAATGTATAAGTTCTAGGGCTTCGATTTGGGGATAAGTGCTCGTTTGATTAATATTAAAAATATTCGCCAATTGTGAGAAATTTAGTAAACAAATAACCAAAACTCTTTTTATGAAATTTAAATTTAAGATGGTCACAAGAATATGTTTAAAGTATAAAAATAATTTTTACAAAATTATTTTCCTTAAAATAGATTTTTAAAATCTATTTATTACAAATTGTCAAACTCTAACTTTAATATTTAAAAATACTAAAATTAAAGAATTATTAGTTTAAAAAATTATATTTCTGTTCTAAATGATCAGAAATAATTTGTATAAAATTTTGGTGCAAAAATATTAAAAATTGGATTTATTATGATTTAATTATGATTAAAACTAACAAAAATTGATTAAAAATATTAAATAAATGATTTTTCTGAAATAAAAATCATTTCAGAAAAGTTTATTGTTATGAAAACTTAGAATAATTTTTGTGGAAATTAAATAGATCGTTTTGATATTTTTATAGATTTTTATAAATATAATAGCATAAAATTGATTTAATTATTATAAATATTAAATAAATAAATTTCAGAAAACTAAAAATTGTAGGTAAAACTTTAACATCAGATTTACCTAAAATAATTTTTATGGAATTAATAAAAGAGTTTTAGTATTTTTGAATGAATTTATAAGATATAAATAACATATATATATAATTGATAAACAAGGAAAATAAAAAGGGCAAAAAGTGTGGCAGCCGGGTTTCGAACCCGCGTCTGCTGGGAATCCAAACATCAACACAACCACTTGGTCTAGACCTGTGGTTGTGTTAAGATTCAGTTTGTTTAATATATAACATATATAGAAAATCAATGTTCTTCCCCAAATCATATGGTTACGAGCCCTAGCTAATGCAATCGATCAAATCAGACATTATAAACCCGATTAAAGTTAGGGCTTTTGTTGTTTGATTGCCGACTAATAAAACCCACAAAAAAAGTAGAACTCACAGTGTTGTATTGTGCTCGTTTGCCTGGTCAAAGCCAAAAGTCAAACAGCGTGTAGAAGGATAATTATTAGAATGTTTCAGAAGCAATTGGAGGTTGAGAGAGAGATGTGAGCGAGTTGTTATGCTGTGCCAAGGTTCAATTTATATAGAGGGTCGATGGATTGGGTTAATTGGTAAGGTTGACTCACGAGTTAATGTTATCCGCGTATAACATCAATTAGTCAACGATAATTGATAATAATCGTGTAATCAAAGATGAACGAGGCCGGAAATAAAGAAATTTGCCATATTTTGAATCAATCACGCGTCAATTATGACTAATTAGGTTGGTTTTTTTTAAAAAAATTATAAACATACTGCTGCTGATGCTGTACGCGTCCACAGGGAAGGAAAAAGGAGAGTTGAAAGTGTGGTTAAATAGAATTAAAGTGGAGTTAATTTCAACAAGAGTGTGTGGATCAGATGGTGTAGCGTGTGTGTGTGAATGAGGGTGATCCGGGTTCGATTCCTGGGGTAGCATTCTTTTCTTTTTAATCAACAAAAGAGGGGAGTTGGGCTTGGGCCGGCTCCCTGGGCATAGTGTTGGGCTGCAGGTTTCAAAAGAAGGGGGGGGGGAATTGGGCTGGATGGGTTAATAAAGCTGTTTTTTTCTTTTTTTTTTTAGACAAATAATTATTATTATTATTATTATTAATGTCATAACTTTATATATATATATATATATAGAGAGAGATATATGTATGAATAAATATAGTTGTGTAGGGGTTCAAAATATCACTAAAAATAATACACTAGTCGTTTTAACCCGTAACGTATAATAAATGTGTAATGTTACATTATTCAGGTGAACCGTGGATGACGGGATGGACCTAAACTAGTCGGAGGTTTGATTATGTCGATTCAACATTTCATGTTTATTCATGTAGACTTAAACTTACGATAGACATATGAATTGCTAAACTTTTATACTTAAACTTATTTGGTTGACATGGCTTATGTATTCTCACCAACTTCTAGTTGACCCCCCCCCCCCCATTTTTACAACTCAACATGAAATAATGATGCATGAAGACTAGAGTATTAGCATGAGAAGACAAACTGAAGTTATGCTTATTTGATTATTTTGATGTATTAGATTCCATTTAAAACTCATTATGTATTCCCACTTTTGGATATTTGCACTTTAAATTAATTTCAATTAAAATTTGATTACCATGTGCTACTGTATACTCATTCTTACGTGACACCTTGATGTTTCCGCCCTCGGTTGGGGTGTTACAGATTGGTATCAAAGCCTTGGTTATAGGGAATTAGGTTATTAGAAAATAATCTAGACTATAACCTTAGGGACTTAAACAGTACTTGCTTCTCTTACTTGTAACCCTAATTGCTTCCTTAATCTTATCCCTATCCTATACCTTATACAACCCTAAGCCTACAAGTGATTACTCTTATTCGTCTGCTGCAATCCTGATCCACCATTAGATTAATAGGACAAAATCCTCAGGTTTATCCTGAACCACCTTGAGATCTCGTCGAAGTTCTAGATTTTAATAACGAACACGTGCAATCTGGAAGGGTGAACGCCTGTATTCTGAGTCTTCTGTCTAGGCTGGCATTGCGCATATATCCCAATCAGACGAGGGACCCGGATGCCTACCTGGGAATTCTCGGGATGAGTGTTCACTTATAGGCTAAAGCATGTCTTCATTATGTTATTAGAATCTAGAATCTTTGATAAGTCAACGTTTTCGTTTATTCGTTTTAATTAATGAATAAATGATTACATTCCTTAAATAACCTCATTCATTTCATTGTGTCTCTTACAGATCATGCCTCCACGTCACAGCACTCGCAATAACAGTGGTGAAAACCAGGAGGAAAGTAGCAGCAACCACGACGCTAACCACAACAACAACAATAACAATAACAACAATGGTGTTGATGCCCAACTGGCTGCAATCATTTCTCAACAAATGGCGTAGCAGATCGCGACTCTGGTTCCCAACTTACTGGCTCAAGTCATACAGATGAACGGAAACGGCAACGGGAATGGTAATGGAAACCACCATGGAAACGGGAATGGAAACGGGAATGGTCTCCCAGCTTGTACTCTTAAGCACTTTAATTCTTGTAATCCCCCTAAGTTCAGTGGAGAAGAAGGAGCTACGGGACTTCTACAATGGTTCGAGGGTATGGAGAATACCTTCATTAACAGTGAGTGTCCCGATAACTTTAAGGTTCCTTACGCCATGAGTGTTCTTCACAAATGAGCACTCACTTGGTGGAATGAGGAAAAGCGCACTCGAGGAACCGAAGCTGCTTTAGCTATGACCTGGGATCAAGTCAAGGAGGTTATGAAAGATGAGTTTTGTCCCCGCAACGAGTTTAAGAAACTGGAAGACGAGTTCCACACCCTTGCTCAAGATAGTGGGGAAAACCTTGCTTACAATACCCGCTTTCACGAGCTTAGTTTGTTACTGCCCCATAAAGTTACTCCCTTACCTATAGCCATTGAGAAGTATATCGGTGGCTTGCCCATGCAAATCCAGGACACAGTATGGGGAAGGAATCCTGCCACCTTGGAGGAAGCCAAACGTCCGGCGGCTACTCTCACCGATAATCATGTGAAGAACGGTACTCTCTTCCGCAAGAACACCAAGAAGACTGCTGCAAAAGACACTCCTCAGCCCGCTATTGAGGTTAAGCCCGAGACCTCAAGCAACAGGAAGCGCAAGGCTAGGAACTACATGGTTGCTACCACTCCACCTGCAGCACAAAACCCAGCCAAGAAGCCGTATGGCGGGAACCACCCTCTTTGCAACACTTGTCAATACCACCATCTTCCTGGCAGACTATGCCGCCAATGTAATAACTGCAAGCGGTATGGACACTACACCAATGCTTGCCAAGGCCCTGCCAGCCAAAACAACCCTGTCGGGAATAATCCAGCTCCTAATGCTCAGAATGGTAGGCCTGTTCGTGGCCAGTGCTATGAATGTGGAAGCACGGAACATTATAGGGATGCTTGCCCTAGACTTGGAAACCAGAACCAAAACCGCAACCAAAATCAGAACCGCAACCAAAACCAGAACCGCAACCAGAACCAAAGTGCTCGAGGCCGCGCCTACAACCTCAATGCTAACCAGGCCCGTGACAACAACGAGGTGGTTAATGGTACGTTTCTCGTTAATAACCACAATGCATCCATATTATTTGATTCGGGAGCTGATAAGTCATTTGTATCTACCATATACTCATGAGAATCAGGGATATGCATGTCATATAATCGCTCGTACTTGGAGTAAATGAACTAGAGCAAGAATAAAAAAATTTATGTGGGTAACCCAGTCTCGTTTGGGTTTCAAATGAAGGTAAGAAAGATCAAGCAACAAGGGATAGGAATAGATTGTCTCCTTTCTTAGTGAAAAAGGCTGTGTATCAGTATTTGATCTCTCCGAGTTCGATAGGTTTAGGTTCATACTTCAATTCCTCTTTTAGTGGTACCGCGTCATAGAAATCGTGCGGTTTTCCGTGTACGTGCGCCACAACATCCGCATAGATTCCTATGTACTATTGCCGACCTCCCATCCATGAAGTTTGATAGGATACTAATCCCATTAATGCGCCACTTGGTGTAACTCATGGCCCTCACCAGTGACGTGCTCAGAATCAGGTGTAGGGCTAGAAGATATCACATATCTTGAAATCATGTGTTGTAGATATATGTAGCCAACAGATAATTGTGCACTTAAGTTGTGAGTGTACCTAATGCAATGCTTATGCTAAGATAATTATAGACAAGAATAAAATTCCTAGTTCACTATAACCAATGGCTCTGATACCAACTTGTCACACCCTCAAATTTTCATTGCGGGGTTTATACCGCGAGGCGCGTGACACACCAGGATCCCATAGCCATAAGTCATATGAACGAACTCTAAATACCTAAACCATTTAGTTCGTTTACAAAAATCAAGTTTACATTTAACCAAAATGTTTAGTTACGTTGCGGAAGCCTAAACCAAACATAGATGTTTTAAAACCCTGCGCAAAACAACGCGCCCAAGATAAGACCATTTAGTTCGTTTACCAAATGAAGTTTAGATGTATGCACTAGACCAAATGCAGTAAAGTGTGTAGTGTTTTCTAATCGTGGCACCGAAAGCTAACTACCTGGCAAAAGCATGTATATAGTGGGTCAACAAACAATGTTTGTGAGTTCACAAAGTAAAGTAAGTATAAGCGTAGGTTTTCAAAACCATGTAACCACTAGTTCATCGCATTCCAGGGGTAGCTAACCCACTCATGATAACTAAACACTGATATACCGAACTGCTAATGTACGTGTTGTCACAATAATGAGCAGAATGCCTTGCATCATTGCCTGTCAACAATGATAATGTGTTAAGTCACAGTTCACTCCCGCACTCCCATGAGTCACGGTGTGGGGTTTGTCAAACCTAATAGCGCTATCAACTAGTAACCCGCTTGCCAACCCGGCAACTCATTTGGTACGTGAAGGACTTACAATGATAGTGTTGGTTTAGTTCATCAAGGACAAAGTTTGCGAACTAGCAAAACCCGACCCTCACAAGGAGTCAAAACCCGACCCACACAAGGAGTCAAAGCACCCCAAAACCCGGGATATAAAAGTAGTCCCAAACCGGACTAGTAAAGTTTAGAAAGTTGTCTCAAACCCGAGACGCATGCTTTTGAGAAAAGAGTAGTGAAGCTCACCTTAGGTTGCGTTAAGTGCTAAATCCAAATCCAAATAAGAAGTAGAAACTCGATACCGACTCCCTATTATATGTGTCACTATGTGAGTACATCTGTAAACACGATACACCATATAACTCGTTTGTCCATGACTTTAGTTTATGCGAAAACGTTTAAGTGACCTCTATCGTAACTACATGCACAAGTAGAACCTACGAACCCGTTGGTGAACGTTATGATTAATATCAGTTATACACTTAAAATACCTCTCATACAAGTTTACACACAAGTTCAAGTCATAATCAAGTCATATAAGACTCCAAATAAGTACATATGCATCTATGTCACAATCTGTGTTTTTAGGACAGATTACACATCGCCAAAATGATTTTTCTAAAACTACTTGAACAAAGAATTAGACAAGCAAAATTTTACAGAATATTCTTATGAGTCCATTTGTCGTTCCACTTTTTTTATTTCGCTACAAAACCTTGTTGAAAAATTATGAAAAATCAAATAGTACAACTAGGTTCTGAAAACTTTCACATCAGATCAGTTTACGGTAAAAATACTTAAAAATCATGTATTCATCCAAATGAGAGGAATCCACCTGGAGAAGAAAATCTTTTCCCATATCAACCTACTCACCAAATTTCACGACCTAATTCTTTATAAAACTCAAGTTATAGCTGATTAAATTTGATCTAAGTTTTTAATCCGAAAATCAGTTTTGACCTTTATTAGTATAAAATTCCAAAAACATATCAAACGACAACCAAATCGCATGATCTTGCCCATTCTAGAAACCTAAGACCATGTACGACATGCACATAACATGAATCGATCAAGACCAATATTTTAAAGACATGTTACAGAGCCTACAATTCAACATACACCTTCTCTCCAGATTTTAAATATGCAATATTCTCAACTATATCAATTCCTACATGTGTATTATTGATCAAGAAAACCGAGAAATCATCATACAATTACCCCAACACCTTAATATAACCCAAGCATGCAAGATTTATCATGAACACAACCCTCTATAAACCCTAGATGTTCAACAATCAACACATACCCTAACATGCAAACATAATCATGAAATCCTATGTTTAACATGTTAATCTTTTGAAAACTCATGTTTTAATCTTTATAACTTTGTTTCAGATCTGGACAAACCATATTATGACGTTTAAACATAATCAAGAATGGTTAAAACACAAGGGTTTAAGATAATATACATAAAGCTCTTCACAATCAAGATCCGAGCACCTTCTAATCTTTCCGGATGATGTTCTTGAGCTTTATTAGGTGTTGGAGGGTTTATTTTTCATATGGGGGCTGTTATGGATGATTAGGGTTAAGGTTATGAGGTGCATGGGGCTTAAGGTTTCATAAAAAGACATTTTAAGTCGGTTTCACGAGTCTGCACCCGCCGAACGCCCGTCCGGTCTAACTGAACGGCCGTTCGGAATGACATTGTTCATTTCGGGTGGCCTAGTTCAGCGTATTGCATGTTGTCTTCGACGTTTTCGTTATTTTGGACCACACCAAGCGTAACCCCATGTATATAGACCCCAACCATCCTAACGGTTCATCGATTACTATTTTAATAACACGTTTGGTTTAAATTCACGTAATCACATAACAGTTTACATTGATTCACATAAACACGTAATTGTAATTAATATCAAACCATTAATTCACAATTATCTATTTTCTTAATTCACCAACGTTCAGGGTTCGATACTGATATACATAGTTCGGTAATTCCCCAAAGTACCTCTGCTATGCAGTTACTAGTCTATAACTATGCAACATGTGACTCACCTAACTAACCCTGGTTAAGTAACATGCTATGAATGTAAGTATAGTTAACTAGAGTTTAGTTAAAGTAGGAACCTGAAAATGCAGGGTGTCACAGGTAACTTGGTGATCAAGTTGTGTCTAGTATAAATAGGGTTCAATGCTTTGTTATTTTGTGTGGTGGTTTCATATTAATAAAATATAAAAGAGTCGTGAGTGCATTTCTCACAATATCCGGTTATTTGTTTGTGTTTATGACCCGGTTTCTCCAACAATTGGTATCAGAGCGCATACGATCGAAGGCTTGTTCAATCACCACCGAGGAAGACGAACCTGCGAGCGGTTGAGTTTTGTGATCTGTGATACATTATCCATATAACTCGTTTGTCCATGACTTTAGTTTATGCGGAAAACGTTTAAGTGACCTCTATCGTAACTACATGCACATGTAGAACCTACGAACCCGTTGGTGAACGTTATGATTAATATCAGTTATACACTTAAAATACCTCTCATACAAGTTTACACACAAGTTCAAGTCATAATTTAGTCATATAAGACTCCAAATAAGTACATATGCATCTATGTCACAATCTGTATTTTTTGGACAGATTATACATCGCCAAAATGATTTTTCTAAAACTACTTGAACAAAGAATTAGACAAGCAAAATTTTACAGAATATTCTTATGAGTCCATTTGTCGTTCCACTTTTTTTATTTCGCAACAAAACCTTATTTCGCAACAAAACCTTGTGCGACATGCACATAACAAGAATCGATCAAGACCAATATTTTAAAGTCAAGTTACAGAGCTTACAAGTCAACATACACCTTCTGTCTAGACTTTAAATATGCAATATTCTCAACTATATCAATTCCTACATGTGTATTATCGATCAAGAACACCGAGAAATCATCATATAAATACCCCAACACATTAATATAACCAAATCTTGAAAGATTTATCATGAACACAACCCTCTATAAACCCTAGATGTTCAACAATCAACACATACCCTAACATGCAAACATAATCATGAAATCCTATGTTTAACATGTTAATCCTTTGAAAACTCATGTTTTAATCTTTATAACTTTGTTTCAGATTTGGACAAACCATATTATGGCATTTAAACATAATCAAGAATGGTTAAAACACAAGGGTGTAAGATAATATACCTAAAGCTCTTCACAATCAAGAACCGAACACCTTTTAATATTCTCGGATGATGTTCTTGACCTTTAGCATGTGTTTGAGGGTTTATTTTTCGTATGGGGGCTGTTATGGACGATTAGGGTTGAGGTTATGAGGTGCATAGGGCTTAAGGTTGCTTAAATAGCGGTTTTAAGTCGGTTTCACGGATTTGCACCCGCCGAACGCCCGTTCGGTCTAACTGAATGGCCGTTCAGAATGACATTGTTCGTTTTGGGCGGCCCAATTCAGCGTATTGCATGTTTTCTTCGATGTTTTCATTATTTTGAACCACACCAAGCGTAACCCCATGTATTTAGACCCCAACCATCCTAATAGTTCATCGATTACGATTTTATTAACACGTTTGGTTTAAATTCACGTAATCACTTAACAATTTACACATAGATTCATAGAAACACATAATTGGAATTAATATCAAACCATTAATTCACAATTATTTATTTTCTCAATTCACCAACATTCAGGGTTCGATACTCGTATACGTAGTTCGGTAATTCCCCGAATTACCTCTGTTATGCAGTTACTAGTCTATAATTGTGCAACATGTGACTCACCTAACTAACCCTAGTTAACTAACATGATGTGAATGTAAGTAGAGTTAACTAGAGTTTAGTTAAAGTAGGAACCTGAAAATGCAGGGTGTCACATCATCCCCAAGTTGAAAAGAATTTCGTCCCGAAATTCAGTAAGTAAACAGTAAAGCCAGTGTAACAATGTGTGCTTGGTTACCGGATGTCACATCATCCCCAAGTTGAAAGGATTTTCGCCCCAAAATTCACTTTGAGCGAGCTACTTTACGTTTAGCGTTTGATCTATGCACAGGTTCAGGTTCTGTAAAGAGATGTGGGTATTTAAGCCGCATTTGATCCTTGCGTTCCCACGTGTATTCCGGTCCTAGATGTGAATTCCATTGTACCTTGAAAATAGGTATAATGCTCTGTTTGATTTCTTGATGCCCTGCTCAAGAATCTCCACTTGTTCTTCCACAAATCGTAATTGTTCGTCCACCTGGATCTCCTCCAGTGGCACTACCATTGTCGCTTCAGACAGACATTTCTTAAGGTTTGATACGTGGAATACATTATGCACTCCACTGAGTTCGTCAGGCAGGTTTAACCTGTAAGCCACCGGACCGATTCTTTCCACAATCTCGAATGGTCCAACATATCGCGGGTTTAACTTTCCTCGTTTCCCAAATCGAATCACCCCTTTCCAAGGCGACACCTTTAATAGTACCTTGTCCCCAACCTTGAACTCCAAAGGCTTCCTACGCTTATCAGCGTAGCTTTTCTGTCGATCACGAGCAGCGGCCATATGATTTCTGATTTGCGCAATCTTCTTAGAAGGTTCATGCACGAGTTCAGGACCTGTCAGTTGGCTATCCCCAACTTCAGTCTAGTATATGGGAGACCTACACTTGCGTCCATACAATGCCTCAAAAGGCGCACACTGAATCGAAGTGTGGTAACTGTTGTGATACGAGAATTCGATCAAAGTAAAGTGTTTATCCCAACTGTTTCCGAAATCCAACACGCAAGCCCGTATCAGGTCTTCTAATGTTTGGATGGTACGTTCACTTTGTCCATCCGTCTAAGGGTGATAGGACGTGCTCATGTTTAAGCGAGTCCCCAATGCATCTTGGAGAGTAGTACAAAACGAGAAGTGAATCGCGAATCGCGATCAGATATAATAGAAGTAGGCACCCCATGCCTAGAGACAATTTCCATGATATAGATGTTGGCCAGTTTCTCCAGCGTGCCTGTTTCCTTGATTTCCAAGAAGTGTGCCGATTTGGGTTGATTTGGTTAACCGATCGACGATAACCCAAATCATATTATGCCCACTTGGTGTTTTAAGGAGTTTAGTGATAAAGTCCATAAAAATTCCATCCCATTTCCACATAGGGATCATTAGTTGCTTTAGTAGGCCTGAAGGTTTCTAATATTCAATCTTAACCTTAGCACAAGTCAAGCACTTACTAACATAAGTGGCTATTTCAGCTTTCATGTTCAACCACCAATAAAGAGTTTTGAGATCTTGGTACATCTTATCCGAACTAGGATGTACCGAATAACAAGAGGTGTGAGCTTCGTCAAGCACAAGTTGTCTGAGATCCCCAACACGTGGAATCCAGACTCGATTCATGAAGTACTGAAGACCATTAGACTTCAGTTCCAAGTGCTTATCAGCACCATGCAAAGTTTCGAGCTCGACATTTTCTTCCTTCAAAGCCTCGACTTGAGCTTCACGAATCTTATCAGGAAGATTAGAATGGATAGTGAGTTGTAAGGCTCGCACCCACTTGAGTTTTTTTTCCTTACGACTGAGTGTATCCGCTACTACGTTAGCTTTCCCTGGATGCTATTTGATGGCACAGTCGTAGTCATTCAGAAGCTCGACCCATCGACGATGTCGCATGTTCAACTCCTTTTGATCAAATATGTGTTGGAGGCTCTTATGGTCAGTAAAGATCGTACACTTTGTTCCATATAAATAATGCCTCTAGATCTTTAGAGCAAAAATCACTGCTCCCAGTTCTAAGTCATGGGTAGTGTAATTCTTCTCATGAACCTTCAGTTGGCGAGATGCATACGCGATGACCTAGTCACGCTGCATCAGTACACACCCCAAGCCCTGGATAGAAGCGCCACAGTACACCACGAAGTTGTATGTACCCTTAGGTAATGATAGACTTGGTGCACTGCAGAGCATTGACTTCAACAACTGAAAGGCAGATTCTTGGGCATCTCCCCACTTGTAAGTAATACCCTTCTGTGTCAAAGCAGTGAGGGGTTGAGCAATCTTTGAGAAAACCTCAATGAATCTGCGATAATATCCCGCCAGACTAAGAAATTGACGCACCTCAGTAGGAGTCTTAGGAGCCTCCCACCGTTTGATAGCATCTATCTTAGTGGGATCGACATGTATACCAACCTCGTTAACCACATGTCCTAAGAGTTGTACTTCCCGAATCCAAAAGTCACACTTAGAGAATTTAGCATACAATTGCTCCTTTCTCAGGAGTTCCAAGATTAGTTGCTCGTGATCCTCCCTGCTCTTAGAATAGATCAATATGTCATCAATAAATACTATGACGAATTTGTCCAAATAGGGCTTACACACGCGGTTCATAAGATCTATGAACACGGCTGGTGCATTGGTTAGCCCAAATGGCATCACCAGGAACTCATAATGTCCATAGCGAGTTCGAAAGGCTGTCTTGGCTACATCCTCCTCTCGGACTCTCAGCTAGTGGTATCCTGACCTCGAGTCAATCTTAGAATAGAAACTCGATCCTTGGAGCTGGTCAAACAAGTCATCAATACATGGTAATGGGTAACGGTTATTGACAGTTACCTTGTTCAGCTCCCGATAGTCAATAGACATGCGGAAACTCCCATCCTTCTTCTTAACAAACAGGATTGGGGCTCCCTAAGGCGAAGAACTAGGTCTAATAAAACCCCTAACTAATAGCTCTTGGAGTTGGGTAGACAGTTCTTGGAGTTCGCCTGGTACTAGGCGATAGGTGCGCGTGCAACTAGGGCTGCTCCAGGTGCAAGATCGATCTGGAATTCCACTTGAAGAATAGGTGGAAGTCTAGGTAGTTCCTCTGGAAAGACATCTGGGAAATCACGAACTACAGGGATGTCCTTAATCCTAGTTTCAACTTCAGCTCGAGTGTTAGAAATGTTAGCCAGAATGGCTGGATAGCCCTTTCTAATGCACTTCTAGGCTTTCAAGAATGAGATGATACCCACCATGGCACCGCCACGATCACCCTGAATAGATAATAGTTCTCCATTAGGGAGAGGGATACGAACAACTTTCTCCCGACAGAGAATTTCAGCTCCTTGTTTGGACAATCAATCCATGCCCACTACAATATCAAAGCTTCCCAAGGTGATAGGTATGAGATCAATGGCAAACAATTGGCCATCTAATTCGAGCTTACAATCCCGATGGATATGGGTCGCCTCAACGGGCTTGCCATCAACTAATTCTATGAAGTGTGGGGATTCTAGAGGAGTAGGAACTATCCCTAGGAGTTTGCTAAGTTTTAAAGACACAAAACTGATATTCGCACCGGAATCGAAAAGAGCAGCAAGAAGGTTGTCTTTCACGGAAAACCTACTTGTCAACACATTGTTGTCGCTGTTGGTTTCTCCTGAGCCAACTACGCAAGCTATTCCCCAAGCACCATTAAGATTTTTGTTGCCATTGTTGCTATTATGGTTGAGCTGGGGACAGTTCCTCTTGAAGTGGGTTTCACTCCCACACTAGGAACACTCTTTTCTAGCACCTCGTCGTTGTTGCTATTCTAGCTGCTGCTGTTGAAGAACTTATACCTCACACTATCCCGCATTCTCTTGCTATCACCAAAGGCAGAAGATGAAGCTCCATACCTTGGAAAGGTACTATGCTCGACAGCCTCGTCAGTGAGTTTGTGAGCTAGGTGAAAGATTTATTAGATTCTGCGTAGGTGAGCTGTAGTGACCATGCCACGAATCTATGGGACCCACCCTTTTGGTGTGGTGCTCAATCCGCTAGTAAGGTAGGTTAATTAGATATATTAGCTAACTCATGTTGTTGGTAGTGTATGCGTCAATCTCAGACCCAACCGTCTTTCGGTAATAATGTTTGATTCCAAATTTCTAAACTCCATCACAAGGTGTTACATTCCACACCCAAGTATGTGTAGCACATCTAGGGTGCTTGTAGCATACCTTACCAGTTCTTCCTGAGCAGATGTACATGGCAAAGACCGCCTTTGCCTTGTCTAGACTATCGAAGTAGTCCAACAGTCTCCTTCAGTCCCGTTGGAGTTATTGAGGCTTACAACCCATAAAAGCCTCGAAAAATACAATGACGGGTTGTTGTAGCATGTGTGTTCAAGGAATAAGAAAATTCGAATGCGGAAGTCGGGGGAAAAGAATGATTTAGCATAATAGATCTTTACCAGCTTGGAAAGATGCGAGGGCTTCAACCACCCTATCTTTGATCATAAGAACTCAGTCTTAACTAAGTTCACAAAAGAAAAGAGAAGAAATAAAAGACAAGCAAGGAAAAGGTAGGAGCCAATTGCCTCCATGCTCTGTCGAGATAGTAGCGTCTTCATCCTCAGTTTCCATGTGTTTGTTCTGCTCAGGTTCCTCCATCTCCTCTTCTTCCTCTTTACTGGGTGTCGGTGTCATGTGGATCTTGTCGCGTATAGTCTCCAACTCCCGTCCTGTGTAAGCCAGTTTAGTGGTCAGCTGCACCACTCGTTCCTCCAATCGTGGTTGTCAGTCATTGGTAGGTTTCGCCTTCTCTTGAGATGTTGCACTGTGTCGTAGGCTTTGCGTAACTCCCCAGAAGTGTGACTAACAAGTCCTGATGTGGTGTGTTCCCATGTATCTACCATATACTCATGAGAATCAGGGATATGCATGTCATATAATCGCTCGTACTTGGCGTAAATGAACTAGAGCAAGAATAAAAAAATTTATGTGGGTAACCCAGTCTCGTTTGGGTTTCAAATGAAGGTAAGAAAGATCAAGCAACAAGGGATAGGAATAGATTGTCTCCTTTCTTAGTGAAAAAGGTTGTGTCTCAGTATTTGATCTCTCCGAGTTCGATAGGTTTAGGTTCATACTTCAATTCCTCTTTTAGTGGCACCGCGTCATAGAAATCGTGCGGTTTTCCGTGTACGTGCGCCACAACATCCGCATAGATTCCTATGTACTATTGCCGACCTCCCATCCATGAAGTTTGATAGGATACTAATCCCATTAATGCGCCACCTAGTGTAACCCATGGCCCTCACCAGTGACGTGCTCAGAATCAGGTGTAGGGCTAGAAGATATCACATATCTTGAAATCATGTGTTGTAGATATATGTAGCCAACAGATAATTGTGCACTTAAGTTGTGAGTGTACCTAATGCAATGCTTATGCTATGATAATTATAGACAAGAATAAAATTCCTAGTTCACTATAACCAATGGCTCTGATACCAATCTGTCACACCCTCAAATTTTCATTGCGGGGTTTATACCGCGAGGCGCGTGACACACCAGGATCCCATAGCCATAAGTCATATGAACGAACTCTAAATACCTAAACCATTTAGTTCGTTTACAAAAATCAAGTTTACGTTTAACCAAAATGTTTAGTTACGTTGCGGAAGCCTAAACCAAACATAGATGTTTTAAAACCCTGCGCAAAATAACGCGCCCAAGATAAGACCATTTAGTTCGTTTACCAAATGAAGTTTAGATGTATGCACTAGACCCAAATGCAGTAAAGTGTGTAGTGTTTTCTAATCATGGCACCGAAAGCTAACTACCTGCAAAAGCATGTATATAGTGGGTCAACAAACAATGTTTGTGAGTTCACAAAGTAAAGTAAGTATAAGCGTAGGTTTTCAAAACCATGTAACCACTAGTTCATCGCATTCCAAGGGTAGCTAACCCACTCATGATAACTAAACACTGATATACCGAACTGCTAATGTACGTGTTGTCACAATAATGAGCAGAATGCCTTGCATCATTGCCTGTCAACAATGATAATGTGTTAAGTCACAGTTCACTCCCGCACTCCCATGAGTCACGGTGTGGGGTTTGTCAAACCTAATAGCGCTATCAACTAGTAACCCGCTTGCTAACCCGGCAACTCATTCGGTACGTGAAGGACTTACAATGATAGTGTTGGTTTAGTTCATCAAGGACAAAGTTTGCAAACTAGAAAAACCCGACCCTCACAAGGAGTCAAAACCCGACCCACACAAGGAGTCAAAGCACCCCAAAACCCAGGATATAAAAGTAGTCCCAAACCGGACTAGTAAAGTTTAGAAAGTTGTCTCAAACCCGAGACGCATGCTTTTGAGAAAAGAGTAGTGAAGCTCACCTTAGGTTGCGTTAAGTGCTAAATCCAAATCCAAATAAGAAGTAGAGACTCGATACCGACTCCCTATTATATGTGTCACTATGTGAGTACATCTGTAAACACGATACACCATATAACTCGTTCATTTGTCGTTCCACTTTGAACAAAGAATTAGACAAGCAAAATTTTACAGAATATTCTTATGAGTCCATTTGTCGTTCCACTTTTTTTATTTCGCTACAAAACCTTGTTGAAAAATTATGAAAAATCAAATACTACAACTAGGTTCTGAAAACTTTCACATCAGATCAGTTTACGGTAAAAATACTTAAAAATCGTGTATTCATCCAAACGAGAGGAATCCACCTGGAGAAGAAAAATTATTCCCATATCAACCTACTGACCAAATTTCACGACCTAATTCTTTATAAAACTCAAGTTATAGCTGATTAAATTTGACCTAAGTTTTTAATCCGAAAATCAGTTTTGACCTTTATTAGTATAAAATTCCAAAAACATATCAAACGACAACCAAATCGCATGATCTTGCCCATTCTAGAAACCTAAGACCATGTACGACATGCACATAACATGAATCGATCAAGACCAATATTTTAAAGACAAGTTACAGAGCCTACAAGTCAACATACACCTTCTCTCCAGATTTTAAATATGCAATATTCTCAACTATATCAATTCCTACATGTGTATTATTGATCAAGAAAACCGAGAAATCATCATACAATTACCCCAACACATTAATATAACCCAAGCATGCAAGATTTATCATGAACACAACCCTCTATAAACCCTAGATGTTCAACAATCAACACATACCCTAACATGCAAACATAATCATGAAATCCTATGTTTAACATGTTAATCTTTTGAAAACTCATGTTTTAATCTTTATAACTTTGTTTCAAATCTGGACAAACCATATTATGACGTTTAAACATAATCAAGAATGGCTAAAACACAAGGGTTTAAGATAATATACCTAAAGCTCTTCACAATCAAGATCCGAACACCTTCTAATCTTCCCGGATGATGTTCTTGAGCTTTATCAGGTGTTGGAGGGTTTATTTTTCATATGGGGGCTGTTATGGATGATTAGGGTTAAGGTTATGAGGTGCATGGGGCTTAAGGTTTCATAAAAAGACGTTTTAAGTCGGTTTCACGAGTCTGCACCCGCCGAACGCCCGTCCGGTCTAACTGAACGGCCGTTCGGAATGACATTGTTCATTTCGGGTGGCCTAGTTCAGCGTATTGCATGTTGTCTTCGACGTTTTCGTTATTTTGGACCACACCAAGCGTAACCCCATGTATATAGACCCCAACCATCCTAACGGTTCATCAATTACGATTTTAATAACACGTTTGGTTTAAATTCACGTAATCATATAACAGTTTACACATAGATTCACATAAACACGTAATTGTAATTACTATCAAACCATTAATTCACAATTATCTATTTTCTTAATTCACCAACGTTCAGGGTTCGATACTGATATACATAGTTCGGTAATTCCCCAAAGTACCTCTGCTATGCAGTTACTAGTCTATAACTATGCAACATGTGACTCACCTAGCTAACCCTGGTTAAGTAACATGCTATGAATGTAAGTATAGTTAACTAGAGTTTAGTTAAAGTAGGAACCTGAAAATGCAGGGTGTCACAGGTAACTTGGTGATCAAGTTGTGTCTAGTATAAATAGGGTTCAATGCTTTGTTATTTTGTGTGGTGGTTTCATATTAATAAAATATAAAAGAGCCGTGAGTGCATTTCTCACAATATCCGGTTATTTGTTTGTGTTTATGACCCGGTTTCTCCAACAATTGGTATCAGAGCGCATACGATCGAAGGCTTGTTCAATCACCACCGAGGAAGACGAACCTGCGAGCGGTTGGGTTTTGTGATCTGTGATAGATTATCCAGAAGTTCTGTGTGATACAGACTTAAAATCGTGAGATACGATTTTGTGGGTTGGTTGTGCGAGTCAACCACGGTAATTATCGATCTGGGCAAATTTGATCGAGTGAAATTTCAATCATCTGCGAGAGGTTTAAAGTAGGGGTGCAAACGAGCCGAGCCGCTCGCGAGCTACTCGAACTCGGCTCGGTAAAAAGCTCAAAACGAGCCGAGCCTTATCGAGCTCGAGCCGAGCTTGAGCCTAAAACAAAGCTCGTTTATTTATCGAGCCCGAGCTCGAGCCTAGCGTATGAAACTCGTTAGGCTCGTCGAGCCTTATCGAGCCTATGCATAATATTAGTTTTTTTAATATTTAATCATATTTACCCCTCGTTTAAAGTTGTTACGTTAACGAGCCCGAGCTCGAGCTTCACTTATCGAGCTCACGAGCCTAAACGAATTATTATTTATATTATTTTTATTTAATAAATTAACTAATAGATAACAAACGAGCCGAGCCCGAGCCGAGCTTGAGCTTGAGAAATTACTAACGAGCCGAGCTCGAGCTTTGAAAACAAAGCTCGAATCGAGCCGAGCTCGAGCCCGAGCTCTTATAAGTTAATCGAGCTCGAGCTCGAGCCTGGTCGAGCTCGAGCTCGGCTCGGCTCGTTTGCACCCCTAGTTTAAAGTATACCTGACCGATTCAGGGTGGTACGGTGTGAGACCGGTGTTTTACCTGAGCGATTCGGGGTGGTACGGTGTGATATCGTTGAAGAACGAGTAGATTAATCCGTGATAGATTATTCAAAGGGTTATTGGTTTGTCTTGTGACTGGATAAACTGAAGCAGAGGTTAAGAATCAATTGGTTAATATGTGATATAGATTGATCAAAGGGTTAGGGTTGTTTAGGTTTATCTTGTTATAGGATAAAAAAAGAACAACAACAAAACTAAGGTTGGCGTTTTTCTGGCGACGAGAAATAAACATATAAAATAACAACTAGATATATTTTTGGTGGGAATTAAATTGTAAGCATTTTGTGGTTGTGCGCGAGAGCTAAAAAAAAAGAAAGAGGATAAAAGGGTAAAGAAAATCTACGAGTTGTGGCGGACTGATCGTGTGATGTAATCAAAGTAACGCGAGAAGTCAATCGTGTGTGACGATTTAGACCAGTGAGAGACTGAATATAACCTGTGAAGGGTGTGCTCAGAATAACTGACCGATGACCTCGAGTGATTCAAGGAGTGGACAATCGGACCGTGTGATACGAATCCGAGTAAAAGAAAAAATTCATGTGATACGAATCCATGCGATGAAGATCATGATAGTGATTATCATGATGATGATCGAAACTAGTTGGCTCAACAAAAGGCAAGGAACGAGGGTGCCGAGAGGGCATGATAAATAAAGAAATATTCTTGTTATCGAGTGCAAGAATTTGAGAATCATGAATGGGTCCGTGGATTAAAGACGAGCTTTGCTTGGAATCAAGGATCTCGGAGGGACCACATCAAGATTAAGGGGAAGAATGTTAGGATTAATCTTGATTTAATTATCTATATCTATATCTATATCTATACTATATTATAAAGCATTTTACAAGAACTTCTTAAATTTTAAGAGGTACAAGAATAATTGCTTATGATACAGCACCTAATGCATATAATAACTACTTTTTGGGGGCAATTTTGTCTTTTGAACACCATATTTAATCAAAATGAAGTCAAGAGTTAAGTGATGTTTATGAGAACTTATGACATTTAATTCTATAATTACTTGGAACACATTAAATATAAAACATATAAAAGATCATTTATAATGCTACATGTTTTGTTATAATATTTTTTTATACAAATTAGGTACTTTATAAAAGTAAAAGTTTTATAAACTTGATAATACTATACGAAATCGAGAAATCAATAATGAAAACTGTGATTTTAATTGTGAGGTAACGATTTGCATTTAAAATTATTACGTTATATTGATACACCTAAACATGCTATCTAAACGTTACCGGATCCTATGACCGGAGAAAAAAATTTCCGTTTATAATTAATTTCATACAAATATTTCACGTAATTATGGTCAATTGATCATGATTAAGTTAGATAGAAGTGAATTTTCTTCTACTTGTATTTAACATATTGTAAATACGTGAATATTTGATGTCAAATTTTATGATGATTTTAATACATTGTAGATTTGGTTGAATTATTATTAATAAAAAAAACTATAAAGTTTGCTAGATAAGTATTATTTAACTATTTGTGTTACAAAAATATTATTATAAAATGTTGTATTCCTAGTACTCTATGGATACAGGATTGATAGTGGAAATGTATGTTATGGAGAAAATTTATCTCGCGTTGTTAAATTTTTTTATATGAAATAGGTCAAACTTATTCCTGTTGATATTATTATCTTATGTTAAGAAGAAAGAGAAAAGAAAAGTTATCATGTTGGTTTTATTTTTATACACCTTTGAATGTAAGTTTCGTTTATAACATACTTGTGTGTGATAAATGCAATTCATCTAAGCATAGGTGAACAAGTCATGAAAGTTTTTTTTTTTTTTTTTAGTTTTTTTATTTTCATTTTTATGTTGTTATGTTATGGTTTCGATTTACTTATTTTTTTCTAACATAATTTTGAACTTTTTTAATATGGCGAGTTAACTCGCCGCCACACGTGTTTTTGAGTCGGTGATCTTGATTTAATTATTTGTTTAATGTGATGTTTATCGGTTAAGTCTAGATAGGGAGCGGTGTTTGCAGGTTAATTGGGTGCCAAATCAGCCCTTTCACGCCCAATTCACGAACCATTACGTATGGTCTAAATATAAAGGTGAAAAGTGTTTTCACCAAATATTCTCTCTCCACCACTCAAAACTAGTTACACATATCCATATCTAAATGCTGTTACATTTTACATTTTTACAGAACAAAGTCATTCATTCCCTCCTTCAATAATCAAACACTTCACATCACAGAATCTTCTCTCCCTCTTCCATGGACGAAACCTTCAAACCCTAATAACAATAATAATAATAATCTTCAATCGATCATCATCTTTCTCCACAATCAATCGATCTAAACCCCATCAACCCACAAAACCAATCGATCCCAAAGGTTATAAATTTTCTTTAATACCCACACCCGATCTTTATTTTCTTTAATTTTTCTTTAAATTTTCCATCAAGATTTATAAATTTCGCATCTTTTTTAAATTTTATGATGTGGGTATTACAGGGTTAGGAATAATATGGGTGCTCTGATGTCAAAGTTTTGGTTCATGATGTTCCCTGCAAAGGAGTACAAGATTGTTGTAGTTGGGTTGGATAATGCAGGCAAAACGACGACGCTTTATAAGTTGCATCTGGGTGAAGTTGTTACTACTCATCCTACTGTTGGGAGTAATGTTGAAGAGCTTGTTTATAAAAATATTCGGTTTGAGGTAATCTTTTGACTGTTTTGAGCCTTAATTTTGTTAAAGATTTGTGTCTGGGTTATGTAAGTTGTTATGATTTTGAGGATTTGGGTAGATGGCCTGTTTTAATTGGTATCGGAATCCAGTGTTAGATCCACACACGCGTGTTTTATAGTTGAACATATTGGGTGATTAGCTTTCAGGCATCTTTGTTGATTAGTGTTTGCTGATTGTTTTGTGTAGATAGTGTTCGGCTTTTAGTTCGTTTATGATATGTTGTCATTGTAATATGGGATAGTCATAGGAGATAAGGTATTATGATGACGTTTGGAGTTTATTAAACCGATGACACACAAAAAGGTGTGGAATGATCATACTTAGAGTTATACTCTTTATGAGATGAATATTATTGAAAACAAAATCAAAGGGTATGATGTATTGATAAACGGTTCTTTATGTTTAGAATTTTGGAAAAACGTGTGCGAGTGTAGGATTTTAGGGATTCTTATTGAGGTTAAGTCTATAAGAGTACAAGACTTGAGGCGTTTTGATTACTTGACTTGGTTTTAAAACGCGACGCAGTCAGGCGCAAGCGCTGCTTGACTGTTTGAGGCGATGGCTGTACAACAGGCGCAGGCAATAATGGCTTGATGTGCACCTCTTGTGCATGGAATGTTTTTTGCATTAGAATGTTGTACATATAGCCTTTTAGGTTGTACATATAGGGTATTTATATTTTAAATCATAAATAGAGCTTATTTATATCTACATTATGGGTACATGTTGATAGAAACCTATGAATAATATAAAAAAAAAAAATTATATAAATATCGTGTGCCTCGCATCTGGGCTCCATATACTTTTTGTAGACGATGGTTCATACATTCATACAGATAGATTGATTAATGGATCTGTTATATTTTATGGTAATAGTTGATTACAGTTTAAGTTGGCCAATTTAGCTACCGTATTTATCATTCTGCATGAGTGCTGGTTTAGATGATAAACGAGTAACGTCTTTATCTAACTTTATTGGATATTTTTGTAGACGATGTTTCAATTGAGTGGCTAAAGCATTATACAAAAATATAGAACAATAAATGCTTTTTGTGGACCTTATATCATCTTATCATCGTTAGACATCATTCCCATGATTATATGATATATTGATAATTGTGTGTTACGTACTAAATACGTAAGATGGTAAACAAATTTTGAGGCTGTATAAACTTGTGCTTTGGTGGATGTGAGTTTTTTCATTTGAAACACAGCTTGTCGTTGGTTTAACAAAGTGTGCAGCGCTTCAAGGCGTTTAGGTCTCAACAACCTAGGTGCAAGGCGCGCGCATTATGCACACAAGGTGTTGCTCTATGTACATCCAAATAAGCTGTATTTACAACGAAAAGCTGCCTCTCTGATCTGTGTTACATATAAACCTTTTTATGTGTTTGTCGCAGTTTTTTTAACACTTACGTTGACAAATGTCATTTATATGCATAAAATCTAAAGCAAAACTCATTAACCATACCAGATCAAAATTAGAAACCATAAAATGAAGTCATCCTAGGTTTTAAAACAAAATACTCAAGCCTGCTCATCAGTTTTCTTAAGCCAATCATCTTTTTTTAGAACATTCCAATGGGGAGATGAGGCCGGATGATGGAGACGGTCCCACTACTTTGCATAGGTGGTGACTGGTGAGCCATGAGAGTAATACCATTGTGGAGGCCTGATGTGGAAACCATTATCTACAAGATGGCCCTTGTTTCTTCTTTTATCATCAAGATAAACCTTTTTAATTCCATTTTTTTAAACTGTACAAAGGTCAGTATTTTTGTAAAATAATAATAATAATAATAATAATAATAATAATAATTATTAATTATAAAACTCTTATTTGTATGGAATATTTGGACTTTGGAGTATGATGAATTATCTAATTTTATGAAGTTTTACCAAAAGTATATGATGAACTTTTACAATTTCAAAAAAAAAAAAAAAAAAAGTAATTACTTAACAAAATAAACCTCCTTATTTCTAAGTTCCTAACTAATTAAACAACAACAAAAATAAATAAATAAACAACCATATTTGTTTAGTTTTTAAGTTATGTGAGTCTGAACTTAATATTCCATTAATGTCATATTTGATTTCTATGTTTTAGATTAGTCTTAAGATTCTAATCGTTATATTTAATCAACAACAAATTAATAAGTTGTCATGTTTAAATTCTGGTTTATGTTTATGATGACGAGGCATTGAGCGCCTTTAACATTAAGCAAAGTTGTCATGTTTAAGTCAAACTCTGGTTTATGTTTATAAACTGTCTAAAAATTTAACAACTCTCCTATGAAACATAATATGTATTTGGAGACTTGTAACAGGTGTGGGATCTTGGTGGGCAAGACAGGCTTCGGACATCGTGGGCGACATACTACCGTGGAACCCATGCAGTGATCGCTGTCATAGACAGCACCGACAGGGATAGGATCTCTATCATGAAGGAAGAGCTGATGAGGCTGCTTCCAAATGAGGACCTGCAAAATGCAGTAATTCTGGTATTTGCAAATAAACAGGATCTTAAGGATGCAATGACTGCTGCTGAAATAACCGACGCCCTTTCCCTTCATAGTATTAAAAACCATGACTGGCACATTCAACCTTGTTCTGCGCTCACTGGTGACGGTCTTTATGATGGCCTCGGATGGATTGCGCAGAGAGTTACCGGCAAAGCCACCTAGAATGGAAAAACTAAACGCGCTTGTTTGTCTGATTTTGAACAAATTTCAAACACATAGTTTGTAATGTGTACAATTTGCTTCTAATATTTTTATAAAAACGCGGGTTGTGATGTTTAGGAGTTGCTCATTTTAACCTTTGGATCGTATTTCAATGGATGGTTGAGATCTCTCTTTATTTGTCTCTTTGGATCGAATTTCATGTCATGTCTTAACCTTTTGTTTAACATGTTTAGACCCTTTGTTATGGTCTCACGCGCAACGCCACTTGGGATTACTTAACGCCCTAACACCGCGACAGCCTTTCCCTTTTAACCAGCGGGAAGCTCTGGGCGTGTGCGCACGGGAACCTGCTTTGCCACAATTGAGGCTTGTGAATTAATTACTACATCCAAATAAAGAAACCAAGTGTCCTGCCTTTATTATTCAACTTAGACACGTAATTTGATTAAACTTAAAGTCAATAAACATTATATCTTAATTTTAATGTGTTTATATATCTTAGCTTTAACTCATTTCTATGTATAAAGTGAATAAAATCTTGAAACAAAGCAAAATAAAAAAATTTCCCAGTTTAAAGTAGGAAATAGTTACAAGTAAATTTATACATAAAAATTGAAAACCATAAAGATTTTTTTTTATATATACTCGATTCAGATAACCATTAATATATAAATTTAATAAGATGTAATAATATGTTTTGCGTATATTATACGGCCACGAAGTAGAATCTCACCCAGTTATTTTCTTTCTCCTTTGTCATTTTGTTACACATTTGCTTTTTTACAAGGGAAAGAGAGGAACCTTTTTGGGTTTGGGTTAAGTAAATATAAACTACTAGCTGATTACCTCAGGAAGATCCCGGGGTTGAAAAATCTAATTTTACATGATAACCTATTGTAAATGACTCAAGTTAACTAACCACAAAATCTCTCAATCATTGCATATTCATAGTATTCTAATCAGTAATAACTCATATTCCCTAATCTAAAACCTAATCAGTAATCATCTAAAGAATCACTTATGTAAGCTGCAACTATTCAAAAACTCATCACATCTCTCTAATTTCTCACATTCTAATGGCTCTTATAATTCCTAACCTAATCAACTAAACAAACACTTAAGTTGGAAGTTGTAACCATTGCATCTCATTATGCCACGTGGCATAATCATGAGATGATTGAGGCCACAATTGAACACCACGTCAGCAACGATCAATTCTTCCTGGGAGCGTCCCGGGATTGAAAAATATAACCATTCTAATAATACTAATACTAATAGTAATAATTATTACTCTTGTAATTAAATAAATAAAAAAATAACCCTGCTATAAGCTGACACCATGTGTTGCAGTGTTGCGCGATTCTTTCTCCTAGCTTCTCTTGATGAAGTATACCTAGTAAAATTCCAATGATAACATGGCGATTGGACTGATTTTCAACATCGTAGATAAGAACCTGGTTTAAAAGAAAAAACATGATTAATGAATAACATGAACACTTTGTGTGTTTTTTTTCTGTATGAACGAAACCTCACAAAAAATAGTCAATTTTTTCTCCGATTTTTATATAGCACTATGGTACTCCTTGGAAAGATAATAAAACGCTCGTTAATTTGGTGTAATTTTTTTCTTTAAAAAAATCCCGTATATAAAAGATATAAACGTTTAAAAATTATGGGAGGAAATATGATAGAGAAAATTTTAAATTTTTTTTTAAATTTTTTTTCCTAAAATAACTCAATTTAATTAAAAAGGAAATAATTCAAAAACACCAAAAACTCTCTATTATGATGCCACGTGACACTCTCAAAGGGAAGGTTGGGGTCTCCATTATACACCACGTCAGTATATACGTTTTCTTTTATATATATAGATAAATTTTATATCATATATGAACTTTCATCTAATTATCCTACATATTAAAGTATAAACTTGTATAAATATAAGAATGGAGTTGATATATGTTTAAATTTGTTGCTACAACAAGGAAAATGACCGGGATTAGGTTGCGAGATGTTTAGGTTAAAGGGTTATTAGTGTATTAGGTTCAAGTTATGGTTTAGGGGATCCTCTAGCTCCTGGAATGGACCTGCACAAGGTAGCAAACACCGTTAGCCTTAACGCAGGAGGGGGTCTCCTGCGTTTGGACTCCGGCGTGAGAATAAGTATGTATTCTTTTGGAGTTAATAATGTAGAGAGTATGAGAGTAAGGGAAGAAGTGAGAAGTGTGTGTGAAATGCAAACCCAAGGGTCTCCTTATATAGGCAACAGAAATCTGCCCAGGAGCTCCCTTAGGGTAGCATCCTTACTATACCTGGCCATGGTTGACTCTCTTTCAGCTGCCTGCAGTGAGACTTTACCCTTTTGGTGCATATTCAGCTTTTTCTATTTTCTAGGTGGACATGGAGCTGTGTGATGTTTTGTTTTATGCCAATAGTCAAAAGCTGAAGCACCTTTTTACATTTCCAACATTTTCTACTGTTCACTTTCTGCTGCACAGCTGCCGTAGGGCAGCCGTGCTGCCTTATGTTAGCGTTTCAGCTCCAGGAAGTTCTACAAACCTTAATACCTTTTTTACTTTGCTTTATTTTCTTGACAAGGGTTTTAGACGTGGTCGTTTTAGGACCCACGTCATCAGCCCCCCAGTCATAAGCATTTGTAAAGAAGTTATAAGTGCTTGTGACTTGTAAAATGTGTCGTTCCTCGGTAGCAGCGTTGGTGTAACAGACCTGTGTGCCGAGGAGTTTAACGGACCCCAAGCTCCCTTATGGGAGCTGTAAAAATTGTGTCATGTCCTTGCTAATATTTTATTCTAACTCTTGTCCCTTCATTTAATTTTGTAATTAAATGCTTCTTTTCATCATTACTTTTCAGGCGGCAGACCAATGTCCCATCAGCTGCTGCTTCGGCTGCTGATTTGATGGGCTATGCAGGCTGACGTCACCCTATGGGGAGATGGATGATTTTTGCCTTGGTAACCGTTTATAGGTTATTTAATTTCAAAAAATTTTTGGACTTTAAAAGGGGAAAACCCCTTAATCCCTCATTCCATTCCCTTTTTAGTAAAACCACCTTCTCTTTCCCACGATTTCCACTCTCGCCGGCATCCTTATTCTTCCTATAAAATCGGTAAGTGCCTCGTTTCCTTGTGCACTCTTGTTTCTGGTCGTTATGGCTAAAAGTGATCTTCTTTCTCAATTTACTCGTTTATCTAAGGCTGACGCTGAACAGTTCTGTTCAGAAATCGGTGTACCGTTGTCTTTTGAACCCTCCGTTCCGAAGGGTAAGACTCCGGTAACCTCCGTTCCTTCCGGTAAACTAGTCGTGTATACCCGTCAGTTTGATCAGGGTAATCATCGATACCCTTTTTCTAGGTTTTTCTTAAATGTTTTGGAATACCACCAACTGGGTCTTGATCAATTGTGTCCGTCCGGTGTAGCCCGGATCATCCATTTTGAAGTAGTTTGTCGTTGTCTTGGCCATGAGCCTTCTTTGTCCATGTATCGTCGGTTCTTTAGGTTAGCCAAAAATGGAAACTGGTTTACCATTGAGAAAACTCAATGTGAACCAGCCCTGATTTCCAGTGTCATTGGCCTTGTGTCTACTTGGAAGGACAAATTTTTCTTTTTGAACTCTGATTTTCTTCCATTCGCTGCTCCAAGGAGGTCTCCTGATACTCCTCTTAATGAAAAAGAGCCTGAGTCTGACACCCTTGATCAGGAGTTATTGGAGAAGCTTCGAACCTGTCCTACCCGTCTCCGTACTTTCCCTGAGGATTTTCTTGTTATGATGGGTCTTAGTGTTAACTGGGATGACCCGGAGACAGAACCTGTGATTTATCACGGTGGGGAGGGTATGTGTTGTTGAGGTTTATTTTCTTTTGCCTCCTTTTTGTCCCTTTGTGACGTCTAATTCTTTGTTTTTCCTTTTTTGCAGAAATGAGCACTCTTGACTTCCTCGCCTTGGATGACATTGCCGATGTTAAGTTCAAAGTTCGGACCTCTGCTGAGGGGAAGAATGTGGTGGTTAGGACCGAACATGTCCGTTTCCAGGGGGAATATACCAGCATTACCTCTTCTCCATCTGCTGTTGCGGAGCCATCAGTGAAGAGATCCATTAGTCTTCGTCGCTCCAGCAAGCGACTTCAAGGTGTTTCCTCTGGACCAGGGAGTGTTCCTGCCGTTCCTCTTGTTATTGAGGAGGAAGATGAAGATTCCTCACTGATTGCTTCTGCCATGGGAGGTATGCCTGCCACCGGGAAGGGTAAGTTGACTTTGTCTTCTCCTAAAAAAGATGATGTTGTGTTTAAAAAGCCTAAGGATGTGGTAGCCAAGAGTGGGGACCAGAAGTTGTTGCTGTCAGGAGGCGAAGGAGGGGAGAGTTCAAAATCGGTTGCTGGTGTTAGTGCTGATGCTCCTGCCCCACAGGGTCAAAGTGAGGAGGTTTATGTTCCAAAGTGGGGTATTAAGAGTTCTGACTTGTTGAAGAGGCCTTCCGTCTGCAGAGACTTGATTGACCATTGTGTACCTGATGCCGAAAGGGCTGCACATCGGGAGTGGACGGACAAAGACTTGATGAAGAAGATGTACTTCCATTTCGGTCAGTTCTTATCATTGTTTCCTGATGGTATGTCTAGGTGGGGTAGTTTGTTGGTTAGGAGTGAGCAGGTGGAGGGAGCTTATGAAAAGCATGAGGGGGAATTGCAAAAGGTGAAGGAGGAGTTAACTAAATATGTTGCTCGGGAGAAGGACCTGGTTCATGAGTTGGCGGTGGCCCGGACTCAGCTTGGTTTTGAGAAAGAGAAGTTTGATAAGATGTTTCTTGGTCTGAATGATGAGAAGATGAAGGTAGCTGAAGAAAGGGAGGGTCTTGCTAAAGCCAGGGAGGCTGTTAGGCAAGAACTGGCTGGTGTGGAGAGGGTTGGTGTGGAGTTGAGAGCTCAAGTGGATCGTCTGACCGAGGAGAGGGATTGGCTGATCTCAAGGGGGGTTCCTCGTTTTGTTACTAACTTGCTTCATTCCCAGGAATTTAATGCTCCATTGGCTGACATTTATGCCAAGGCCATCGCTTTCGGACGTCATGGGGGAATACAAGCTGGTTTCAAAGCAGCCACTGAGGGTCAGAAGATCGAGGAGCTTCCTGCCTTTAAGCCTTCTTCAGGTGATGAATTTGTGAGTGCAGTGAAGGCGATGGAGGTCTCCACCTATCCTTACATTGCTAACATTTCCAAGGCCTCCCATCAGCCGATTTCTTCCCTGCAAGGACTGGAGCCTGAAGGTTTGAAGAAAGAGGTTGTCGATGAAGTCTTTAATGCCTACGTGTCAAAGAGGCCCCTTCGGATCATGTTGGGGAGTGCTGATGGCGGGGAGGGTAGCTCGAAGCGTTTAAAGCCTGCCGGTACGTCTGATATTTCTTGTTTGGAGCAGGTATTTGAAAACCCCTCCCCTATTCAAGCTTTGAAGGTGGACTCCGTCCCTCCCGCTGGTGAGGATGACCCGTTTGCAGGCCTTGACACCGAGGATCTTTATGAAGATGTCGGGAACCGAGTTCTATCCTTCACTGGTGAAGATGATGCTGTGGATGAAACTGAAGACTCCATCACTCCATGACTTTATTATGTTTTAATCTTTCTATGTTATGTTTTGGGAATCTGATGTACTGAAAACTCTTCTATGATTTGGGCCTACGGGCTATTATGTTAGTGGAAGTGCTCCCCCTTTTAGGGGTGATGCTTTTAGTATTTAATTTCTGGTTGTGTTGAATATTTGTGCTTGTCGTTTATGATGTTTGCAATGTCTTTAACCTTTTGCCATGAGGTGGATGCTGCAGTCACCCATCCCAGGCTACTGAGCCAAGGAACCGATGCAATGCTTATCTTATCAGCTTTTTAACCTTTCTTATAGGTTATAAAATGTTCGTTTTAATCCCAGGTTTTTTAAGTTGAAGAACCGGGGCTATGTTAAGCCTAGGGGGTTACTTGGAACCTGTTATGAACATGTTCGAGCTGTCTTGGTGTGAGGAGCTCACCCTCTTTCATGGGTTTAGGTATTCCAACTAAAGGACTTGTCCCATGGAGTTGTGGATTGTATTAGGAACTCACCCTGTATACAGGGAGGTTATCACCTTCATTACCTGTTGAGCAGTTGTGGCCTAGGAGCTCATCCCCGTTTCATGGGTAGGTATAGCGCCGGATCCCATGGAGCCTGGTTAGGAGGGGCTCACCCTTTGATAAGATAAGTGACAAGTGAACTATGATTTTTTAAAAAGAAAGTTCATTCATTCATTAGCTGTTTCATGTGGATTACATCATAGCATTACAACCGTTTAAACATAAAATCGTTTCAGATGCTTATCGCTCCAGTGCCTCGGGACCATGTTGCCGCTTGGGTCAGCTAGCTTGTAGGATCCCCCTTTGTGGGCCTCCTTGATGACGTAGGGACCCTCCCATCGGGGACCTAGCTTCCCTACGCTCTGCTGTTTGCTGGCCTCATTGCATCTTAACACGAGATCCCCTGGTTTGAAAACTTCCTTCCTAACCCTTGTATTATAGTAGGCTTCGAGCTTCTTCTTGTATCTAGCTTCTCTGATGGAGGCTTGATCTCTTGACTCTTCCAGGAGGTCCAGGTTGAGTAAGACCTCCTTTTCGTTGCGTTGTGCATCTCTTCTTGTGCTTCTTCCTGAGCTTACCCCAATTTCAGCTGGTATGACGACCTCGCTTCCAAAGACTAGGCTGTAGGGTGTTTTCTGGTGACTTGTCTTCTCCAAGGTTCGGATAGCCCAAAGAACACTTGTGAGTTCGTCCACCCATTTCTTGCCGTACCTCCCCAGCCTTGCTTTTATGCCTTCCACAATGCTCCTGTTCATACGTTCAACTTGTCCGTTGGACTGGGGGTAAGCTACAGAGCTGAAAACCTGTTTGATGCCTAGTTCGATGCACCAGCTGCTGAACGGCTTGTTGGCAAATTGCTTCCCGTTGTCGGTTACGATCTCTCCTGGTAGGCCATATCTACAGATTATCTGTTCCCATACGAAATTCATCACATGTTTCCCTGAGATGGTGGCCAATGGCTTAACTTCCGGCCACTTAGTGAAGTAATCAACTGCCACTAGGAGGAACTTCAGTCTTCCCGGAGCTAGTGGGAAGGGTCCCACTATGTCCATCCCCCATTTGTAGAAGGGCCAAGCAGAAATGACGGGCACAAGATCATGTTTTGGGCTGGTTTTCACCGGCGTTTGCAGTTGACAGGCTTCACATCTTCTGATTGTCTCGAAGGCATCTTTATGCATGGTTGGCCAATAATACCCGAGGTTCATGAGCTTAGATACCATGGAGCGAGGACCGGCATGCATTCCACATACCCCTTCGTGTACCTCCCTGATGAGGTAATCACTTTGATTGGGTCCAACACACCTGAGCAGGGGTGCCAAGTATCCTTTCTTGTAAAGCTTGCCTTCCTCGATCGTGTATTGTCTTGACTTGATGACCAGCCGCTTTGCTTCTTGCTCGTTATCCGGCAGCTTTCCTTCTTGAAGGTAGGACACTATTGGGGTCATCCATGTGGATTCCGTTTCGGTGACTATGTCTTGGACTTCTTTGTCATTGATGGAGGGTTCCTTAAGTACTTCGACCAAAACTTTCTTTGTTAAGTGAGCAAACGTTAGGGAGGCCAGCTTGCTTAGGGCATCTGCCTGCTTGTTCTTAGTTCTCGATACTTGCTCTAGTGTAAAGGTCTTGAACTGTCGAATCAGTTCTTTGACCTTATCCTTGTACTTAACCATCGAAGGTTCTTTAGCGGTGTACCCCCCATTCACTTGTTTGACTACCAGGTTCGAGTCAACAAACACCGTTAGTTCTTGAACGTTCATGCTTCTTGCTAATCTCAAGCCGGCCAGCAGGGCTTCATATTCAGCAACATTATTGGTGCAGGGGAAGTCCAGACGGAGGGCATAAGTGTATTCAGTTCCGTGGGGGTCTTTAATGACTAGACCAGCCCCGGAACCTTCTACACTTGAGGCTCCATCAGTGAAAAGGCACCACTTCCCCTGGAGGTTAGGCTGTTCTTCCTCGACCTCATTCATCTCCTCTTCTGTCTGTAGGATGGGTAGCTCGGTTAAAAAATCGGCAAATACCTGCCCTTTGTAAGCCCTTCTTGGCACATACTCTATCTTGTGTTCCCCAAGGCCGACAGCCCATTTTGCCATCCTCCCTGAATCTTCCGGCTTTTCGAGGATGGATCGTAGGGGTTGATCAGTGATTACCTTCATTGGGTGAGCTTGGAAATATCGCCTTAGCCTCTTGGCGGTATGTACTAGTGCCAACACAAGCTTCTCCATGGGAGCATAATTGATTTCAGCGTCTTTTAGGGCTCGGCTGACAAAGTAAACAGGTATCTGTTCTTTTCCCCTATCAACAAGGAGGACTGAGCTTACTGCTTCAGATCCTGCAGACAAATAAACTGTTATGACTTCCCCCTTTTTAGGAGCTGCCATTTCAGGCAGGGAAGCTATGTGTTTCTTGAGCTCCAGGAAGGCAGCCTCTGCCTCCTTGGTCCAACGGAAATCTTTCTTATCAATGCAATTTTTGAGTGTTTTAAAGAAAGGTAAGGATTTCTCCGCGGACTTAGGTAGGAAACGTTTTAAGGCAGCAATCTTACCATTGAGGCTCTGCACTTCCTTCTTCGTGGAGGGTGACTTCATTTCGAGGACAGCTTGGATCTTGCTTGGGTTTGCCTTAATGCTTTGTTTCCCAACTATATGGCCAAGGAATTTTCCTTCCTCAAACCCAAAGGAGCATTTTACAGGATTAAGCTTCATGTTTATGGCCCTGAGGTTGTCGAATGTTTCTCGGATGTCTTCGATCATTGCCTTCCCAGACTCGCTTTTAATGACCAAGTCGTCCACATAGGCTTCCATATTTCTCCCAATCTGTTTTGAGAAGGCCTGATCCACCAGCCTTTGATAGGTTGCCCCAGCATTCTTCAAGCCAAAGGGCATCTTTCGGTAGCAAAAGATCCCCTTATCAGTGTGGAAGGCAGTCTTCTCTTCATCTTCCTGCTTCATTTGGATCTGGTGGTACCCCTTATAGGCGTCCAGGAAGCACTTGTATTGGAAACCGGTGAGAGAGTCTACTTTCCAATCGATTTCGGGCAGCGGGTAGCAGTCTTTGGGGCAGGCCTTGTTTAGATCTTTGAAATCCACACACATCCTCCAGGAACCATCTTGTTTAGCTACCATGACTGGATTAGCCACCCACGAGTGGTACTGTACCTCCCTCAAAATACCTGCTTCTACTAGTTTTTCCACCTCTTGGCAGGCAGCCTGGCTTCGGACAGGTGCCAGGCTCCTTTTCTTCTGGACAACAGGCTTGTAAGAGGGAGCTATGTTGAGGGAGTGTTCTGCCAACCTTCTGGGAACTCCAGTCATGTCCCCGGGACACCAAGCAAATACGTCTCTGCTGTCCTGCAAAAGATTAATTAGCTCAAACATAACCTCATCAGGGAGCAGGTTGTTTACTTTCACGGCCTGCTCCGGATAGGCAGGGTTGATGCTAACGTCCCGGACGGGATCACTGGTTGGTGCTTTCATCTTCCTGGGAGCTTGCATTTCTTCCACGGAAACTATTAGAAGAGCTTCCTCTGTTGGTTTTAGAGTTGCAATCCCATTAAGTGTTGGGAGCTTCATGAGACCATGTGTTGTCGAGACCACTGCTCCGAAGGTCGCTATGCCCATCCTCCCAATTAGGACGTTATAGCTGGAAGGGTAGCTGATAACAAAGAAGGTCAACTCTTCTGTCTTTGACAGTGAAAAGATGACGATGTTACTTGAGAGGTACCTGATAACAGAGAAGGTCAGCTCCTCTGTCCTTGATAAGTCTCCGTCCCGGAAACAGACGCTAAGTGTGAGCTTCCCAAGGGGGTGTACTCGTTCCCCTGAAAAACCCACCAAGGAGGCGTCGGACGGTTTGAGCTTGGACTTGATCTCTGGACTCAGTGATTCAAAACATCTTTCGTACATGACCTCAGATGAGGCGCCACAGTCCATGTATACCCTGTCTATAGGGAAGCCATCCAGTTCTGCTTCCACTATTACAGGGGTGATGATCAATTCGTCTGGTGCTGGAGGGAGGCAAATGTACTGCTTGTTCCAAGGCTCGGTTCGAGCTCTCTTGATCTGCTGAGGTCCCTCGTGCCTAACCATGTTGACCTCCTTGTCCTTCCTCCCTTCATCTTTCCTTCCCTTGATGTCCTTAATCAGGTGGGCCAACTCCCCGGACTTGACTGCCTCTTCTATCCTCTTTTTTAGTTGATAGCAGTCGTTTGTGTGGTGTCCAGTGTCGTTGTGGAAAGCACAATGCTTGCTGGTATCTCTCTTGCTAGCCGGTTTAGATAGAGGTCGGGGAGGTCGGAACGTGTATTTGACTTCTTCGGTGGAGAGTATTTCTTGAGGGGTCTTTGTTAGGACGGTGAACACGTGCCTTTCTTTCTCTTGATGCCTCCCAGGTCTGGGAGATCGTCTCCTTTCTTCATTTCTTCTTGGTTCGAAAGGCCTTCCAGATCGCCTCTCGTTGTAGGGTTGGAAGTTAGTTCTTCGGGAGCTCGTGGAGCCGTCTCTCCAACTTCCACGATCCCGTTTTCGGTTATCCTGCCGAGTGAGAGCCTCCTCCCCCCGAAGGAAGGCCTCGGCTCTCTCGAAAGCTTCTTCCATGGTCTGAGGAACATCTTCATGGAACCTTCTCAATAGCTTTTTAGGGCGGATGGCCCCCATGAATCCCGAGACTCGAATCTTTTCGGTGGCTCCACTATATTGCAAACCTTCTCTCTTGTATCTTTCTATGAAGCTTCGGAGGTCTTCATGCTCCCCCTGCTGAATTTGGTACAGTATGGCAGCGTCTTTGGTGCACTTTCTTAAGGGATTAAAGTTGGAGGTGAAACTCCTTCGTAGGTCATCAAAGGATGAAATGCTGCGAGCAGGGAGACCACAAAACCACAAGCGGGCAGGACCTACCAACGTTTGCATAAACATGTGGCAACACTCGGCATTATTCCACTTTTCTACAGTGGCTGCTCCGGAAAAGACATTTAGATGGTCGTCAGGATCCTCGGTTCCGTCGTACGTCTTTACGTTGGCCGGCATTTTTATCTTGTTAGGAAAGTCAAAATGTGCTATATGCTCGGCGAAGCATTCTAGTGACTTGGGACGGTATGGCTCGGAGGGCATAGCCCCGGTTCGGGTGTCAACTGTGGAGGCTTGGTTTTGAGGCTGGGGTATGCCTCCACCTTGACCCCCTTGGAGAGCCGTTGCCGGTATTTGGTTTAGAAGTAGAGGATACTGCCACGGGTATCCCCCGGGCCATGTGGGAAAACATGATGGCATATAAGGTGCGGGCTGAGGTTGGGAGTAATTGAGGTACATCGCTGCTGAAGATGCAGCCAGCCCTCCAACATAGCCTCCGGCTCCTGCCAAGGAGGCAGCCACGGCACTACTAGCTAAAGGTAGGGACCTTAGAGCTTCTGCAAAGGATAGGGGTGTTGAGGATGGCAGGGATACTTGAGTGGCTTCCATCACCTGTTCTGCTGTGTACTCTTGGACCCCGGGAGAGAATACGGTTCTGCTGGGACCTTCCCCTGAAAGAAGACCTCCTTGACTGTTTAAGTAAGGGTGAGGGCTTGTTTCAATACGTTGGGTTGCAGGAGAGGTAGTGGTCCCCCACAACGGAGGTGAAGGAGAGAGGGTAACTGTAGGTTCTTCATCATAGGACAGCCTGACCTTTACACCTCTGGACCTTTCTTCCCGTACATAACCGTTTAAGAGGTCTCGGAGTTGCAAGAAGTTTCTTCGTACTCCCTCCGGGGTGATGTCCATCCGTTCAACGGGTAATAACACGTCATCTCTAGGAGATGCATAAGCAGCCCTCGAGGCTGGTGGAGTTTGATAGTTTAGCATATCTCCTAGAGATGGTTCGACGCATGGTCCGTCCGTTCCAGGTGTTCCGAGGCCAGCAGCGTCACCGGAGGTGTGGCTACTAGCCGGAGTTTCTTGAGGACCCCCGTCTTGGCGGTTATCTCCGCCGGTCATCGCAAAAAGAGGTTACTTAGGAACAAATGGGACTGTAGGACTTTCAACAGCTTTGTTCAAAGTAGCGACAGCCCCACGGTGGGCGCCACTTGTTGCTACAACAAGGAAAATGACCGGGATTAGGTTGCGAGATGTTTAGGTTAAAGGGTTATTAGTGTATTAGGTTCAAGTTATGGTTTAGGGGATCCTCTAGCTCCTGGAATGGACCTGCACAAGGTAGCAAACACCGTTAGCCTTAACGCAGGAGGGGGTCTCCTGCGTTTGGACTCCGGCGTGAGAATAAGTATGTATTCTTTTGGAGTTAATAATGTAGAGAGTATGAGAGTAAGGGAAGAAGTGAGAAGTGTGTGTGAAATGCAAACCCAAGGGTCTCCTTATATAGGCAACAGAAATCTGCCCAGGAGCTCCCTTAGGGTAGCATCCTTACTATACCTGGCCATGGTTGACTCTCTTTCAGCTGCCTGCAGTGAGACTTTACCCTTTTGGTGCATATTCAGCTTTTTCTATTTTCTAGGTGGACATGGAGCTGTGTGATGTTTTGTTTTATGCCAATAGTCAAAAGCTGAAGCACCTTTTTACATTTCCAACATTTTCTACTGTTCACTTTCTGTTGCACAGCTGCCGTAGGGCAGCCGTGCTGCCTTATGTTAGCGTTTCAGCTCCAGGAAGTTCTACAAACCTTAATACCTTTTTTACTTTGCTTTATTTTCTTGACAAGGGTTTTAGACGTGGTCGTTTTAGGACCCACGTCATCAAAATTCAAGTTCTATAAAATCTTTATTTCAATTCTTATCTTGTTTTCAAACCACACACTATTAATCTTTGGACCAAGCTCGATTTGAACCTATTTTAATGAATGATAGATATGCTTTGACTATCCAATCTTATAAACTGAACACATAATTGTGATAGGTATTTTTCGAGCTACTTGAGACAAGTTGAATCTTGTGAAGCATCTTCAAGATTTGTCTGTTACAACTAGCCTGCGTTATGTGACTCGTGTATGATAACTCAAGTTACTTGGCTTGTAGAAACATATGAAGTGACTATGAGTTAAAGATAGCTCGCTCTTGAGTCGCTTAGATAAATTCTTGTATATAGGTTTGACAAAGTGTTGATTTGTAAAATTTTAAAAGTTAACTTGTTATCTAATATTTGTTTAAAGGGGTAGAAAATGACATGACATACTTTCTTACTTTTTATGAAAAGATCTTGTAACCCAATTTTAAAATATAAGTTCTTTAACTTGCAAAAATATAACAAAAAAAAAAGTCATGTTTAGTACTACAACCCCATAAAGATCCCACAAATAGCGACGCTATATTTAGTATGTTAAGTATAATAACCTTACCTTATCAAACATTTTAGTACTACATTTTAGTACTAGAACAGATGCTTTGACTAGACGGAGAAAAGAATTCAAAAAATAAAATTTTTCACTTCTTCTCTCGCGTAGTTAGTTAATTACTTAAATTCTATTTGTATAATATCTTTACCTTAAATTTAGACTACTAGGTGAGTAGACACAAAAAATGTAATGTCTCAGTGCCGCGTAGGCTGCCACATCACCAAA
Source organism: Ambrosia trifida (assembly GCA_028751855.1). NCBI lineage: Eukaryota > Viridiplantae > Streptophyta > Magnoliopsida > Asterales > Asteraceae > Ambrosia > Ambrosia trifida. The sequence goes on along the minus strand of CM054122.1, from coordinate 100,146,833 downwards.
GTGGTGTCTCAACATTCTTGAGACATAGGTAGGGTGTGCAGACATGAAAAACCCATGTCTCAAACATTTATTATTATTATTTTTTTCTAATATTAAAAAAAAAAGAAGAAAAGTAGCCATTTGTCCATTAGTTAATGTTCACAAAAAAAAAAAAAAAGGAAAAAAACCTGATTGGAGCATCCCTAATGTTACGAGAGAGACGGGAGGACATGGGACGGGGCAAGCGGGTGGTGTTGATGTCTTAGACATGGCAAAAATGTGGAGAACGGGGGTATGCCCCGTCAGTTTACCTGTTAGCCTTAGTTTAAATGGCTTTTTTCCATATATTATAAGTTGGATTAGATTGAGTGATGTTTCTAGTTTTCTACAATAAAAAAAAATGTATGATTTGTTTTATTAACGTATTAACCCAATAACCCATATCAGATTTGTAAAAAGATAAAACATAAAAAACCGACATCGTGTTTTATATTCTATTAAATTTATAATAATAATAATAATAATTATCTATATATATTAATTCAAAGACACTTCAACAGTGTCTTTGTTTTAATATATATATTGGCCACTAACTTTTACGTTAACTTTATTTCTGCCACTAACTTTTAGTTAAAGTTTATTTTCTTCTAATTTAACCACCAAACTTAGACTAACAAACTTTTAGCCTTTAGGATTTAAAACTTTAGCCACTAACTTTTAGCTTAACTTTATTTTCTTCCAATTTGATCACCAAATATATATATATATATATATATATATATATATATATATATATATGTTGGCCACTAACTTTTACGTTAACTTTATTTCTGCCACTAACTTTTAGGTTAACTTTATTTTCTTCTAATTTGACCACCAAACTTAGACGAACAAACTTTTAGCTTTTAGGATTTAAAACTTTGGCCACTAACTTTTAACTTAACTTTATTTTCTTCCAATTTGACCACCAAACTTTTAGGTTTTGGGATTTCAAATTTTAACCACCAAACTTTTAGCTTTTAGGATTTCAAACTTTGACCACTAAACTTTTAGCTTTTAGTCACGAGTATTTTTTTGAAGCTCGTGCAAGAATAACAGTCACTTAATATTATCTTTTATGTCCACGAAACCCTCCACGCAACAGGAGCTCCCACAGCGACGCGCGATCTTTAACGTCCGCCAAACACTCAACGCAACAGGAGCTTTCGCCGCGTTTCGCACAACAGCCGCACCCGCGGCGAAGCGCGGGTAACTAATACCTAGTTTTATGTATTTAAAAGAAGAAGAAAAAAGATTATAATTTGTGTGGTTAGTTTCAGTTCCAACAGGAGAAACGAAAGGAGGAGTGTTATAATAATAATCTGCAGGAGGAGATAGGTTTTGTGTTTGTGGAAGCCATGGCTATGGCGACAATACCTTGCGTAGCAGCATCTTCCGTCTGCATCGCCAACAACGATTTCAACACATCACTATTCACCACTTCCCCTTCAACCACCACTTGCAAACAAAGAACAATTACAAGTAGACGAAGCCTTAAAATTAGGGCAATCAAAGAAGATACACAACAGAGACAGACTAATACATCCTCTTCTTCTTCTTCTTCTTCACCAGATGAGATTACTAAGAAGTATGGCCTTGAAGTTGGTCTTTGGAAGGTATTCACCATTTCCTCCTCATTTACAAACCCCCCACTGCTGACAATATGTCATGCGCGAGCCTAGGGTTTTATCATGGTTGGCCTTTAGGCACTGGTGAGGACATGAGGTGGACCTTTTACCACGGTCTGCGTATCTGGTGGTCGGGCTTTATTGGAAGTTAAAAAAAAGTTCTTATTTTGTGAATGCTTTAACATTTTTTATACCATATCTATGAGAATTTGTAGCTGCTCATTTAGTGTTGTTTACTTGTGGATGTGTTAAGTGGTTGATTTAAAAACTGTGAGAATTTGCAGATATTTAGCTCGAATGAGGAGGGGGAAGAAGGCGATGGGAAGAAATCCAAAGGAGATCAAGCGAAGGAGCTGTTGACCAAGTACGGGGGAGCTTATCTAGCAACCTCCATCACTCTCTCCTTGATCTCCTTTTCTCTATGCTATGCCCTTGTTACTGCTGGTGTTGATGTTCCAGCATTGTTGCAAAAGGTAATACTATCATATTTTATTCCTCTTATTTCCATTTTAGGTTGTTTATTAGATGTTATGCGGTCGGTTTTGTTATACTTTCTTCAAACAGGATCCAACGGTGTGTCTACATGCCAGAAGTTGCATGTTTAACTTTTTTTGTGTTTTTAAATTTGATCCTTTCCTGATCATCCTTTTAATTATGTTTCACAGATTGTTACCCATTTCAATCATCTTTCCCAGCGCCGTAAACCCAAACCATGAAACTAAACTGTAAACGGATTGGACCAGTTCTGTCTTAACTTTCAACGGTTTAGTTTTTGGTTTACAGTGCGTTACTAATGGTTTGATAAAACCCATTACTAACTGTTTAACTTACCGTTTGACCTTAAAAAAACTCCGAACCAGACCATGTACAACCCTATTAGATGCATAGGTTGCTATTTATCGTACAGTGAGAAGTAAATTGCTTATAGTAAGAACGATTTACAAATTTACGCGTTTGTGAGAACGATTTGATTCAGGCCAAGTAACTTTAAGAAAACAAGTTAATGGGAAATGGGTTAAAAGTATTCCATTACATAATCAAAGGTTTATTATCATGATGTCAAGTGTCAACCTAACCCAATTCATCCAGCTTTTGTATTGTTTTGACCCGAAACTGTTTTGACATTTATCTCTATTTGGCCTGTAGGTGGGGATTTCAGCTGGTGAAACTGGAGAGAAAGTGGGGACTTTTGCATTGGCATATGCAGCACATAAAGCAGCATCACCCATAAGATTCCCGCCTACCGTAGCCCTCACCCCGATTGTCGCTAGTTGGATAGGCAAAAAGGTTGATAAAGATAACTAGATTGTATCATTCAGATACGTTTGTAGTCTATGTATAAATACTTTTGCTTCCAGCTTAAGGGGCGTTTGGATCGGATGCATTCAATAATGTTGACGTACACGCCATACTGTTTGAAATTGTAATAGTAAGATAAGTGAGAATTAAAATTGAAACCGATAGTTGCAATAATAAGATAGCCGATCCAAAATAAGCAAACTCAGACATCCTAATTATTCAAATCTGACAACTGTGATATGATCATATAATATAAACCTACACGATGAATGTTGTGAAACTCAAGTATTTACAAAGTACGACCTCCCAACGAAACCCTAATTTTATTTAGCAGCAAGATGTTATCATGAATTTATTTCTACTTTACATTCGGTTCTCCAAAGAGGTGGGTGATGAAGATTATGAAATCTTACCTTCGTGTTCACTGTTCATCCCAAACAGTCTGTCTCTGTAGGGTTTGCATCAGAATGCACTTGCAGAGTATCTGAATTTGGTGTTTGGTGTTGTGGGGTAGTTACACCAGGCATGGCATGGTCATCTTGAAGCAGGCCCGTATCGTCCCATTCAACGCTCGCTATTGGCTCAAGGGTTAGGGCAAACAATAATTTAGAGTGAGTTCATAGTTGCGTCGATTTCAACCTGTTTATTAATAAATGGGCCACATTTTGTGTTAAGTTTTATCCCTAACGGATCAAACAAACAAAATATTTTTGGAAAAAAAGCTTACGAAAAAGAGGTCATGTTGGTGGAACTTTACCCAAATGGTATTTTTTTGCATAAAACCTTTTAAGTTATTATTGAAATAACATGGTTTTAAGAAAAACTTTTATTTTAGAAAAAAAAATGTTATGAAAGTCAACCCGACTTGGCCCATTTTGACACCTTGTCACCTCTAATCAGAAAGATGAACGATAAAGAAACAAGAAAGTAGAAATGGGAGGATACGTTCCGCCATCCACATGTCAGTGATGCTAACATCAGCATCTGATAAAAGCCAGTAGTCTGCATCACTCTGCAAAGACCAATGTATAATTTAGTAACGTCAAATTCGTCATGCAAGTAGCAGTATGAACCATAGGCGTTCACCATAAACAAATCAGCTGGTTCGACAGGTTTGGAGTTTATGCAGTTCGGTCCATGGTTAACGTTTGAAAAAGTGAGTTTAAGGGGTAGGTTAGTGACTGAGTTTACCTTGTATATTTTTTATTTGAAGTTTCGAATGTACACTATCTATCAATTCAAAAATATTAATGCAAATGTAAACAATGATCTTGAAAAAGAAAAACCCAACCCGCCAAATCGAACTGCTTATGGTCAGTTTGGCTGGTCTGGCTGACCCAGGCAGTTTGGTTTCTCGTTTACCAAACCCGCCTGAACCGGACTGTGAACACTCTAGCATGAATTAATGTAAACTAAATGTGTTCTGAAACGACACAAGTATGCTGTTTTCACATAAACAAAAACTGGAGCGATGATGTAGAAAAACTTACATCAATAGCTGGAACTATCTTCATGATCCCACTAACAAAGTCATCTGATGCATTTACATCTGAACATGCATTAGTACTGTCTGTTCTTTGCATCCCTATCTCAGATCCTTGGCCCAACCCCATTGTTGTTTCTGTAGTCGGGTTCTCAATCATCGTTGATGTTGAAGGAATGCTTGTGTTCGCCTCTGCATGATTGATCTCCTCAAGCTTTTCTTCAAATTGACTAATGCAAACAAAAATATATAAAAATAAAAATATAACAATTAGAGGAAAGGTAATTGAAAAGGCTAAGTAAGTACCTGACTAGGTAAACATCTATAGGGCCCATGGTGCTCCTCAGAACTATTCTGTATCTTCTTTGAGGATAGTCAACAGCCTGAGTGATTATAAAATAAGTTTGATGTAAGCTTTATGCATACGTGTTACATTCTTACTCATATCAATTCCTTATACACTCTCAAATTACCTCATCTGGATCTGGAACTTCTAAAGTAGTTCCATGAGGGGCTTTAATTGCAATCAAGGTTTCTTCCTGAATCAAATAAAAAAATATTATGAGTAGGTGGCAATTTCAACTCATTAACTTAAAATGGGTTGAATCGGGTAATCTGCTATCTTTGACGGGTCACTTTGTAAACGAAAAGATTGCTAAAAATGGGGTGTATGGGTCAATAGGGTCAAAAGATGCCCAAAGTATATTCTTTAATCATGCAATCTCTTTTTTAGTAATGATTTAGTTTCAAATATAACTCACTAACTATTTAGTTGAAAAAAAAAATCCAGACAGGAAGTATATCAGGTTAGCCCCCACCTTACTAGTACGGCGGTAACAAAAATCCAAAATGCACTTGTTTTGACCCGGGCCCATAATGGTAACCCAACCCTACCATTTGGCCACCTCTAATTAGGAGCTAGGACCCTGGATGAAGTAGTAGAACATACCTGGAAGCAGGGTAGGGTCTTAATATCTTCTTCAGTGACAAAAAGCCATCTACAAAATTAATGCACAAGTGGATTAATGTTAAACATACCGTACGGATCGAAATATATATTTTACATCTGAGAGTGCATCAGGAGCGCATTATCCAAAAACTCATGTGCACAAGTAGTGTATGTAAAAGGTACAAGTAATCTATGTAGGAACTCACTTAAAACCTTCATCTGATTATTTACAAGCTTATTAAGCATATTCTACAAGCTCATTGAGTCATTGTACAATTTTACTCTATAGTGGTCGATTTCACAAAAATGCACGCATCAAGAGCGAATTATGCGATTTAGAGCGCGTCATCCTCGCATCACGTAATAGCAATGCATCGCATCGTCTAATGTGATCTCATCAGCACATCGTGCGCATCACGCAATATGCGCGCATCATGCATGCATTTTAAAACCAAGAACATACGGGTCGAAATATATATTTTACATCTGAGATACATAATGTTATTTATTGCCTAATTAGGATTGAGATGTTTTGAAATGAGTTCTTTTGGATTTGCGGCTGGTACAAAAGATCATGAATGCACAGATCATTAATAGTTAATATATAGTAAATGTTACTTTTGATTATCTTCGTCTTCGCTTAGGTCCCTTAATCTCTCTTGCATTTCTCTGTGTCAGTTTAGCAAGTATATGCATTAGCATTACTAAAATTGAATAAAGGCAGCAAGATTATCTTTATGTGGATATCCAGTGAATAACCTTGTTTGCTCATCTATTCTACGCTCCTCCATAGATAGATTTTCAACTTCAGCCTGTTGAAATAGTTATTAAATTATTAAAAAAGTCTAAATTACCTTTAGTTATGTGGCATGGAAATATCTAGTTGATGGATTTGCATGAAAATAAAGTCAAGTGTAAATATGAAAACAAAGACATTTAATCTCTAAAACATACTTGTAAACTAGTAATATTCTCATCAGCCTCCTCCTCTGTAGATCCATCAAGTCCCCTAGTTCACCAATTAACTTGTCAACACCATAAAGAACTAAGAATACCCACCACATGATAATATAAATCTACATTATTGCCTTAAAATACAGGGGGGTAAATGTCATACTTCCACTGAATCCTATTTTTCAACTTTTTCTCTATGAGCCCAATTCCTTCTAGCACATTCGTTATATCATATATCCGCCTTTTTTGTACCTGTGCCAATAGAACCAGTTCGGTTAACTGAATGTAACCAAGTATTTGAAAAGATAAGAGATGTGACTACCTCTAGTGTTTCTGCTGCTTTATTTAGATCAAGAATACCATCTTCTGCGTGCTTGATAAGGTTGATAAACTTCTTTGTTAAAAGTCCTGATATTACAAATCAAAGTGACCACTCATATATATGAAAGAAGATATGCTCTACCATGACAATGATATTATTATATACACAGTTGCAGCAATTATGCGTTACCTAAAGAGCTATCATACCGACATGGACCAACAGGAGTAAGATTATGTCCTGATGGAGAGTCTGCATAATTCACAAGATGTGTCAGAATGTTTGTTTGAAACAATAACTGTAAAGCTTGTTTACATGTAGAGTTTGTATGTGATGCTCACCAGCATTTAATGCAGTTTGAGGTCCAGCCCTATTACACTTTCCAATTTTTGGAACTTTTTGTGCTTTTGACACTTTTCCAGATACGGTTGTCTTTAGAGGAGTGCTAACAGATAAAGTGTTTCCAGGAGTAGGGTTCTGATCATTAGGTTCAGCTTCAAATGCCTTTGCATCCCCCTTCCTCTTCAACGGCTAACAAAAAAATGAACTAAGTTTACAGCATATTTTATGAAAATGAAAATGTAATTTCATTAATGATACAAACACATAATAATCGACTGTCCCAATATAGAAGGTGAAGAAGCAAATGAAACATCGCTATACGATACTTAAAGTATGATATCTACATCGCTAAACTGATAGCTTAAGGGAGGTTGCCTTGCAAGCAACCGACAAGGTCAGATTCCAACTCAAAACAGCTCTTACGCAAATTAAATTAATTATAGCTTAATAAGTTAAGCACAGAAGACAGGAGACTAGAATAGCTTAAATTACTAAGTGCTAAGAAGCTTCCCTGTAATGGTTATGAACTTTGGTGTGAAATACACATTTAATAACAAGCAAGATGAAAGCTTTAATAATATATACTTTCATGTCTATCTCCTACTGCTATACTATTTATAGAAAATATATCATTTCCTTGGTGAAGCTACCATGATCAAATTAACTCAATTCTAAGATACAATCATACAAAAAGGTAAAAAAACGCTAACAACCTACTGCTTCTGATAGAATTAACTCCCCCTCTATACACTGTAACGTTTTTTTAGGGTTTCGTCTGAGCCTTGTAGGTTTAGCAAGCTGTTGACATTATTTCCTGGACGATATAACTTAACCTACAATCTAACCTCTCATGATAAAACTAATTCAAGATTTCTTATAATGATTCTTGTATGAAATTGCTCATGCAATGATGATTGTAGAATCACGGAAAACACGTAACAACTTTTTAACAACTAATATTTAACAAATTACCAAGCACAGACGGAAATAAAAACTACTGCAACATTATAACTACATTTGCAGATGATGATAACATCCACTAAAACGGCATTGGCTTCACTGCCAGCTTATATACCTACATAGGTATGAGAAAAATCCAAACATAAAAGATCTTGTTATACCTTATGATAAAATGTATGGCAACATATGTGTTCCCTAATCCCTACCAAGCACATGCCCTGATGCCCCCCCAAAACTTACCACCATATTATGGTGTTCTATGAAACTACTCAACAAATGTCTTCATCCCTGTTTATAGTTCAACTTCTTAGCCTAGAAGCGTTTTCGGATGAAACACACTGAACTCGGACTAGTCTGTCCCCACTGCCAGAAAAACTACACCTTTCTCTCTCACATTCACAAGGTTGTGGCTACAGAATCTCTTCCTTGCATCGTATTATATGACTATATCATAAATAGACTAACCTTTACAACCAAAAGCCTCAACACATCTACGATGTTAATCTCCTGTTAAAAGGTTGAATGCATATGATCAATAAGAAGTTCCGTCTTGATGGAACTTGATCCATACCATTGGACTTCTCTCGTCTTGTACATCCACAAACTTTGATCGTCCAATCATTGTTCTTCATTGAGGTTGGTTACTCCAATAACATTAACCATAATAAATGGAAGTAACAGTTCCTAGATGATTCAACTTATTGTTCACACTTCAATATTATGAACATATGCATACTTCATTACTTCCATATAAAATCACTATACACCCTTCCACTAGCCAAATGCATGATTCAGTTAGCAAGTTCTTAACAATATTTCTGTATTAGGCTATATACATGTCGAAACCTCCTTAACATCTACCAACTTATACAAACCCGTTGTTGCCAAGTGATGTACTCAATACTGAACCTCCAAAAGCTAACCAAATTCCATAGTGCTAGGGTTAGAACCAGATCAAAATCTTCAACTCGTAGAACGAAAATACACACAAGTTACTCATATTTTCACATAAACCGACTAATCCTAGTTAACCACTTCATTTTAACAGTCATAATCCTTGAACTAAATCAAAATAAGATCCAAAACAGCTACAGAATCCAAAACTGCAACTAAACGACGAAATCACGCATCTAACTTCTAATCAAACTGAAACAAATACTAATAATCATAAACAAAAGTGATAGCAACAATAATAAGGAAAATTGGATTTCAATAATCCCAACTTTGACATATTGGCCGAAAACAGCTCCAACTAAGGAACAATTTTGTGTCAGGCCCAACTTTTAACCTATTTTCCCTAATCAGTCCCATACTAATTAAAGGTTAACCCAATTAGTTTTTCTAACGTGAACTACTTATGTGCAGAAAAGTCAACATTCTGATAACTTGATCTACTTATGTGGCAAAGTTTGGACTTTGGATGACGTGGACTGCTTATGTGGCAAAGTTCTGACTACGCTTATGTGGCTGTCCACTTCATCAAAAACTAACTAGATTAACTTTTAGTTAGTATGAGGAAAATAGGTTAAAAGTAGGGACTGATGACGGCCAATACGTCAAAGTATGGATTATTAAAATCCAATTTACCTAATAATCCCAAACCTAATTACATAACAGTAATAAATAGTAATAACAAAGTAAACAGATCAGATCTCAAACAATTCAACAAATCAGAAAACACTTACACGAGATTTGACAACTACGCCTTCCGATTCGCGATTAGAAACAGCAGTTGAAGCAAAGCGATGATAGTCAGCGTCACCGAACGGCGGCGGCTTCATCGAGGTGAAAGGAAGCTGTCTTCTTATATACGAATGATTATTATTATTATTATGCTGCTGTTGTTGCATGGTGATTTGGGTGAATCGTTGACTGATTTGGAAGCAGGTGAAACCCTAAGACAACAAGTGACAGTAGACGCAATTGGAGTAGGATTTATAGAGGAGAGGTGGATTAGATCGTTGAGTGAAAGAGGGATTTGATATAAAGTGATGGGATCTGTTAAGGATAAACTGAAATTGGCGCCAAGGAGGAGGAGAAGGGATTTATTTGTGTGAGGATTTGATGAAGAAAGCGAATTGGATGGTTGGAAAAAGCGGGAAGAGAGAGAAGACTTGGGAATTTGGTTCGGATATGGATGTGGAGGGAACCTAGGTAAACACCTTCTTGGCATTATTTTTGTTATTATTATTTTTTTTTAAGAGAGAATTACTATTTGCGTTCCTGTGTTATGTGTTATAATCGATTTAACTACTTGAATTCAAAGTTGAAAACTTTAACTACTTGAGTTCTAGATAGAAATTAACTAACATGTTGAGTCCAAATTGCTAACTCCGTTAACTAAGTCGGTTAACTTAAAGGGCATTTCGGTTATTTACACCAAATGTACAAGCCTATAATGCACAAGTTATTTACTATTTATTTTTACGTATTTTGTAATTATAATAATTATTATATAACTTGTGTATTATATACACACAAAGTCACAAATCCATGTAAATCTCTCTCCCACCGTCACTATACCACTCACCACCACGACTCCACCACCGTTGCAGCCCCACCTCACCTCGCATCATCATAGCACCACACCACCACTGCAGCCCCACCTCACACCCCCCCCCCCCAAATCGGTTATGAACCCTAAATCCCCAATCCAATATCAGAACTAATTGGATCTGATCCATTGTCTCTGTTACCCTTGACATGCAACCACCTTCACCCTCCACAGGACCACAAAACCACCTAACCCCTTCACAGCAGATGAGGGAACGAGATGAGTATGAGAGAACGATTGGGGTTGTACCTGACAGTGGTGGTCGATTGGTGTTGATGAAGACAACGATTCAACTGAAAAGGGGGAACGACAGTGGCTCACGGTGATGGTTCAAGTGACGGCGGCGATTAGTGTCGATGAAGACAACGATTGATGATGGTGGGTCCCGATTAAGTTTTGAAGAGCTACAGTGGTACGTTGGTTTGGGTGAAACTCTGTTCTTGACTAATAATTAGTGAAGGATATGAGGATGGGTTGTTGTTGTTGAGGTGAAGGGCGACAATTGTAGGGTGGTGTGGGTGAGAAGTGGTGGTAGATGATGATGGCAGATGATGGTAATGCAGGGCGACAGTGGTAGGTGGTGTTGCAGGTGGTGCAGTGGTGGTGTTGCAGGGATTGGTGGATAACCCTATGGAGTGGTGGTGCAGGGTTTGGTGAAGGAGTTGAAAATGGGGGAGGTGGGAAGAAGAAGGTATAAAGAAGGGTTATGGGTGTGTGTGTGGGGGGGGGGGGGGGGGGGTATACATATATATATCTTTTGTTTTTTAATAAGTAGGGGTATTTTTGTCATTTCATACAGATTTAACAGACTTAGTTAACGGAGTTAACAATTTGGACTCAACAGGTTAGTTAATTTCCATTTAGAGACTCAAGTAGTTAAAGTTTTCAACTTTGGATTCAAGTAGTTAAATCGACTATAACACAGGGACGCAAATAGTAATTCTCTCTTATTTTTATTGTTATTATTATTATACTTTTTTATTATATATTTTTTTTCTTGAACATGCGACTTAACACGGATAGGGTGCAAGGTTTTGATGATTATTGGTTGTTGGAGAATCTGGAAGACTCGAAATGATCGTATATTCAATAATAAGAACACAAAGATCGACGAGATTGTTGCAGATTGGAAGACATGTGATTACTTGTGGTATAAAAATAGGAATAGAAATAGAACATATACTTGGGAATAATGGTATAACTGTGATATGATGTAATTTTGTTGGCCGTCTTGATCTCCACATTGGGAATCAAGCGTGTCGTTTTCTAATGAAGTTCAATTTTCAAGAAAAAAAACATTTTTTTCCTGAACGGCCATTATTTTTAGGGGGGACATGCACGGCTAGGCAAGGCCAAAACGGTTTGATTGATGCTAGGCAGCACCGTCGGCAAGGCTTAAAGTCTCATTTCTACACCAAGAAGTTGTCGTTTTGTTTTTGTGGGATGGAAGTGTTGACTTGTTTTTTGTATGAGAGAAAAAGATAGGTGTTAACTTGTGTTTTAATTTATTTTTAATTTAAAGTAAAATAAAAACTTATAGGGTATGTATAGGTAGGTGCTATGAGTAATTTGCTGATTATAGGGTACTTGAAAGTGGATTTAACATTGCATATGATTGGATGAGGCTAGGGTACTACTACCCTAGGGTGTCCCTTCCCCCCTTTGAGTATTCACATCCTATCCGCCATATTTTGTAAAAAAAAAAATAATAATAATAATTTTGCATGGTTAACTTCATTAAAAAAGCGATTCCTCAAATCAAGGACCGCCAAACAAACGATTACAACATATACAAGGGAAAAACAACCCAATCCTTTCAAGAAGGGAATTAAAACGGGTCCAACTCTTGAGCCATAAAAACGACTTAGACTTAACAACAGCAATGACATCAGCCACCTTAGGATTGCGATCTTCAAAAACCTTTTTTATTGCGCGCATTCCAAATAGCCCAACAAGTGGTCATAATAATCCCTTTAATGATCTTCTTCGCCCACTTCGGCCCTTGGATGTCTTTGTGAATGCACAGGAGGTCGGCCATATCAAGAACAAAGGGAGAATTAATTTTACACCATTTCCACACAAAGCTCCACACACCAAAAACAAACCCACAGTCAACGAAAATATGTTCAACACTTTCTTCGACCACCGAACAAAGAGGGCAAGAGATATCAATAGAGAGAATGTTCCTGTGTTGTAAAGCAAGACGGGTTAGGATACGGTTCATTTCGATTCTCCACATAAGAATGTTAATTTTCAGGGGAACCCATGATTCCCATTTCATGTGATGAACCTGAAACTCATATCGATCCTTCCTCATTAAATTTTTTACCGCCGCAACTGAAAAAAAGGAATGTTACTCTCTTCATCCCAAATCCAAGTGTAACATCACACAAATTTTCTTTATATATATATATATATATATATATATATATATATATATAGAACTCCCTCGTTTATTCATCCGATTCATGTTACAGTATCTTTACCATCCATTTTGTTAATATTTTTTTTGTTTAAATAATGACGTATAATCAATATTAAATTGGATTGTATTAAAAATTCTGATTTAAAAACATTAAAAAAAAATGTTTGCCTGTGCCAGGATACGAACCCGAGTCCCTGGCGGGCTAAACCTTAACCACACCACACAAACCACTACACCATTTGGTGTTTTGTGATGTTAATTAAAACCAATTAAACTTAAACCCTTTCAAGGTCCGTTAGTCAAAAGTCAAACGTAGTCTCCTAGTCAAGTCAAGTCAAAGTGTTAGTAAATATTGTCTCCTAGTCAAGTCAAAGTGTTAGTAAATATGGTCTTCTAGTTAAGTCAAAGTTGTTCCTAAATTCTAGCATAGTCAAAGTAGTCCCTAATTATAACTCCAAATTTTACACTATAAATACACTAGCCTACCATTCAACTCTTTATACCATTCAAAAAAAAAAAAACACATTATTATCCCATCTCCCACATACTAAAGTTTTCATCCATCGTTATCTCCTCTAGCTAGTTCCGAGTTTTTCAAGGCATTATTACTAAGTGTTTGCATGCTCAAGAAAACTCACGAACTCATTAAGCACCTAAGGTGAGTTTACATAGCCTCTTTTTCTGTTTTATATTTTGGGGTGAAACATGTTTAAACATTTTATACACTATCATTGTTGAAACTTGTGATTCAATTATAAACATTTTATACACTATCATTTACTCATTCTATCATTTGACTGTAACAAAAAGACACAGTACAATCATTAACATTGATCAAGCCGCCTGTTTAGATTATAGCGCTATAGGTCTGACAAACCCATCCCCCCGCATAAATTCAGGGATGATCGAAAACAGTAACAACATTTAACTAACTTGCGAGTTAGGTCTCAGTCGACACAAGGTTTGATTGTACAAAGACGCATTGTTACATGTCGGACTCATATTCTATCATTACTCATTATTATACTTCAACTATGATTGCTATACAACATATTGTTTTCAACTATATGCAAAACCTATGTATTCTCACCAACTATTTATAGTTGACCCCCCCATCTTTCCAACTCAACATGTTTCAGGTTTTATTTGCTATTGGAAGTTGTACGAGTCTTGGATCACATAGGAGCTTTGGACTTAGTTTATGTAAATCAAGCTTATGTATTTATTACATTGTATGATAAATTGTAAATTGATTAGTAATATTCAACTTCCATTTAGTACTATGAGCTATTGAACAATCATCACTACGTGATGTAACATCGCGAAATTTTCCCTCGGATTTTTTATATAAACGCCTTTATTTTTGTTACAAATGTGGCAAAGTCTTTATTTTTCCTCATTCACAACTTATATATATATGTATATATATATATATATGTGTGTATAATAATAATAATAATAATAATAATAATAATAATAAAGTTGGACTTTTACAAGACAAAACAAACCATGTTAACCCAACCCAACACCCTTGTAAATAGCCCCATGACTGGAAGCCCAGACTTAGAACGGCCCAAGCCGTCAGGCCCACCAGCCCAACTACCCTTCACTATATAAAAAAAAAAAAAAAAAAGGAGCTGCTCCATCTGAGGTTCGAACCCGGGCCACCCTCTACACAACACACGCACACGTACCACCTGCTCCACACTCCTTTGTTGGTTTAACCCAACTTAAAAATTATATAACATCACTTAAACGCAGCCCCTTTCCTCTTCCTTGTACGCGTATCAGCAGCAGCAGCAGCAGATGATATGCATTTCTTTTTTTCTTTCCAATCAATCCACTTATTTTTAGTATAATTGAAACAATTAATTACCATTGACCTATTTCTTAATTATCTCCGCGCCCATTACACGTCAATAACGAGTAATTCGATCCAATTCACGCGTCAACATTAACATCAAGGTCAACCTTCCAATCTAACAAACCAGACCCCATCCCTATAAATTGAGCACCTCCAGACCTTCACAACTCGCTCACATATCTCTCCTAACCTCCAATCATTCTGAAACACTCTGATAATTAGCTTTCCGATCGTATTTTGACTTTTGGTTTGACTTTCCAATCAAGATCAAATCTGTATTGTAAGTTGTTTTTTTTGTGTGGGTTTTGTTAATCGGCATGTGCACGACATTAACCCCATGATTGATTGGGTTAATGTCGTGTGTACTGACCAATTGATAATCTAGGGCTTGCAAGTATTAATTTGGGGAAGAAAGCTTTTTTCGTGAACCTTTATAATCATTTCAAAACAGAAAACATCACCAACTGATCACATAGATCAGTTGGTTACACAGTGGGGCTCTAAAACGTGAACCGGCCAGGGTCTCGAGTTCGAGCCCTGGCAGAAGCAAACTTTTTGGGGTCCATTTTATTATACTTATACTTTATATATTCTTTTTAAAAATAGATTTTTAATACTAAACATTGTTTATAAATTTTACAAAATTTATTTTATGTTATTCAAATAATAAACTTTATTATCCAATTTTTAGTTTTCTAAAATTTATTTATTTAATATTTATAATAATTAAATCAAGTTTATTCTATTTTATTTATAAAAATCTATAAAAATATCAAAACGATCTTCTTAATTTCCACAAAAATTATCCTGAGTTTTTATAACATTAATCTTTTCAGAAAGGATTTTTATTTCTGAAAAATCATTTATTTAATATTTTTAATCAATTTTTGTTAGTTTTAATCATAACTAAATCATAATAAATCCAATTTTTAATATTTTTGCACCAAAATTTTATACAAATTATTTCTGATCATTTAGAACAAAAATATAAATTTTAAACTTAAAATTCTTTAATTTTAGTAATTTTTAATTATTAAAGTTAAGGTTTGACAATTTGTAATAAATAGATTTAATAATCTATTTTAACGAAAATAATTTTATAAAAATTATTTTTATACTTTAAACATATTCTTGTGACCATCTTGGATTTAAAACTTATAAAAAGATTTTTAGTTATTTATTTACTAAATTTCTCTCAAATGGCGAATATTTTTAACATTAATCAAACGAACAATTATCCCCAATTCGGAGCCCTAGAAACTTATACATTTGTAGACTTGGTAGACTTAGACATATTTATTACATTATTATAGGGTGATACTTGATACATTTGGGCAACACCATTATCCAATTTTTCAACAGATATAACATTTTACCAAGGTGAGTTTTACATAGCCCTTTTCTATTTATCACCATTTTTGGGGTGAAACATGTTACAACATCATTTTATGCAATTCAATCATCAATGTGTCTAAGTGTTTTCTATGTTGCATTATGTCTTGAGCATGATTAGAGTAAGCACCATTCTAGCATAATCATTAACTCCGTACAAGCCGGCGGTATACATTGATAGATCTATTGGACTGACAATCCCACCCGGATACGTGCCTCCTACAAAGGTAGCGTGGGTGTTTGTTATCGTATAACATATTCAAGTGGACCATGAGCGTATGGTATGTATCATATTATAACAGTCATCAGGGTTGATTATGCACTCGATTTATTTCTAGTATGTTCTCACATATGGACTAAATTGACATGACACATGAATTGCACAACATTTTTATTCAATTATCAAAAACCTATGTAATGCTCACCAACTTTTGTTGACCCAAAACATTTTCAACTTAACATGTTTCAGGTTCTATTTGCTTGAAGATTTGAATTGATGCTTGAAGATATGTGTATAGTTTTATCCAATTTGATGTACAAATTCTAGAACAATTGTATGTAATTCATTTAAATTATTTAATGGAATCTATTATTCACCATGAGCTACTGAACAATCATCAATACGTGACATCCCGATGTTTCCGCCATCGGTTGGGGTGTTACACGTGACACCTCGATGTTTCCGCCATCGGTTGGGGTGTTACAGATTGGTATCAGAGCCATGGTTATAGGGAATTAGGTTATTAGAAAAATAATCTAGTCTATAACCATAGGATTATAATCAGTACTTGCTCCTTTTACTTTCAACCCTACTTGTTTCTATTCTCTATCTCCCTCCTACTTATTATCCCTACTTTAGTCCCTACAAGAAGATTGTTCTCCATCACAAGATCTACTCTTAGACTAATAGGACAAATCCTCAGGTTTAGCCTGAACCACCTTGAAGATCTCGTCGAAGTTCTAGATTTTAATAACGAACACGTGCAATCTGGAAGGGTGAACGCCTGTATTCTGAGTTTTCTGTCTAGGACTGGCATTGCGCATAAATCCCAATCAGACGAGGTACCCGGATGCCTACCTGGGAATTCTCAGGATGAGTGTTCACTTATAGGCTAAAGCATGTCTTCACTATGTTATTAGAATCTAGACGTTTTGATAAGTCAACGTTTTCGTTTATTCGTTTTAATTAATGAATAAATGATTACACTCACTTTCCTTAAACTAAGCTCTAAAATCTCAAAATTTTACAGCTTAAATCAATCTCATTTCTTAACCATCTATGGATTTCACAATCACACTTCACCTTACCATCTTAGCCACTTTTTAAATATTCAACACCCTACCCAAATCATATTATTTCATTTCTCCACATGTTACTTATTTTTAAAAACTATAACCTCATACCTTAGCACAAACTAAAGATTTCTAAATCCTGTTGTATTTTCATTACCTAGTAACTTTACAAAGTACATATTTTTTTGTCAAAAGATGTCCTCGAACTTAAATTCAATTGTTTATTTATTGACGTAACAAACAATTTCCTATATAATGCTTTAAACTATTAAAAATCACTTAATAGAACCTTGATCTTCAAAACCTAATGTCATGTTTGAAATCTCCAACTAACGGGAATATTTTAATCAAAGCCCACTTAGTTTGTACTATTTAACAACTTTTGCTTTATGTATAAAACCAATTTTGAAAATAAGATTTTTTTTTATCCATAGAAGAATATCTAGTCTCTAAATTCTCCATCGACACTCACTCATTTTCAACTTGTTCAAATTCTTACAATATTTGGCATATACCACAATCATGTTTGCTTATACACTTGATTATAACCTTTGATCCAAACCCCAAAATTTACACTGCTACATAATCTCCTTACTATAAAATAAACTCTTTATCAACTATCTTCACATTCACTATCTCTCACAACCTTGATTCTGCTTCAAGATTTTTCATCATCCTCTCAAGAACTAAATTCATATCCTTCACCTTCTCACACATGAGCTAGTTACCCATGATAACCAAACTATTGAAACTTGATTGTGTGTTGCATCAAACATAATCCTTAGTTATACATGAGGATTCGACTATCTACCATATTTCAACATTTGAAACTAGAATTCATGGAATATAAACTATTTGCTATAGACACACCTAGAGTCATTAACCTTGTCTAGGGCAACTCTATTACAACTCGTATGCTATACTTGATACTTGATTGCTTACATGTACATATTATCAATTTGCAATTCATGTGTGTAATAATTGGTACACTTAATCAAACAACTGATAGAGGATGAAGTACTTGCTCAACAGTTAGTAGAGTACCAAATAACCTACTCAACGATTGGTAGAGGTCATCATGCCTGCTCAACAGTCGGTAGAGGCCCTACAACCTGCTCAACGACTGGTAGAGGCTATCGCACCTGCTCAACAATCGGTAGAGGTTCTTACTCACTAACTGGTAGAGGTCTTTTTCCTGCTCAACAGTTGGACTTATTTTTGGACATATTGTATACGATTCAATCACAAGGCTATTTTGCATTACTTACATGTGTGTTTAGAGTCATAGAAGGACACAAAACCCTAATGTAAGGTAAATTGGTGATTGCGGTCCGGAACGTAATCATGAATTTACAGGTACATTAAGGTAGTGTGAAATTCTATTAAGGTTTTGGGAGATACCCCGTATGTTTACGAAGTATCAGAGGTGTGATGGGTTAGCTGCGGTACACCCTATATATAAACACTAATGATACGTGAAAAGGGTTACTGTAGGGTCAGACCAATAACAAACCCTAGTTATTTGGTAGTCCATCTAGCATTTATGGTTATCTTATACATTCCTTAAACTCTTACCCTACTCTGAACCATAGTCACCCTAACTATCCTCAACACTATTCAAATGTTTCTTTTTAAAATAAACTTCGGGACGAAGTTCCTAAAAGTAGGGGAGACTGTAACATCACACAAATTTTCTTTATATATATATATATATATAGAACTCCCTCGTTTATTCATCCGATTCATGTTACAGTATCTTTACCATCCATTTTGTTAATATTTTTTTTGTTTAAATAATGACGTATAATCAATATTAAATTGGATTGTATTAAAAATTCTGATTTAAAAACGTTAAAAAAATGTTTGCCTGTGCCAGGATTCGAACCCGAGTCCCTGACGGGCTAAACCATAACCACACCACACAAACCATGATGTATTGTAAAATACATCTATCTCCAGTGTAAAGTTTGTACAGTTTTTGAGTCGTTTACATAGTTCTTTTATTAGTTTTAGGCTTGTACTTGTCTACTTTTATTTAGTATAGGTTTTTATAAATTTTTATTAGTTTTGCGTCGTTTTTAGTACTTATGTATTTACTTTGTATTTTGTAGGTGTTCATGGACGTTGGAGCGTAAACAGACAACTTTGGTCAAGTCAAGAACACCCGAGTCAAGAGCACGGAGTATATAATAATAATAATAGTATATTAGAAATAATAATAATAATAATAATAATAATAATAATAATAATAATAATAAAATAAAAAAAAACTAAAACGTGACTTTTGTAACAATTTTTCAAGGGCCCACTAAAAAAACTAAATTGAAAAGGTAGGGCATCAATTGGAGGAGTATTATGACGAAGCGGCGAATGAACAAAAAAGTATATATATTATTCTTGGCATGATATTATGAGGAGGAGGGAATAGAGTTGAACAGAGAGCCGCAGAAGATATTTCTTGGAGAAGAGACATCGAGCAGCGCGCAAGAAGAAGCAAATATTATTAGGAAGGCAGGCCAGGGATCAAAGGTTCTAAGCCAGAGAGCGATTATTCGGGTGTCAATCATTCGGTGTTTTCGTTCCTTTATTATCTTTGTTCTATATAATGATTGTTGAAATTTTATTTGGCTTTGTTTTTCTTTTCAAGATGATTTGTGGCTAAAACTTTTATAGCTACCTAGGCCAAGACAAATAACTATGTTTTGATTTGTTTTTATTTTCTATGGTTTTTGGAACGTGTTTTGGATTTATGATTCAGTAAAGATTTTGATTTCTCTAGATCTGGTGTATGTGCGTATCTATTATTTTTTAATTGTCACTTATTCACTCCACTTGCGCTTTTGTGAATGTCTTTCATGTATGAGTGCTAGTTAGGTTGCAGACTTTGTGTAGCAACTAGTTTATGGTCAATAGTCGCGAGTTTACCATAGGAGTGATATTTGGTGGTTAGAAGATTTTAGGTATTCTTCCAAGTTCAATAGCTGTGAGGTGAGGACTTGTTGGTATGTCTAGGTTGTTAGATTGCTAGGTTAGAGGCTTTGTGAGAAGATCTACCTAGTTTCCCTTTCAGTTCTTGCATATCAAGTTAGATCTAGGCTTCAATAATTACCCCTTGCACCTAGTGTACTGAGGCTTTCGCGCTGTGAGGTAGATTGTCTAGCGGGTACTCGATCATAAGAGTTAGATAACCTGTGAGGGTTTGTACTCCAACCGGTAGTTTAACAGCACAAAAATATTCTAGGGTTTCCCCTTGAGAAGGGTCGAGGGTGTCTAGTTTATTCTTGATGTTTAGTATTTTAAGATCCCGGTTCCAAATCAGTTCCATAACCATAGAAGCTTATCAGGCATAGTTGGGAGTCTGGTCTAGGTAGTGTCTTGTCATCATCTGAATTCAGCTTAACTAAGTTCGTGTCTCTAGTTCAGTTTAGTAAATTTTAGTTAGCCTTTATTTTATTGCAATTTATTTTTCAGCAAAACCCCCCTTTAAAATAATAAATTAATTTAATCAGTATTTAGGATAAGTAATCGAGTCTAGTTTTCGTTTTCCATTAGAGTCTCGTGGGTTCGATATCCGGACTTACTTTAGCTATACTAGAGTCGATAGGTTCACTTGCCTGTCAGTAGTTTAGTTTTAGAGAGTCTAGAGTATTACTAGGTGTCTAGTTTTAGGTTTAATTTAGTTATTTTTATTAAACTACTTTTAGCACATTAAGTTTTTGGCGCCGTTGCCGGGGACTCTTGGCGATTGCGTTAATTAGCTTCGATTGAACTTATCTGAAATATCTGTGCTATTTTTTTTATTTTTATTTTATTTCACTTTTATTTTATTTTGAGTCTAAGCTTGAGGTTAGTGCTTCTTCCCCGGGTTTATCTAACTCTGAGTTTACCATCCCATTTAGATCACCTAATCCACCATCTACCCATCCCCAAATGGCCGAACGTCGCACTGTCCACCAACAATCCACCCAAGGTTTTACGGGAGCTAACTCTCCTATTATCGTCCCAACCATCAACAATGAGGGGTCCTGGAAGATACCCTCCTACATCATGACGGCAATTGCTAACAATTATCAATTCCACGGCCGTGATGATGAGGATGCCCCGGCCCACATTGCCCGACTGACTCGCATCCTAGCCACTTTTAAGCTGCAGGGTGCCACAGAGGATGCTAAGTTCCTCCATTTGTTCCCTTTTTCCCTTGCTGGTCGAGCCGCTACTTGGCTTGACTCTCACCCTACTGACACTTTCGCTACTTGGGATGCCCTTAAACAAGCCTTTCTGAATAAATACTTTCCACCTAGCAAGGCTTCCCGACTTCGCGATCAGATCCATTCATTCCGAATGGAACCTGATGAGCCATATTATCTTGCATGGGAGCGGTTCCAAAACCTGCTTAGCAAGTGCTCCCAGCATGGTCTGACTGATTGGGCCCTTGTAGAGAAATTCTACAATGGCTTAACTTATGAGGCAAAGTACCGTTTTGATACTTCTGCAGGTGGCCACCTGATGAGTAAGAAAACTACGGCCGAATGCAATGACCTATTTGAAAGTTTTGCCCAGACAGACCATGAGCAGCGAGTCTTACTTAGGAATTCCACTCCTGCATCTAGTACTACCTCACCCGCACAAGGTGGTCACCAAGTTACATTGGATGCTAGTGTGGTCGCTGCTTTAGATGCACTGACTAGGGAAGTGAAAGAGTTGAAAATGAAATCTGAAAAGTGTGAGATGTGCAGGGGTGGGCATGTTACTTCTGAATGCCCCTTGATTCACCAGGTAGGGCAGGTAGATTTTGTAGGAGGTCAACACCACGGGGAGAATAACTCTTATAGAAATTCAGGTGGGGATAGTGGGAATGGTTTGGGTAAAATAGAAGAACTTTTAACCCAACTGGTGGCTAAAGATGCCAACACTCAGAAAACTCTAGCAGAACATGACACCTTGTTGAAAAATCAGGCTATGCTCTTGAAAAATCACCACTCTGCATTCTTAGATCTTCAGCGCACTGTTGGTGACATTGCTAGATAGTTGGAAGAGCGGCCCCAAGGTCAGTTCTCGGGTAGTACTCAGGCAAACCCGAATGCCCACGTTAAGGCAATCACCACACGTAGTGGTAGGGCATTAGAGAGTCCTAGAGCACCGGTTGAGGAGGAGAAAGAACCGGTGATTAGAGAGATAGAGTTAGAGGCTCCTAGTAGGGTGCAATCTAGGCTAGGCCCAGTAAGTACAACACCGAATAGTGAGTCTCAGGATGAGAAGCTAGTAGTTAGGCCACGGAATGTTAGGCCCAGTCCTGAGATTGATCCTGCCCATGTTCCTTACCCTGCTCGCATTAGGAATCAAAAGTATTGTAAGGAATACGGCCACTTCCTAGACATGTTTAAGCAACTTAAGATCAATCTCCCGCTCATCGAGGCTCTCCAGCATATGCCTAAATATGCGAAGTTCCTAAAAGACCTTATGACACGGAAGGATAAATTGGGAGAGTTGTCGACTGTTCCACTTACTGCTGATTGTTCTGCGGTGGTTCTGAATAAGCTACCGGAGAAATTGACGGACCCGGGCATTTTCACAATCCCGTGTTTATTTGGTAGCGATGTTCAGCACCACGCGTTGGCCGACCTAGGTGCTAGCATCAATTTGATGCCTTACTCTTTGTATGAGAAGCTAGGCTTGGGTGAACTTACCCCAACGCGCATGACACTGACGTTAGCAGATAAGTCTGTTAAATATCCACGGGGCATCATCGAGAACTTGCTTGTTAAGGTAGATAAATTTGTGTTCCCCGTGGATTTTGTGGTCCTCGACATGGAAGCCGACGATAGAGTTCCACTTATTTTGGGACGCCCTTTTTTATGTACCGCGAAGGCATTGATTGATGTCTTTGACGGTAAGATCACACTTCGGGCGGGGGATGAAACCGTGGTCTTTGATGTCTCAAAATCTAGACCTAAGCTGAGTGAGAGGTGTGAGAATGTCTTCTGTGTTGATGATTCCTTAGGAGTACCGCCATTAGAGAAGCAGGAGGAAGATAGATCTAGGTCTGAAGATGTGGTAAAACCTAAGTATGGGGATAGTTCATTGATATGTAAGTTTCACTACAAATCCCAAATGCATCAGGGTTTTAAGGCGAGTAAGAAGAGGTTTAATGAGCTAGAGAGGCTGAGAGGTTGCAGGATGAGCTTGTACGTGAGAGCCCGGTTTGTTAGTTTCGGGGGTGATGTGGATCTTAAGGATCCCCCGTAGGTTTTGAGGAGTGTTGAGGATAGTTCTTGGGTACAATCCCAAGTGTAGAGTTTGTAAATTTATTTTTATATTTATTTATTATTATTATTTTTTTTTATCTTTTCATTTTTTTTAAATTTGTGGTTCGGTATTATGCTCGGGTTTTGTTTGTTTCGTTTTGCTCAGGTTTGGATTGCACCACCCGTACTCAATCTCCATTCGGGTGATTCCGAAGCTGTTATCATTTATCAAGGCAAACCCGAGAGTTTATCATTGTGTCAGAGCCGATCGCGAATGAAATGCTATACGATCGAGCTGAATGGGACTAGAGTTTTTGGAGCTTACGCGTTAATAAACCAGCTAAGTCCTTTCCAATTTGCCCTTGTCTTTTTATTTTTGTATTCGGAATTTATTTTGTTTTGAGTCGTTTTCTATTCCTACATTGAGGGCAATGTAGAGTTTAAGTGTGGGGATGGGAAACTGTCGTTTAGTTTGTATATAGAGTCATTTTGAGTCAAAAAAAAAATCGAAAAAATTTGAGAAAAAGTCCCTGATTTTGAAGTTTGCATTATATAAAAAATGGAAAATGATAGGTAAAGTTAGGTGTCCGGTTTTCAAATAGTATGTATAATAAGAGAATTAAAATTGATTGAAAACGTGTCTGATTTGGGATATGTGGGTAGGCTCGGCCGGTAGAAAGGTTTCCTTTGAAAAGTAATAAATTAATTATGTTAGGCTATTTTGTGGGTTCTCATCTAGGAGAAACGGGGAGACCGAAACCGCCAAAAATAGTATAAGAAGCACCGTTATAAGTAGAAAACCGTTAGAATTTCTAATTACTAAAAAAAAAATTTATTAGAAATCAAAGCAAAAATGCTGAAGCTTAAGGTGCCTGGCCACTGGGATAGCGACTTGGATTGGTCACACCCTCTGAGTTAAGTATGCTGAGATGAAAAAAAAATGCTGAAGCTTAAGGTGCCTGGCCACTGGGATAGCGACTTGGATTGGTCACACCCTCTGAGTTAAGTATGCAAAAAAAAAAAAAAAAGTGATTTTAAATTCTCTTGGTTTTTTTTACATAAGACGGTTGGGAAATGGTCAATTGGTCGTTCCTTTAGCTTCATAAGCTTGAGACGGGATTAGGAGGAACTGTGGCTTCCTTCGAGTGAGACCCTAGATAGACTAATCAACATGAACTTAACATAAATAAAAAAAGGGGCTTGGAAACCGGTGTGGGTTTAAGAGGATCAATATACCTGCAATCGCAATCAACACGTTAATAGATTATTAATTAAGTAACCTATGTTTTGAAACTGGATGTAAACCTAACTGTGATTCCATAGCATAATTCTTTTTCAGGGACGAAAAAAGATAAGTGTGGGGATATTTGATGTATTGTAAAATACATCTATCTCCAGTGTAAAGTTTGTACAGTTTTTGAGTCGTTTACATAGTTCTTTTATTAGTTTTAGGCTTGTACTTGTCTACTTTTATTTAGTATAGGTTTTTATAAATTTTTATTAGTTTTGCGTCGTTTTTAGTACTTATGTATTTACTTTGTATTTTGTAGGTGTTCATGGACGTTGGAGCGTAAACAGACAACTTTGGTCAAGTCAAGAACACCCGAGTCAAGAGCACGGAGTATATAATAATAATAATAGTATATTAGAAATAATAATAATAATAATAATAATAATAATAATAATAAAATAAAAAAAAACTAAAACGTGACTTTTGTAACAATTTTTCAAGGGCCCACTAAAAAAACTAAATTGAAAAGGTAGGGCATCAATTGGAGGAGTATTATGACGAAGCGGCGAATGAACGAAAAAGTATATATATTATTCTTGGCATGATATTATGAGGAGGAGGGAATAGAGTTGAACAGAGAGCCGCAGAAGATATTTCTTGGAGAAGAGACATCGAGCAGCGCGCAAGAAGAAGCAAATATTATTAGGAAGGCAGGCCAGGGATCAAAGGTTCTAAGCCAGAGAGCGATTATTCGGGTGTCAATCATTCGGTGTTTTCGTTCCTTTATTATCTTTGTTCTATATAATGATTGTTGAAATTTTATTTGGCTTTGTTTTTCTTTTCAAGATGATTTGTGGCTAAAACTTTTATAGCTACCTAGGCCAAGACAAATAACTATGTTTTGATTTGTTTTTATTTTCTATGGTTTTTGGAACGTGTTTTGGATTTATGATTCAGTAAAGATTTTGATTTCTCTAGATCTGGTGTATGTGCGTATCTATTATTTTTTAATTGTCACTTATTCACTCCACTTGCGCTTTTGTGAATGTCTTTCATGTATGAGTGCTAGTTAGGTTGCAGACTTTGTGTAGCAACTAGTTTATGGTCAATAGTCGCGAGTTTACCATAGGAGTGATATTTGGTGGTTAGAAGATTTTAGGTATTCTTCCAAGTTCAATAGCTGTGAGGTGAGGACTTGTTGGTATGTCTAGGTTGTTAGATTGCTAGGTTAGAGGCTTTGTGAGAAGATCTACCTAGTTTCCCTTTCAGTTCTTGCATATCAAGTTAGATCTAGGCTTCAATAATTACCCCTTGCACCTAGTGTACTGAGGCTTTCGCGCTGTGAGGTAGATTGTCTAGCGGGTACTCGATCATAAGAGTTAGATAACCTGTGAGGGTTTGTACTCCAACCGGTAGTTTAACAGCACAAAAATATTCTAGGGTTTCCCCTTGAGAAGGGTCGAGGGTGTCTAGTTTATTCTTGATGTTTAGTATTTTAAGATCCCGGTTCCAAATCAGTTCCATAACCATAGAAGCTTATCAGGCATAGTTGGGAGTCTGGTCTAGGTAGTGTCTTGTCATCATCTGAATTCAGCTTAACTAAGTTCGTGTCTCTAGTTCAGTTTAGTAAATTTTAGTTAGCCTTTATTTTATTGCAATTTATTTTTCAGCAAAACCCCCCTTTAAAATAATAAATTAATTTAATCAGTATTTAGGATAAGTAATCGAGTCTAGTTTTCGTTTTCCATTAGAGTCTCGTGGGTTCGATATCCGGACTTACTTTAGCTATACTAGAGTCGATAGGTTCACTTGCCTGTCAGTAGTTTAGTTTTAGAGAGTCTAGAGTATTACTAGGTGTCTAGTTTTAGGTTTAATTTAGTTATTTTTATTAAACTACTTTTAGCACATCAAACCACTACACCATTTGGTGTTTTGTAAAGTTAATTAAAACCAATTAAACTTAAACCCTTTCAAGGTCCGTTAGTCAAAAGTCAAACGTAGTCTCCTAGTCTAGTCAAGTCAAGTCAAAGTGTTAGTAAATATGGTCTCCTAGTCAAGTCAAAGTGTTAGTAAATATGGTCTTCTAGTCAAGTCAAAGTTGTTCCTAAATTCTAGCATAGTCAAAGTAGTCCCTAATTATAACTCCAAATTTTACACTATAAATACACTAGCCTACCATTCAACTCTTTATGCCATTAAAAAAAAAACATTATTATCCCATCTCCCACATACTAAAGTTTTCATCCATCATTATCTCCTCTAGCTAGTTCCGAGTTTTTCAAGGCATTATTACTAAGTGTTTGCATGCTCAAGAAAACTCACGAACTCATTAAGCACCTAAGGTGAGTTTACATAGCCCCTTTTTCTGTTTTATATTTTGGGGTGAAACATGTTTAAACATTTTATACACTATCATTGTTGAAACTTGTGATTCAATTATAAACATTTTATACACTATCATTTACTCATTCTATCATTTGACTGTAACAAAAAGACACAGTACAATCATTAACATTGATCAAGCCGCCTGTTTAGATTATAGCGCTATAGGTCTGACAAACCCATCCCCCCGCATAAATTCAGGGATGATCGAAAACAGTAACAACATTTAACTAACTTGCGAGTTAGGTCTCAGTCGACACAAGGTTTGATTGTACAAAGACGCATTGTTACATGTCGGACTCATATTCTATCATTACTCATTATTATACTTCAACTATGATTGCTATACAACATATTGTTTTCAACTATATGCAAAACCTATGTATTCTCACCAACTATTTATAGTTGACCCCCCCATCTTTCCAACTCAACATGTTTCAGGTTTTATTTGCTATTGGAAGTTGTACGAGTCTTGGATCACATAGGAGCTTTGGACTTAGTTTATGTAAATCAAGCTTATGTATTTATTACATTGTATGATAAATTGTAAATTGATTAGTAATATTCAACTTCCATTTAGTACCATGAGCTATTGAACAATCATCACTACGTGACACCTCGATGTTTCCGCCATCGCCCCCTGCAGAGCTGTTTGGGTTTTTGGCGCGTTAAACACTTTTTTAACACATATAAGCACGTATTCACATACCGACAAGTCATATAATGATTATAAACACATAATGTATGATAACTAACACGTTCACATTCGTTCACCGATTCCCGGGACTCGAGACTTGCGTGTGTGCGTTAAACCCGACGATTCTACAAATCACCAATCCTTGTACACATGGTTATTGGCCGACTCCCAACGATCCCGTGGATCATTGTAACGACTCATGCCAACCTTTTGGCACGGCCGTGCTTGCTCTGGAGGCCTATAAATACCAAGCTAACCCTCACCATTTGTTCATCCCTTCTTGTGCTCTCTTGGGCAGACTACCAAGCTTCTTCCAGAGATCTTGGGGTTCCCTCGAAGGCCTTCTGGTCCTCCTAACATCCTTCAATGGTTAGGCTTCGACCTACCTTGATTATCTTGGCCAAGAAGAGGATCGTAGAGTAGTTATGCAATAAACATCGAGGGTCGTGAGGATCATGAGAGAATACATATCAGTTGGAAGACGGAGAGCTTGTCTATGAGCAGCCATGATCCTTGTGTTGATCATTTCTATGATTGTATCTTTCTATTATTTGCGAACCTGCTTCGATTCGTAGACTTCTTTATTATTATTAATAGTAGTTTATTTTTAGTTATTTGTTGTGTTATCTTCTTCTAATCTTTATTTGTTTATTTTGGTGATAGGTTTGAATGATGATTAACTTAATAACAACCTTAACTTAATTAATTAATGGTATAATCAGCTTCTGGTAGTCCCGGGCTAGATCCAAGGCGAGGAAACCGATAGTGAGACAGATCCTTTGGGCTTCTGATATCCAAACCGGATTTTAAGTAATGGCTTCTGAAGTGGACCAGATCTGAGTGACACATTTCTGGTACTCATCAGATGATTGAATGATCTTTTTGGTAAAAGACGGTTTCCCTACGGGCACACCAGTGATCTTCGAATTATACACTCTTAGGATTATGTGCCACCTTTACCAAGAATTTCATTTCGGGAGGTTGAGGTTGGGTAATTAAGTCATCACTTATTTAAAACCAATTTTATAGTTTCTAGAGCTATAAATATTAAAGTGTCATCAAGATAAATAAAACAAAGGTTCTTTGTCTAGTTCTCGGTAGTACAACGCCGTTAACCAATGGAGAAACCGCCTTCCTGTGACAACCGTAAGAGAGATCTTTCAGCTTTGACCGTTAACCAATGGGGATACGTGGTTTCTAGGATAAAGAGACCCTTCGGTACGGAACGCGAGAACTAAGGTGAGGTGTACGGTGTCCCTGATTGGGAGTGAAGCCTCTAATTTAAGATGATGGTAAGTTAGAAGACCCGAAGACTTGACCGCGGTTCGAGGAGCCCGCTATACGCGAGGCCCTAGCGAAGTACCCGAGGTGGACGCACGCTGGAGAGGTTTAGCATTCTACTTAGTAGTCGCCTTCGCTTCTCTATCAAGGAATCGGCACTTCAAGATCACTCTCGTCTTCAACACAATTAATTAATTTAAATTATTAATTATAATAGTAAACTTAACTACTTAGGCGAATGGTCCTGAGATGTGCATATATATCTACTATTTTGTTCCACCTTATCTTTTATAAAACCAAACCCTTTTTAAAACTCTTTTAATTAAAGAATCCCTCCGCTTTATTTTCTTTTTAAAACCCGATCAATTGATTGATGAAAGGTTGAGTAGGGGAAAGTGTGAACCTTGGAATACGATACTCAATACTTACCACCGAAACTATAATATGCATGTCAGGTTCTCTGCCTATTTGTTGGTTTTACTTTTGAAAGTAAATATTGTTTACTTTATAAATTTAAAACTTTGTTAATTAGGATTTAGTAAAATCAGTCTTTTCCCCCAAACCACTGTTTTGGGATTGTTAAATCAAAGTCTTTGGCACCGGGGAAAATGACATCTTTTTAATGCTAAAACCAAACGCATCAGATATGCATGACTCGCTAAGGTAGACTTACTAGTTCGACAATTGTTACTAACCTGAGTTTGCCGGGTGTCACATCATCCCCATGTTGAAAGAATTTTTGTCCTGAAAATTTCCTAAGGCCAAAAAGGAAGAGACGAAAGAAAATAAAAAATTTCCGGTTGCTACAAAATAGGTGAGACTTGTGAGTATTGATCTTCAAACCGGAGCACAAATAGAAAACTCTAAGTAACCGGGTTGTTTCTTTGCAAATTAACTTTGGACCATTTCCCCATAATTAAAGCATTGTTAGCATATAACAAATGAGAAAGAATCGTGCCCCCATTAGGTAAGCGAAGGCCTTCAAACTCATCTACCTCGTTCGCCTTATTGATCATGGATGCGAGAGCCTCCATAACGATTAGGAACAAGTAGTGGGAAAGGGGGTCCCCATGTTTTAGACCTTTCTCGCAATGAAATTCATAATTAGGGGAACCGTTGACTAGAACGGAAAATCTAGCAGATATGAGGATACCTCTAACCCAAATATGCCATTTAGGGGGAAAACCCATTTGATCCAAAATAGATAATAAAAATTACCAATTAACATTGTCAAAAGCCTTTTCAAAATTGATCTTCAGCATTAAAGATTCCTTCCCGTTTTTCTTTAACCACCCCATAATCTCATTTATCATTAAGGGACCATCCAAAATGAATCTGTCCTTAATGAAAGCAGATTAGCATATAAGTTTTTAGATCAATGATCATTTATTAGATAAATGACTATAATGACCATATTTAATATATATGTATATATATACATATATATTATTACATTAAGGTGTTGTTTGTTTTTTGAGAGGTAAAATGTCTACAACCTGCAGACCACATTTGCAGACATCTGCAGAAGAAAAGGTGGATAAACATCTGCAGTCTGTAAAAAGAAGACTGTTTGTTTGTTAACATATGCGGCGTAACCAAAACCATAACCCCCGTAACCGTGACCATCTACCGTTAACCAACACCCTTTATTGATTTAATTATAATATATTAATGCACAAAAATATGGCCCTCCATTATTGACAATAAAAAAAGCATCACACGTTTATCATCCTCATCATCTTCTCCAAATCTTTCCTGCTTCTTCCTCTCCACCGTCAAGTCTAATGTACTGCTACCCATATTCTCAAACATTAATCCCAGATGAAACACCATGATGGCTAATTAACTTGGCCTGTAATTTTGTAAACAACAAACTTGGAGGTGGGTTTGTTCAAGAGAGTTATAAAGATTGAAAGATGATCAGATAAGGAGAAGAAGATAGACGGCGATGGAGGGAGAAGAGAGGAGAGGAGAAGGCGGTAGCGGGAGGGGTGGTAGGAGAAGGTAGCGACGGCGGAAGGCGGAGGGTGGAGGGGAGGGGGGAGAAGGAGACGGATGAACGGGATGGCGACAACAGAAGGTGGAGGGAGGAGGAGGATGCTTGGTGAAAAAGAAATGAAGAAGAAAGAAAAGAGAAAGAAAAAAAAGGAAGGAAAAGGGAAGAAGAGGTGAGAAGTGGTTGGAAAACTTTGGTCTATGTATGCACCAAGAAGTGGTCAAGAAGACTTTTTTAGTGAAAGGTCTTCCAAAAAAAACAAACAATATGTGTTGGGTCTGCTGACCTGGAGAAGAACAGATGATTAGAAAGCCAAAATATGCTAACAGTTTGATCCTTTGAATAAACAGTCTTTACAACTTACTTCTCCCAAAAGACTGCTGACCCTAACAACTGTTCTATCCAAACAACTGCTCAACAACTGCTGATACAAAGAACTGCTGAACAAACAACTGATGAAGAACAACTGCTGACCAAAGGCCTGATGAAGAACAACTGCTGATACAAGTACTGAAGACCAAAGCACTGCTGGAACCAACAGCACTTAGGCTCCAGTGGTGGATACAAGACCATCAGAGTTTTCCTACAACAGCTGTTTAATATCAGTGCTTTCAATGTAACAGTAGTTTGTAATAGGCAGATGTTTATGTTTGTTATTCTGTTAGAGGTCACTGTCTTAGGTGACGTCAGCCTAGGTCATCAGTGCTTTGAGTCTGTCTATAAATAGAATAGTGCTTGTACTGTTCTATTGTATCACACACACAAACATTCTCTCAGACAAACACTGTGTGATCAGGCTGAGGGGGAGTAATTGTACGATTGTAATCTTTTGGATAAATGAAAGCTTTTGATCTGAAAACATTTACTCTCTTGTTTTGATTAACAGTTTATTATTCCGCTGCACTTTCATTTTATTTTCATTCCATTATTACCATATTTAGTTAAACTATCAAAACAAACAAACTCAGATCCTAACAATTGGTATCCGAGCTTGGTCAATTAAATTCGATCTAACCAATCAATTTAATAATCAGCTCACAAATATTGATATCGTTTGTCTGTTGGATTGAAAACAGAGTAATAGTTTAATTTCGTTTCAACCGTTTTTAAACAGACTTTGTTTTTTGAAAAATCAGAGAATGGCTTCAATCAATCACGATCCACATAACACTGGCACGAACAACAAGCCACCGATGCTTGTCAGATCTGAATACAATATCTGGCAACGTCGGATGAGCCATGTTCTAGCTCAACAAAACACTGGGTGTTGGAAGTCGGTTATCTTCGGACCACATGTTCCGACTGTGCCGAGTACTGAAGATCCCAAGGTGTTTGAGCCAAAGAAACTTGAAAACTACTCCGACCAGGATTTTCAGAAAATTGAGCTAGATGCTAAGGCCTTCAGTATTGTGGCCATGGCTCTACCCAATGATATATATGCTGGGTTGTTACACTGTAACAGTGCAAAGGAGTTGTGGGATGCACTGAAAGAACAGTTTGGTGGGACTGAGGAGGTTATTGAAAACAATCGTGAAATACTTAACCAACAATATGAAACATTCAGTCATGTCAAAGGAGAGTCATTAACTCAACAGTTTGAGAGGTTTAATTGCTTAATTAGTGAACTAAAATTGGTTGGTCTTACTTACCCTCATTCAACCTTGAACCATAGGTTTTTAAGATCATTACCAGACAAATGGGACACTATTGCTATTGTGATGAGAAACTCAATTGGATTTAAAGACCTATCACTAACCCAGCTTCATGGTAAGCTCTTGACCTATGAGAGAGAGCTTAACCAGGAAAAGAAGCTCCATGACTCTGGAAAAGTGTCTGATGACTATGTATTTGGGAATACAGCACTTTTGGGTCATGATGAGGTGCCTGGAAACACTAAGGATCAGAGTTATGATCATTTCATTGACATAACTTCAGGTTTTAACTCAGGTTTTAACTCTGATTCTTATTCACCAAACTATGCTTTCACAGCAAGTGGTGGTGATATCCAGGCATCTGACAATATATCCTTTGAGTATGATGACCTGAAATACTTTGACCCTGATGATTTGGAAGAAATGGACATTATGCACCAATTGGCCCTTCTCAGTGTAAGAACTAATAATTTTTACAAGAAAACTGGGAGAAGGTTTCCAGGGTTGACTGGCAGATCTAAGGTTGGGTTGGATAAATCAAAGATAAAGTGTTACAAATGTCATAGATTTGGTCATTTTGCTAGGGAATGTAGGGGTCAACATGGTACACCTATGATAACCTACCCAAATCAAAGACCACAGACCAACACTTATCAGAATTCCTATAATGCCCCTGGACCAAATGTGCAAAACACTGCTCATTTTGCACAGTCCTCAAACACTGTTCCTGTCCAGTATGTCCAAACCACTGTTCCTCAGATCCACTATGTGCAAACACCTGTTGCTCAAGCACCTGTGCAAACGACTGTTGCTCCATCCTCTGCTCCTGCAGAGACCAGTCAACAGAGCTTCTTTACACAAGCCTTTGTTGATTGGAGCAGTCTACCTGATGAGCTAACAGATGAGAATTTTGCACTAGTTGCCAAAGCTGAAAATGAACCAGAAAATTTTTGTTTCATGGCCATGGTGGATGAGATTGAATCTGAGGAGGTGGTAACTGAATCTGATGTTGTGACTGATGATGTTGTTAGTGAAGTTGTTACAGGTGAAAAACCTGAAGAAGAGGTTGTGAATCTCACAGATCCCTGGGGTGCATCTGATGACTGTGAGTGCAAGTGTGATTGTGCATTGATGGCTGCTTCTAAGGTATCTCCTCAAATTCTTAAAGAGTTGTGTTCTGACAAATGTGTGATAGCATTTGCTAACATCAAAGAGGTGAATGAAAACCTTAGAAAGAAAATTTTGGATGATGAAGTTAAATTTGAAAAACTTACAAAAGATTTGAAAACAAGTTTAACTGCAAAAGAGTCTGAAATAAGCAGCTTAAAACATGAAGCAACAATAACCAAAGACCAGCTCCAAACTATGATAGCAAAATATCAAAGTTGTAAGAGTGAGCTTGAGTCCACCCAAGTTGAATGTGAGAAATGGGTGGAATCATGTAGAGGTTTTGAAATGTTACTCAACAAACAAACTAAAAGTCATGTGAAGTTTGGCTTTGGTTTTGAAACCACTGCTCCAGCTTTTGAAAACACTGATTAAAAGAGTCAAAAGTCTGTTGAGGTAATACCAACAAACCTGCAGGGTCAAGAGATTAAAATCACTGAACCAAATGGTAAGAAAATTGTTCTTGAAAAACCAGAAGGTTCCTCATCTTTTACTGAACTTGAAAAGTATGAATTTAAACCTACTTGGTCTGATGAGTGTGATACTCTTGAGAATTTCAAACCTGTTGATTTCAAAACACCTGAGGGAAAGACAGCTCCTCAGGCAAAGGTCATTCCCTTGGCTAAAGTCATTCCCCTGAAAAATCTTCCAGCAGATGCTCAAACATCTGCTGAAAAGAAGGCTGAAAAGGGTAAGAAGAAAGAAAAGACTGTCAACTTGTTCTGTAATTTCTGTGAAAAGAAGAATCATGTCACCAAAAATTGTTTTCTTCTAAAAGCATATGACATTAACAAAGGAACAAGTGAATGTGATTCCAAAGCCACATGCTCAATATGTGGGAAAAAGAATCACAAGACCAAAGAGTGCTTGTATCTCAAAAATTTTGATGTTAAAATACAAGAATACAAAGCTAAAACTCTTGCAAACCCTGTGGTTAGTACTTCAAAAGGAAAGCCCAAACAGACCTTCACCCCTGTCCAAACATCTGTTACAAAAAGGCTTGAAACATCTGCTTCTAGAGATATCTAAGTAACAGATGCTCCACCCACAAGCAAATACCCAAGAGGTTATGGTCAACCTCCATGTCACAGTCTGCCACATGTTTATGAGGAGCCAAAAAGACCCTCTAAACCAAGAGTGAACAGAAATCCATATGGGTATTATCATTTGTCAGGAAGTGATCAAACAACTGCTGCACCAAGTGTTGACATTCAAGCACTAGCAAATGGTCAGCAGCAGTTGTTGAACTTAATTAAGAAATTGGTCCAAACCACTGATCATCTTCCAAAGCTTGAGTCTGAAAGGTCTGAGGACCCATCCAAAGCCAACTTGGCTTTGGACACTCACCAAAACTAATCATTTACTGATGTGCAGGGAGCTTCTGCTTGTTTAGATAGTCTTTGGTATGTAGATAGTGGAGGCTCCAGGCACATGACAGGATGTAGAGCCCTTCTTCTGGACTTCTTGGCTCATGGAGGGGGTGATATATCCTTTGGTAATGATTCAAAAGGTAAGGTGTTGGGTTCAGGGACTGTACAAGCAGGAAAACTCAAGTTTGAAAATGTCAATCTTATTGATAATCTCAAGTTTAATCTTCTGAGTGTTTCACAAATGAGTGACAAAGGTTATGGCTCATTTTTCACAAAGAAAACTTGTAAGATTATTGGGCCAGAAGTGGTGAAAAAGATTGATACCATTATTGCTGAGAGCAAAGCACAACTTGTTGCTCATAGAAGTGGCAATGTGTATGTTGTTGATATGTTAAAGGACAATCCTATGGCAAATGTCTGTCTGTTTTCTGCTGCCTCCACTAAGGAGACAGAATTGTGGCATAGGAGATTGGGTCACACCAACCTTAATACTATCAACACACTCTCCAAACAAAGCCTTGTCAGAGGTTTACCATCAAAAGAATTTAAATGTGATGAGCATTGTGTTTCTTGTTTAAAAGGGAAACAACATAAAAGCTCTTACAAATCCATTGATGAGTCCAAAACTAGTCAGTGTCTACAACTGTTGCACATGGACTTGTTTGGCCCTGTTAAAATCATGAGTCTAAGAAGAAAGAGATTTTGTCTTGTCATAGTTGATGATTTTTCTAGGTTTACATGGACTTACTTTTTACATTCTAAGGATGAGACTGCAGGTATATTGAAGGACTTTGTCACCAAAGTTGAAAAACAATATGACTTGCCAGTAAAAGTCTTCAGGAGTGACAATGGAACAGAGTTTAAAAATAAGGAGTTGGATGACTTCTGTGTGTCAAAAGGGAGTGTGAGGCAGTTCAGCATCCCAAGAACACCAGAACAAAATGGGGTGGTTGAGAGGAAAAATAGAACTCTTATAGAAGCTGCAAGAACCATGCTAGCAGATTCTGGTTTGCCACTGTCCTTTTGGGCAGAAGCTGTAAACACTGCTTGCTATGTTCAAAACAGAGTTTTGATCAGCCCCAGACATCAAAAAACTGCTTATGAAATTTTGTTCAAAATCAAACCATTAATTTCATTCTTCAAAATCTTTGGCTGCCCATGTTTCATTTTAAATCTCAAAGATTCCATTTCAAAATTTGCAGCCAAAGTAGACTGTGGTTATTTTCTGGGATATTCTTCTACTGCAAAGGCCTATAAAGTGTTTAACACAAGGACTAAAACAATAGAAGAAACTCTGAATGTAAAGTTCAATGAACTTTCATCTCTTAAAATCCCTGCAAACCCTGCTGAATTATTTGATTTAGATAAATTCAAATTTGAAGATATCACTGTTAAAACTAACTATGCAGGTATTCCACAGTCTCTACAGCAAGATTACAGAACAGATGTTGTGATCCCCAGTCACTACAAAGTCTATTCTGCCTCAGAGGAAGCAGCTGTTCAAAACAATTGTCAAAACTCTGCCACAGCTGTGTCAACCACTGTTGGCCAGTCTTATCCTCAAACCACTGCTTCACCCCTCACAACCACTGATCTTTCATCTGTTGACAAAAGTCAATCATCTGTTGACAAAAGTCAGTCAAGTTTCACACCACTTGGACCCATTCCTCCATTACCATTCCAAACATCTGATGGCACTACAGAAGTACCAACAGATGTTACACCAACAGAGTCACCAAACCTCTGTCCATCACCTCAAAATGCCATTGTTCCATATCAGGGAGATCTTATTTACTTAAGAGCTCATCCACCAGACCAGATCATTGGCAACATCAGAGAGGGTGTGCTCACAAGAAGCCAATCCTCAAATATCTGTCTTTTTGCAGGTTTCTTATCCCTCACACAACCTGTCAAGTACCAAGAGGCACTGAAAGACAACAGTTGGGTAGAAGCCATGCAAGAAGAACTCCTTCAATTCAAAAGACAACAAGTATGGGAGCTTGTACCACTTCCTAAGGATGTTTGTCCTATAGGAACAAAGTGGGTCTTCAAAAACAAGACTGATGAAAGGGGTATTGTTGTCAAGAATAAAGCCAGGCTTGTGGTTCAAGGCTTCAGACAAGAAGAAGGAATAGATTATGATGAGACTTTTGCTCCTGTAGCAAGACTAGAAGCCATCAGACTCTTTTTAGCCTTTGCTGTCAACCACAACATAAAGGTGTATCAGATGGACATCAAATGTGCTTTCCTTTATGGCAAAATTCAGGAGGAGGTCTATGTATGTCAGCCACCTGGTTTTGAAGACACATTCCATCCTGACTATGTCTACAAGCTCAACAAAGCTTTGTATGGACTCAAACAAGCACCAAGGGCCTGGTATGAAACTCTTTCCACATTTCTCTTATCCATTGGCTTCACAAGAGGTAAAATAGACAAAACTTTATTTCTTAAATGGAAAGGGAAACACTTAATGATTGTTCAAATATATGTGGATGACATCATTTTTGGATCCACATGTAACCAAATGTGTGAAGAGTTCAGAAAACTCATGACAGCAGAGTTTGAGATGAGTGCCATGGGTGAGCTTCAGTGTTTTCTTGGTCTTCAAGTGAAACAACTGCAAAATGGCACATTCATTAACCAAAACAAATATGTAAAGAATTTATTAACCAGATTTGAGATGAATGATTGTAAGCCATGTAGTACGCCCATGAGTACAGTCAAGCTGCTCACTATTGATGACAAGGATGAACTGGTTGATCAAACACACTATAGATGTATGATTGGGTCTTTATTGTACTTAACTGCATCTAGGCCAGACATTATGTTTGCTACCTGTGTCTGTGCCAGATCCCAGGCTTCACCCAGAAAGTCAAACCTTATTGCTGTGAAAAGGATATTCAGATACCTCAAAGGTGCTCCCACACTTGGTATCTGGTATCCTGCTAATGGAAACATTGAGCTTTCAGGTTATTCAGATAGTGACTTTGCTGGCTGCCACACCACAAGAAAATCCACATCAGGAGGGTGCCAATTTCTAGGGAATGCCTTAGTTTCATGGCAAAGCAAAAAGCAGGCAGCTGTTTCAACTTCAACAGCTGAAGCTGAATACATTGCTGCTGCAAGCTGTACAACCCAACTTATGTGGCTTCAAAATCAACTACTGGATTTTGGGATAACTGCACTTCGGACTCCACTCATGTTGGACAGCCAAGCTGCTGAAAATATCATCAAGAATCCAGTCTCTCATTCCACTACCAAACACATTGACATAAGACATCATTTTGTCAGAGACAGCTATGAAAAAGGTTTGATTTCTTTGCACCATGTTCCAACAGAGCATCAGTTGGCAGATGTGTTAACAAAAGCTTTAGACACATCTACCTTTACAAATCTGATTTCCAGAATTGGTATGTTAAACATGGATTAAACAAATATTTTTTTTTATAAATCATAATAAAATGTTTCAGAAAATCAAATTTGTTAAATAGCTGTTTGGTTGAAAAATCTGTTTATAACATCTGATCAGATAAAACAACCACTGTTTCATTCATATCCACTGTTGGTTGAAAAATCTGTTTCAAAACATCTGATCAGATAAAACAACTGTTAGTTGAAAAATCTGTTCAGAACATCTGTTCAGATAAAACAACTGTCTCCTTATATATTTATACTATATCTATATAAAAAAAACAAAAAACAAACAGTTGAATCCATCAGCTGTTTGTA
Organism: Ambrosia trifida; assembly: GCA_028751855.1. Taxonomy (NCBI): domain Eukaryota; kingdom Viridiplantae; phylum Streptophyta; class Magnoliopsida; order Asterales; family Asteraceae; genus Ambrosia; species Ambrosia trifida. Next base: position 100,107,603 of record CM054122.1, on the reverse strand, counting down.
TCAGTTGTTTGCCAAAAACAGCTGTTCTCCACCAGATGTTTCATCCATCAGATGATTGCCACGTCTGCTCATATAAGCAGAGGTTTGGCCACATCAGCGGTTTCATTGAGCCTATAAAAACCCTGTTTTACCACAACAGTCGTTACACTGTCTCATTGTATTCAAAAAACTGAAAACCGCCTTCTTCATTCTCAAACCCTCCATCAATCTTCAATCATCTTCACCTTCGAAATCCATTATAATGGATCTTCAAGCTAAAGCCACCCACAATTGTCTCCCCTATCTGATTAAAACAGATGACAATGTGTCATTCCATTCCACAATCGACATTTTCCTTAACTCCAAATACTTACCCATCTTAACCGCTAATGCCCCCATTTATCTTGATACACTCCAAGAATTTTGGTTGAATGCTGAGTTTCTACTCCAAGACAAAAATCCTACTTCCATTATTTCCAAAATTGGAGAAACCAGTATTGTCATTACCCCTGAAACCATATCCACAACCTTCACACTGAATGACCTGGCAGGTAAGGATTCCTTTACTAAAACAGAGCTTCACACTGAGTTCCAAGAAAGAGGGTATGATGGTCAGATGACTGGGTCAACTCTTTTCAAAAAGTTTTTCCCTCCAGTCATGAAATTTTTCTTCCATACTCTTCTTCTTTGTGTCTCTGCTAAGTCCACATCCTTTAATGAAATTCCATTAAGGATGCAATATCTGGGTTATGCTATGTTGTCAAACTCTGACTTCAATCTTTCCCAGGGATTGTTCATGGACTTGGTATCAAATGTGAAAGCAGTCAAGTCTGGGTCAAACAATGCTTTTCTTATTTACCCAAGAATTCTTAGTGTAATCTTACAAAAAGTTTTACCTGAAAAAGTTTTCAAAAAGGGTGATGCTATGCAAATGAAAAGCTTAACTGATGAAACTTTCACAAGAATGCTGGGTGGAAGCACCCAAGAAAAAGTGTCTAAAGTGTCAAAAGTTTCTAAAACACAAACAAAGAGGACAAAGACAACAACTGTTGTCAAAACCTCTGTTGTTGAGCCCACTGCTCCTGGTGATCATGGCACTACATCCAGTGCTGTGAAACCCACACCAGCCACTTCCAAAAAGAAACATCCATCCACAAAAACCACCACTCAACCACAAATGAGGCTTTTGGATGTTGAGGTACCAGAAGAAACCTCTGTTGCACAACAAAAGCAACCTGAAACCACTGTTGTTACTCCTCACAACAGTTGGATATACCTCCACCTGACCAAACTCCTCATGAATCCTCCCAAAAGGATCATGTTGTAAGCCAAGGGGACACACATCATGATACATTTGAGTCACTTGACCAAATGTTCACAAGCCCCTCTCCCAGGGCTAATTCTCTTGTTACTCCTCCACTCTCACCATCACATCATGTCCCACAAACCATGCAACCACTGTTTGAGGCAATTGCTAAATCTCAGGAAGATCCCAGTTCCTCTCTTCCACCTGTCACTGAGAGTATACTCCAACAAGTGACTGGTCCTGAGAATATACAATCTGCTATCCCACAAACAGAAGAGGAGGTTACACCACCTGAGTTTAATGAAACTCTAGGTGAGTTTTCAAGTGGAGCAACCACTACTGATGCAGAGACCACTGTCTCACATCAGGACAGTGATTACATAGCTAAGACTCCCTTGAAGGCAACAACTGTTGAAGCCACTATAGTGTCTCCAAAAACAGTTGGAAGTCCCCAGTACCAAGAAAAAGGGGCATCTGATTCACCTATTAGGACTGAATCAGGTAGAACTACCACTGGTAGGGACTCAGATGATCCTATTAACTTAGGAGATGGGTCAAAATACCAAGAATTGACGGACAGAGTTTCTGTAATTGAAACCTCTGTAGCTGACATCAAATCTGATGTCAAGCTTATACTGAGCTTTATTGCAGACCTTTCCAAGAGTCAACCATCAACAGCTGATATAGCCAGTGAGTTATGGAAATCAGTTTCCCCCATCATCATAGCTCACAGAAAACTGGCTGATCAGACACATGAGACTTACATGGCTGAGATCAGGAATATGGTAGATGCAAGGTACAAAGATACCCATGCAGATATTAAAGCCATCAAGGACCACCTGCTGAAGACTACTGGCTCTGCCCCTACCACCATCCTCAGGGATGAAAATGATGATGCTTTCACGGCTGATGATGCCAAAAAGGGGGGAGAGTGGCAGAGATAGGCTACCAAAACTAGATCCTTTTGGTTGTCCTCCTTCTCAAAAAGGCCAAGCCAAGTCTGCCAAGAAACCAGAGTCTACCAAATCAGCTCCACAACAACAAGCTCCACAACAACAACAACAACAAGCAACACCAACAGCACCACAACAAACCACTGAGAAGAATAAAGCAGTAGATGATTCTGCAAATATAGAAGCTGAAAAGGCTGCTCAAGAAAAACAGAAAAGAGCTGACACCTTGGAAGTTAAAGCAGAATCATTAATTGAACTCAAGAAGAAACAACAGCTGGAAACTGAAGATGTGGGATCCTCTAAAAGGATGAAAAGACCTGCTAAGCATGTTAGAAAACCACCATCTAAGTTAAACACCTCTGTTGACAAAACCACTGCTACTGAAACCACTGCCACCCAAAACACTGAAACTACCCAAAACACTGCTTCCCAAACCACTGTACCCAAACCAACATACACACCTGAACAAACAACCACCAAACCTACATCACCAGCCAAAACCCCAACATTTGCTGGTTCTACTAAAAGGCCAACAGATGTTAATCCAACCACTGCTACCAAATCACCATCACCTAAAATCATGTACACAAGGAAGAGAAAATCAACCTTTGTTGTACATGATGAAAACATACACACATCACCAAACACCATCTCAACTGCACAATCCACTCCTCCCATCACAGCTATTCCAATCACATCATTCTCACCACACACATCCAAGTTCAGATCCCATAGACCACCACCAACCATTACACCATTGGTTGTTCAGTATCCCCTTGAACTTGATCTACTCAAGGGGGAAATACAATCCTTCTACAATACTGAACAGCCATCAGAAAGATCCTTCCCATCTCTCCCAAACTTCCCTGTTCCCCTCAACCTTGATAAATATCTGAAATACAAGGGTGAACAGGTGGATGCCATCATTAAGGAGAAATGCAAAGGGAAGGATGACAGGACTGCTCAGGGCATCCATTCAGCAGAGCTTAGCAAACTCAGAAGGATTGAAGACTTTGCTAAGACCCTGAGCAATTCCATGTCCTCCATGCCTCTCAGTGTAGACATGGAAAAGGAGGTAAGGGAATCTCTTCTGGAACAGATTATGGCAACCAAGCCTTACAAAGCAAATAAAAAGCAGTTCAATGGTTGGACTACACATGCTTTGAGAGAAGAACTACTCAGAATTGAAGAAATGGCCAAAGACCCCAAGGCTAAAGTCTCTACTCCCAACTTTGGCAAAGGCAGAGACCCAGTCAGAGCCTTGAAGTTCAAAAGGATGAGGCAAGAGATTGTAGCTGCAAACTATGGGGAGATGAGGTCAGTTTCAAGATGGTTTGAGCTTAGGTTGGTTGAAACATACAAAAGTCTGGAAGAAAACAGAAAGAAGGATCCCAGCCTACCAAGAAAACCAGTTTACACTGATGAGCCAATGATGAAGAGACCCCAACAGACCTTTAATTTGGACAGCTTACTTGAAACCTCTGATCTAACAACTGCTGCAAGAAGACAGTTCAAGAAGCAGAAGGAAATGTCAGAGGAAGATCAAAGAAAGTTTGCTGATACATTCATCAAGGAAGGGCTCTTCAATCAAGTCCATTTCTTCTCTGATCCTACAACAGAGAAGCTTAGAGAACTCATTGGAAGACCACCTTCACCCAACTCATCAAGAATAAAACTTCAGCTCAGCAAATCCACTGACTCAAAAATTCTAAAGTGGAAAGTCAACAAAGACAACCATGAATTGACATTGCTCAGGTCAGATGGAAGGGTTCAGAAGATCAACATGGATGATGCTTACAGCCTATGTGCAGAAGATCACCAAACATTGCTAAATCTGGACCTAGAAAGAGATGAAGAAGACTTGTTTGCTCTGAACTTTGAATTACAATTCAAAGGTCAAATCAGAGAAAGCCTGATGAGAAATAAAGATCAATAAATAAAGCTGAGTTTTGGCATCATCTGTTCTAGGGGGAGATTGTTGGGTCTGCTGACCTGGAGAAGAACAGATGATTAGAAAGCCAAAATATGCTAACAGTTTGATCCTTTGAATAAACAGTCTTTACAACTTACTTCTCCCAAAAGACTGCTGACCCTAACAACTGTTCTATCCAAACAACTACTCAACAACTGCTGATACAAAGAACTGCTGAACAAACAACTGATGAAGAACAACTGCTGACCAAAGGTCTGATGAAGAACAACTGCTGATACAAGTACTGAAGACCAAAGCACTGCTGGAACCAACAGCACTTAGGCTCCAGCAGTGGATACAAGACCATCAGAGTTTTCCTACAACAGCTGTTTAATATCAGTGCTTTCAATGTAACAGTAGTTTGTAATAGGCAGATGTTTATGTTTGTTATTCTGTTAGAGGTCACTGTCTTAGGTGACGTCAGCCTAGGTCATCAGTGCTTTGAGTCTGTCTATAAATAGAACAGTGCTTGTACTGTTCTATTGTATCACACACACAAACATTCTCTCAGACAAACACTGTGTGATCAGGCTGAGGGGGAGTAATTGTACGATTGTAATCTTTTGGATAAATGAAAGCTTTCGATCTGAAGACATTTACTCTCTTGTTTTGATTAACAGTTTATTATTCCGCTGCACTTTCATTCTATTTTCATTCCATTATTACCATATTTAGTTAAACTATCAAAACAAACAAACTCAGATCCTAACAATATGCAAATCCCAAACGCCTGTCCGCGTCTACGATGCACACACAAAAGAGGTCAGAAGTAAAAAAAAACACCACCTAAGTCTACTCCAATGCTAAGGATGCCCTTGGGTGCCTTTAGCTGTGTAGTCAGATGTCACATCATATCTTTACAAATCCTTAAAAACCTCAATTTCACCTCCAACCCTTACAAATATCTGTACATACCCTTACATTTTCTAAATCATCACCATTTTTTTTAAAATTTAATTACTTGAATTATTAAATTGATGTAGTTAAATAATTAAATTATTAGTATAATTAAATATGTAATATCAAAAATAAAACCTAAACTAAATTTTAAGAACGCGCAGAAGTTGCATTACATAAAAACAAAAAGATTTAGAAAACAAACAAACAAGTTACATATATTGAATTCAATGGATCATAATTCATAAACAAAAAGAATTCTGGTAATACAAATTAATAGATGTTAGTGGAAATATTTAATTAGTATCTCAAATAAATTTTTAGTTGACAAATAATAAGACACATTAAATATGTTTTTAGTGGCACAATAACCCAAATATCTAGGCCCTTGGAGTCGGCATGTTGAGTAAATTTGGGATAAGGATTAACGCGTCTATTCATGTGGATAATCCACATCATCTTGGACGACGTCCAAATGGTTTAGGCGCATTAAAGTTAGCCTATTGGTTGTAAAGTTTGCTAGACATCCCTTCAATCCTTGATTTCTTAAAAGAGAAGATAAAATCGTAAACTCATACAACATAAACCGTTCATGTAATTTGGTTTACGAGACCTAAAATTTTCCTTTACGTTTATTTATTTTTAAAAAATAAATAAACAAAAGAGCTAATAGCCAAAATCGTCCATGAGGTTTTGTCACTTTTGCTACTTCAGTCCAAAACCTAAACCTTTTACATCTGGGTCCTTCAGTTTTATTTTTATTCTTTGCTATGGGCCCTTCAGTTTTATTTTTTTTTGCTAAATTCGTCCCTGAGGTTTGGTCACTTTTGCCACTTCAGTCCAAAACCCAAACCTTGCCAGGGACGAATTTGGCAAAAAAAAAAAAGTGAAAGTGAATGACCCAAATGTAAAAGGTTTGAGTTTTGGACTGAAGTGGCAAAAGTGACCAAACCTCAGGGACGATTTTGGCTATTAATTTTAAATAAAAATTGGAGACACTTTTCCTTTTATTACCAACTTTTTTATTTTTATTTTGAAACATTAAAAAAGAAAACAATAATAACAAAATAAAACTAGCAGTGTACCCGTCCGCTGGGACGGGTTACTGAAATTTAAAGTATTTAAACTATATGTATACTGAAGAATATGAAAACATCTTATCTAACTGGGAATTTAAAATGTTTAAACTATTTGGGAGTTTAGGCAGTTATTGAAGAGGCGGACCGGGTAAAATGGACCTTTATGGTTGGTTCAGGTTGGGATGACCCGCAAATACTTATTTGTGCCTTTAATTTTATATGTGAATAACTAATATGTCAATTATAATAACTAAAATGGCACTATTATAGTAACGGTCTAAATCTTTGTATACTTAAGAGGTTGAGTTTGGGTGATTTTCAGTTGCGTACATAAAAGGATGTTATTACCGCAAATAAAACACCAAAACTCTTGTATGATAGTATTAAATAGCAAAAAAATGCACAGATACATAAATCACCTAATCTTAATATAGTTGCATCCACACAACCATGTGTTTCCTGCAAAAAATAACACAAAAAAACTGATGTAACAGTAGACTATTATAAGTTCACACAAAAGTATATGATTCTGACCTTGATGTCAAATAGTGAGTCAATTGATTAGTGCACCGTATGTAAACAAAGAAAAAGTACATATGTTATAAGCTTAAACATACAAATGTCTCTGAAGATACATTGATACCTTGTAAATATACTTTTCTAGTAAGATGCTCACTTACTTCGAAATTTGAATAGTGTTAAAAACTTCTGCATAACTCTTTATATGCAGATGTTTCGGAAGCTCATATAAATTGCAAATAGTGGGACACAGTTGAGAAAATAACGGAGACATGGGCAGAAAATATAGCTGAAAGCCAAACACCTAGCTAACCGTAAAGGCAAAAACAAAACCACCAAATTTTGCCTTGAAATTATTACGCTAAAAATGCCCTTGAAATGGAAAGAAAAAGAACCTTCATAATATCCCCCTTTATTTCCTGAGTACGCTGATGTAACACCCCAACCGATGGCGGAAACATCGGGATGTCACGTATTGATGATTGTTCAATAGCTCATGGTACTAAATGAAAGTTGAATAATATTAAATAATTTACAATTTGTCATACAAATTACATAAACTTGATTTCATAAACTAGGTCCAAAGCTCCTATGTGTTCCAAGACTTGTACAACTTCCAATAGCAAATAAAACCTGAAACATGTTAAGTTGGAAAGATGGGGGGTCAACTATAAATAGTTGGTGAGAATACATAGGTTTTTCATATAATTGAAAACAATGTGTTGTATAGCAATCATGATTAAAGTATAATAATGAGAAATGATAGAATATGAGTCCGACATGTAACAATGCGTCTTTTGTACAATCAAACCTTGTGTCGACTGAGACCTAACTCGCAATTTAGTAAATGTGTAACTGTTATCGATCATCCCTGAATTTATGCGGGGGGATGGGTTTGTCAGACCTATAGCGCTATAATCTAAACAGACGGCTTGATCAATGTTAATGATTGTACTGTGTCTTTTTGTTACAGTCAAATGATAGAATGAGTAAATGATAGTGTATAAAATGTTTATAATTGAATCATAAGTTTCAACAATGTAAGAATGAGTAAATGATAGTGTATAAAATGTTTAAACATGTTTCACCCCAAAAATGTAAACAGAAAAAGGGGCTATGTAAACTCACCTTAGGTGCATAATGAGTTCGTGCGTTTTATTGAGCGTGCAAACACTTAGTAATAATGCCTTGGAAAACTCGGAACTAGCTAGAGGAGATAATGATGGATGAAAACTTTAGTATATGGGAGATGAGATAATAATTTTTTTTTTTTTGAATGGTAGGCTATAGTATTTATAGTGTATAATTTGGAGTTGTAATTAGGGACTACTTTGATTAGGCTAGAATTTAGAAACAACTTTGACTTGACTAGAAGACCATATTTAGTAACACTTTGACTTGACTAGGAGACCATATTTACTAACACTTTGACTTGACTTGACTAGGAGACTACGTTTGACTTTTTGACTAAGGGACCTTGAAAGAGTTTAAGTTTAATTGGTTTTAATTAACATCACAAAACACCAAATGGTGTAGTGGTTTGTGTGGTGTGGTTAAGGTTTAGCCCGCTAGGGACTCGGGTTTGAATCCTGGCACAGGCAAACATTTTTTTAACGTTTTTAAATCAGAATTTTTAATACAATCCAATTTAATATTGATTATAAGTCATTATTTAAACAAAAAAAATTTAACAAAATGGATGGTAAAGATACTGTAAACATGAATCGGATGAATAAACGATGGAGTTCTATATATATATATATAAAGAAAATTTGTGTGATGTTACAGCTGACAGGTGAACTTAAGAAAGACAGTCTCACATTTGACTTCTTTGAGTACCTCTGGCCCTATACAATCTTGCAGACCTAAAAATAACAAAACAGTAGAATGCCTTTCGTGTCAGAATATCAAAATAAAGAAAATGAAAACATGTTTGGCCTCTCGGTAGGTAAGTAGTTTGGCCCAGTATTGCTAACTTGGAGGCATGGCCATTGGACATGTTGAATGGAAAACCATAAGTTTCTCGGAAGTATTTAACAACAGACTCCAATGTACTTATGTCATCAACTGGAACGCTGCTTCAAAGCAAAAGAAATGAAACCCGTCATGCTTTAGTCAACACACAAAAATAATAATAATAATAATAATAATAATAATAATAATAATAATAATAATAATAATAATAACAACAAAGTAGGGTCTGCTTCACACATAAGCTCTCGAGTTGCTTGAGAATTGAGATGTTAAACCAAATATTCAATATGTCATCTGCAAGTTTCCACGGTGAGTAACTTCAAATTTTACTCCACTTAGTGCTTTTTTCATCTAGTGAATTCAAAAAGAAGAGAAACACGTCAATATATTAATTGTAATATAACTTTAACAAAAACATTGTTCTAACAATTGTAAGAATTGAAAACAACTAAAAATAAGGTTACCTTTACACAATCAGAATTAGACATCCCTATTAGAAGCTGTGTGACAAAGTCAATCACAGGCAGTGGCTTGATGAATGCGGTTGAGGACATATCTGCAAATTTACATGTTATACAATTACATTAGTTAAAACAACTTTTCAAGAAAAACATGTAATAGCTTTTTTGGTAACATAAGCTTTAAACCACTAATCAACATTCAATAGATAAATACATATTTGAGACAAATGCAAATTTATAGTTCTGTTAACAGTAAGCTATGATGAATTGTAATGCATATGGTTCATTCACAATAATCGATCGAGAACATTCATTTATGAATAGTGAAGAACCGAAAATGAGAAATGGAATTGGATGTAAATCGGTAGTTTGGATTTAGGTTTCGTTTTTGTCTAGTGGAAGCAGATTCCAATTGGTCAAACAATTTCTTGACCTGAAATTCACAAATCACGAACACTGGAATCATAATAGCATATGGTTTGCTAATCATAAGCTGGAAAAAGTAGATTATGATGATTAACATAGATTACCAAGGGTTTTAAAAACCCAATGTGGGTCGGACTTGGTGTCAAATAAAAATAGCGACAACAGTGAGCGTGATTTCTTCTTACCGTTGTTGTGGTGGTGTAGGGAGGAGAAACCTGATGAAGTCCTTGTACACGTAGAAGGTGCAGAAAAACAAAAACTAAAAATTAGAGCCATATAGTCATCACCGTGGCAGTTATAATTCCACTACCCCACTAACTTGATTAAATTAAGGAATCGGTAACTGCATGAAGAAAAAAGAAACCGCCAAATTTGGAGAGTAAACATTAGATTATTCCGGTCAAGATTTAATCTCACAAGTAAGCACCTTCTTTGGACGGTCAAGATCAACCCCAAAATGGTTAAAAGTGGCATTTTAGGCGGTTTTTTTGTGTGATATTTTTGAAACATAAAATTTTATTTTTAAGCAGGATAGGATATAGCTGCAGGGTTTTTCTCTCGAGACTAGGGTTTAGACTCAAACCAAACCAAAGCAGAAGCCTTCCAATGAAACCGTTAACTTCCGATCAGGTTCTGCAAGAGAAGAAGACCACTGATCCTAACGCCGTTACATCCCTTACCTTCACTCACAGAGCTCTATCTGATGTAACACCATTTTCATTCATTTACCTTTTTCTTTACTTTTTTTTTCTTTAATTAATCACTTTTTATTTATTTATTTATTTATAATTAGGTTTCATGTTTGGCTGAGTTCAACAAGTTGGAGAGACTGGACCTCACCTTCAATAATTTATCATCCCTGGAGGTATTTTATAATCATTTTATATGAAATTGATTTAGGTTTTTAATTGTTGAATATTTGCCGTGTAAACTAACCGAATGCTTGTTCGTTTAAACGGACGGATAATGATTGGATTTTCTTGTTCATGTTCGTTTGTTAAGAAAATGAATGTGTTGTGTTGTTTAGGTCCGTTTGTTAATGTTATAAATGAACGTAAATGAATGGTCATAAACGAACGTAAATGCGCGTAAATGAAGTAATGAACATAAATGAAGAAAATGTATGTGTTCTTTTTTGTTATTTCTTTAGTTGATTACTTATGGTTTGACATTTGTTTAGTTTAATAAACTAATTTACTGTTTATGTTTAAGAAACGGACATAATGAACGTCTTGCTGAACGGTTCACGAAAGGTTCAGAGCACATTTGGTTCGTTTGCAGGCCTATATTACCGTGTTGGATGTTACAATACAGAATTTCTGTTTTTATCATTGTATTTTTTTAAAGGTGATGAACATAAAATAATTTGGCGTTTCTGTGCTTGATGAACTAGGGGTTGAAGCCATGTGTGAATTTGAAGTGGTTATCAGTTAAGCAGAACAAGCTTCAAAGTTTAAAAGGCATCGAAGGATGTGTTTGTCTAACGGTGAGTCACATTGATTTCAGTTTCGTGTCTAAGTTATGATGGACATTGAGACCTTGTAGATTAGATGCTGAAGTTAAGATTCTATCGAGTTATACAATCGTATAATACTATAATAATAGATTAATAGGGTAAATGAACAATCAGCAATTGGCAGCTTAATCAGCACAATGTCAAATGAGTGTGAGAGTGTATTACATGACTATTTTCTTATTCTATGTCCTCCAATAAGACACAACCTTGATGTTGGTTGGTCGATTAATGAATTCTACGTTTCTACCTGCTTAGAGTCATCACCAAGAGTTATCTTTCATTGTTATAATATTTTGACCTTTTATTTGTTATATTTGTAACCAGGTACTTAACGCTGGAAGCAATATGATCCAATCAATGGATGAGGTCAGTAGCCTTGTGAAGCTACGTGCACTGATCTTGAATGGTAAAACTTCTGTGATTACTCTGTGCCTTAACTTTCTGATATGTTGTTTAGCCTCACTCTTATCTCTATGAGACTAATAAAATACTCTCATTTTTTACAGACAATGAGATCAAGTCCATTTGCAGGCTTGATAAGATGAAAGAATTAAATACCCTAGGTATGATCTCTAAACAGGATTACTATCCATACATGTGTTTTTGTTCCCTGCAGTTTTTTCTTGTTAATTAACTTGGCTGTCATGTGTTTTTGGCAATAAATTACTAGCTAATGATTACTTATCTAGTCACGTCACTGTAATACAGTAATAGTATTTTTAATTATGACTGAATATTGAATAAGGTTACTTTTAAAAGAGCTTCAAGTTCTGCGATTTTAATTTACCATCATATGATTCCTGCTTAAATCCACCTGACTGCTGCTTGTGTGCCCTGCAGTTCTTTCAAAGAATCCAATTAGTAAAATCGGTGAAGGTTTGAGCAAGGTTAAATCAATCACAAAAGTAAGCAGTTATAACAAAATACTTTCAATTTAAGTTTCTCCAGGATCAGTTGAGTGTTTCTTTTGTTTCTATGAAGCTAATGTTTTGCCTTTGACTCTAGCTGTCTCTTTCGAACTGCAAAATCCAAGGAATCGACTCTTCAATCAATTCCTGTACGGAGTTAAGAGAACTAAGGCTCTCTCACAATGAGATCAGGGTATGTTATAATTATCCGGTTATTAGAGATAGAAAATTCGATATTACCCATTTACTTAGAAATGGGTTAAACTTTATCTCCAAAGGGTCAAGCGGCGACTGTTAGAAGATTAGTTAAAAATGAACATGGTTAAATGAGTTGAAAGTGACTCAAATGTGTATGTAAATGCTTATAGCCTCTTGAATTGTTTTATTTGAGAAGTTAGTTAAATAACTTAGTGATATGTTTGATCATATTTAATACATTAATGGGTTATAAATTTCAAGGAAAACGGAACAAAAAGAGTTGGTTGGCCAACCCTACCCGACCCATATTACAAACTACCTATTCTGACACAAAGCTACCCAACCCTGCCACCTTTAGATGTGATTGCACTTGTTAGAGTAGCATCTATGCCGGGTTTTAAACAAATAAACATTATTACTCATTAGTATCAAACAGTGTTTCAGTTCTTGATTATTCATCGATTCTGATTTTGTGGTTAATGATTTGGTCAGACTCTCCCAAGTGAGTTGACTCGAAATGCAAAAATCCAAAATTTGGATTTGGGAAACAACTTGATTATGAGGTGGTCAGATCTTAAGGTAAGCCAATTAATCGAAGTTCTTTTTCAATAATCTTTTATTGGTACCGTAATTTACTTGTTAAACTCGTATGGTTATTTTCTGGAATTTCAGATACTATCTTCATTGGTAAACCTGAAAAATCTGAACCTAGCTGGGAACCCCATTGCTGAGAAAGATACGTTAGCAAAAAAGGTAACATTTGTATACAATAATTGTGGGTCTCGAATTGGGGTTTAAAACAGTAATTATCTTTGACATGTGTGTGTTACAAATCCCATATAATCTATGTATTTTTTTCAAGAAGAAAGCCCCGTACTTGAAAATAAGCTAGAGGTGGCATTTTCGACTCATTAGTAAGTAAATGGGTCGATTTCTGTTGTGTTTTATCTCACATGGGTCAAATGGGCTAAGCTAAAGGATTTAACAATAAAAGAAACACATCTGATATGTTAAAAGTCATATGAAGCGTATTTAAACGTATAAAGCCCTAGATCAGATCACAACATTAAAAGATGTTAAAGTATCCTATATCTATATAGTTTCTATAATAATATCAAGGGCACTATTTATTTAAATTCATAAAATGGAAATAATGTTTGTGGGTCCACCTGTCGTGTTTCGGATTGCACTTTAAATTATCCATCACTCACCATCTTGCAACCTCTGAAATAAACTGTCTACTAATGCAGATAAAGAAGCTGGTGCCGGGCTTGCAAATATTCAACTCAAAACCAATTGATAAAGCCATGAAGAGTGTGACGGTTGATGCAGATGATAATCATTTGGTTGATGTTCAGGATTTTGATAAGAAAAGGGGACAGAAGATGAAGGAACATAAACCAAATATACCAACAAAAGAATACGAAGAGGAGAATAACACTGTAACAGAACCTCTTTCAGAGAAGAAATCAAAACGTAAATCGAAGGACTTAAAGGACCAACCCGTCACAGTCACAGAGGAGGAAGGGATAAAAAAGTCAAAGAAAGTCAAACATGAAGAAGAAACAGTGCAAGTCACAGTCCCAGAGGAGGAACGGATAAAAAGGTCAAAGAAAGTCAAACATGATGAAGAAACAGTGCAAGTCACAGTCCCAGAGGGGGAAGGGATAAAAAAGTCAAAGAAAGTCAAACATGATGAAGAAATGGAGCATTTTAATGCCACTGAAAACAATGAAAATAGAAACGAGAAAAGAGTTGACAATGATGATGATAATATAGCGAGAAAGAAAAAGAAGAAAGTTAAGAGCAAAACTAGTGGTTCTGCTGCTGTGCAGCTGCTGAGCCCAGAGGAGGCCCAAATCGGGTTAGGTGGTGAGTCAGTTTGGGATATTGACGGGCTGTAGCCGTTCTTTTTGGTTTTTGACATGCAGCAGATTACTATTTACTGGTGAGACATGCATTTTGCAGGTTAGCTCAACTTCTTTTTGTTCCGTTACAGATTTACTTATAATATTAGTTTGTTCTTTTGGCAAAGCCTGTGATCTTATGATCGTTTTTTACTAGTATCTCAGCATTCAATATCTGTCTACATTAATACTGAAATATTTTTATTAATTTTTGTGAAATCCCAATTTTGTTCGACAATAAACATTGCATGAAGGTTGCTCATAAAACCATACAACACACCAATGGGCACTAAAAGAATGTATGAAATGTACGATTGGCAAAATTGTCGGACTGGGCTATGTAATGTGTCAATAATGGTTTGGGTTAAAACAATCCACTAGCTTCATAATGAAACAGATCAGATGGGTTCAGGTCAAAAACAGGTTGGGTCACAGCAGGTTCTGTTGCTATATATGTTTTATGATGGCTGGTGTGGCGGCGGCAGTATTGGAGTCTGAATTCTTTAAGCATTCCAATTGCTGGCACGAGATTAACATGGAACACATTTTTTCATATTTTTAAACTTTAGTAAAAAAAATATTGTATCAAACATGATAGTGACACGAGAAGTTAGAAAATTCATCAATCTGTGTGCGTGTGCACGTGTGTTTGCTGTATCTGTTATGATTTGCCCGTCACCACTAGTCGATCATAAAAACATGAAATGTGCCCATGAATAATACAGAAACACATATACCATGCCCAGACTCCATGTATCCGGTATTGTGTGTAAATTACTTGTCAATCATGTTGGTGTGTGATACGACCCATTCATTGTGACCCGTTACGTCTTTGACCCATTCAAGTTGCATGTTTCTGTTGGTTTCTCGCATGCATGTGGAAGTTAAGATGCACGTTCCTATCTTTTAGCCATGTTTCATATTGCTGCATCCATGTTTTATTCCTTGTTGTAAGCCTATATTAGGCCTTATGTTTTGTTAAATAAAAGTAAGAAGAAAGTATTTGAAAAGCTGTGCTTGATCTCTCGTCATCTTGTGTTCTTGGAAGTTTTGTAGGTTTTTCTTTGTAAAACCTATCAGTGTGTTGAAACGATAAACATGTCAAAGTCTTAAAAGCATCAACCCTATAACCTGGACGCACTTGAAATCATGTAACCAAAATGTGTTGACAAGTTAAACGGTTTCGTGAATTACGAATGGGTTAAGCTTGTAAGTGTGTTGTCTTATGTTAAATTGAGAGTGTATGCAAAATTGCTAAGGGGCTGTTTGGTAGTCTCTGAATGGTCATTAAGAGGTTACATCTGAATGGTTCATAGTCTTTTAATGGTTAAGATGTAATCTTAAGTATGAATGGTTAAGAGGTACATTCTAATGGTTGCCTCTTAACCATTCAGACTTAAGGTTACCTCTTAATCATTCAGAGGTTATGAACCATTAAGAGATAGCCTCTGAATGGTCATCAAGAGGCTACCAAACAGCCCCTAAGTGCAGCCATCAGTCAAATATACTATGGGTGGCAAAATGGGTAAGTTGGGTGGGTTTGGTTGTTGGGTCAGGATGGGTTTGGGTTAGGATGGGTATGGGTCAAGATGGGTAGATTAAAAAAATGGGTTAGGATGGGTTGGGTCAGGATGGGTTTGGGTATGAATGGGTTTGGGTATGGATAGTTTAGATTAAGATAGGTTCACATTAAAATAAATTAAAATTATTTAAAAAAATTAAAATAACAATAAAAAATTTAAAAAGTAAACAAAAATTAAAAAAATAAAATTAAAAAAAAAACAAAAATAAACTTAAATATAAAATTTTAGGAGATCTGAAGTATTTCATTTTGAACCGAACCGGTTCGACCCTATCGGGCTGGATAACAACCCGGACCGTTACGACCCGGCCAGGCCGGGTAGCGACCAGAACTGTTTCGACCTGACCCGTCCCGTAACGACCCGGACCGTTTCGACCCGGCCGTTTCAACCTGACCCGTCCCGTTTCGACCCGGCCAGGTCCGGTAGCGACCCGGACCGTTTCAACCCGGTCGGGCCCGGTAAAGACCCGGACCGTTTCGACCCGACAAGACCGGTAGCGACCCAGACCGTTTCGACCCGACCGGGCTCGGTAACGACCCAGACCGTTTCGACCTGACCCGTCCCGTAGCGACCTGGATTGTTTCGACCGGGCCGGGCCCGGTAACGACCCGAACCGTTTCGACCCGCCCGGGCCCGGTAGCGACCCGAACCGTTTCGACCCGCCCGGGTCTGGTAGCGACCCGGACCGTTTCAACCCGGTCGGGCCCGGTAAAGACCCGGACCGTTTCGACCCGACAAGACCAGTAGCGACCCAGACCGTTTCGACCCGACCGGGCCCGGTAACGACCCAGATCGTTTCGACCTGACCCGTCCCGTAGCGACCCGGATTGTTTCGACCGGGCCAGGCCCGGTAACGACCCGGACCGTTTCGACCCGCCCGGGCCCGGTAGCGACCCGGACCGTTTCAACCCGGTCGGGCCAGGTAAATACCCGGACCGTTTCGACCCGACAAGATCGGTAGCGACCCAGACCGTTTCGACCCGACCGGGCCCGGTAACGACCCAGACCGTTTCGACCTGACCCGTCCCGTAGCGACCCGGATTGTTTCGACCGGGCCGGGCCCGGTAACGACCCGGACCGTTTCGACTGGCCCGGGCCCGGTAGCAACCCGGACTGTTTCGACCCGGCCGACCCGGTAGCGACCTGGACCGTTTCGACCTGACGGGACCGGTAGCGACCCGGACCGTTTCGACCCGGCCGGGCCCGGTAACGACCCGGACCGTTTCGACCCGACCGGGCCCGGTAACGACCATGACCATTTCAACCTGACCCGTCCCATAGCGAGCCGGATTGTTTCGACCCGACCGGGCCCGGTAGCGACCCGGACCGTTTCGACCTGGCCGGGCCCTGTAACGACCCGGGCCGTTTTGACCCGACGGGACTGGTAGCGGCCCAGACCGTTTCAACCCGACCGGGCCCGGTAACGACCCGGACCGTTTCTACCCGACCGGGCCCGTTAACAACCCAGACTGTTTCAACCTGACCCATCCCGTATCGACCCGGCCGGGCCCGGTAGCGACCCAGACCGTTTTGACCCGACCGGGCCCGGTAACGACCCAGACCGTTTCAACCTGATCCGTACTGTTTCGACCCGACTGGGCCCGTTAGCGACCCGGACCGTTTTGACCTGACCGATCCCGTTTGCAACCTGGACCGTTTCGACCCGACCGGGCCCGTCAACGACCAGACCATTTCGAACCGAATGGGCCGGTCAACAACCCAGACCGTTTGGACTCGATTAAGCCTGCTAACGACTTGAACCGTTTCGATGAGATTGGTCTCGTTAACGATTCGTGTTGTTTCGACATGGTCGTCCGTTAACGACCCGAACGGTTTCAAACCGACTGGGTTATCAACAAATGCAAAAGATATAATTTTTTTGTTTTTAGTGACATTGATTTCTATGAGGCACCAACACTTTTGGTGTTGGGTGAGTTTTAATTCAGATTTGTATATGATTATCTAAAAATACCCATCCTGACCCATTTATTTTTTTTTGACATACCCATTCTGACCCACTTACTTATTTCCTACAATTAAAATTACCCATCCTAACCCCCTTGAAAATTATACTAAACCCATTTTAACCCACAAGGTCAAATTTTAAACCCAAAACAACCCAAACTCAACTAGATGGGTTAAAATTGCCGGGTCTAAAATATACTGTCACAAACATCATGTGTCTAGTAATAGTAAGTTGCTTGCTAGGGTAAAACGATATAACCCTCTAAATAAGACTCCAAACAACATGAATATTTTTGTTCAAGCTCTGCCACTAAGTGCACACATGTTTGTTCAAAACTTTATATTGGATACATGAGTTATATTCACACTTAACTTAAAAATGTTTGATATCTTAAAGCATCAGGTTGTCATAACCAACACGCCAAATTGAATGATACACAAGTTCACATCAAGTAAATATTGAATATTAATCGGGCTTGTCCTACTCCACAACATCACAATCATAAGACCTCCGTGGAAAAGAAATCATTCGAAATGGTTAAGTACGAGAAGATGGCGTATCTCCGTGGAGCCCCAATCTTGACGGAGCTCAATCCTTACAGAGAGCATACGTGGAGTGCAATCTACCCGCGCGGGACCATGCGCCCAATTCAGAGATGGTCTCCCGCGGACAACCCACAGCCAGACGTATCTCAGGCCTGGCCACCCTGAGCCTCACTTGCTGCACTGTTCCAATTGGTGTCAAGTGTCACTTCAGTCAGTCTTCCAAAAGGAGCAGACTGACGCCGCCTGACACACACCGACGCATACAGAAAGATCCGCTTCCAGCCAATGACAGCTCGCCACGTGGACCAATGGCAGGGTGGTACTTCTTTCTCTCTCATTATCTAGTTTGCTTCATGTAATCCCTAGTCCAAATCTGACTATTTTGGCCGAAAGGAACGCAAGCCCATAGCCCGGGCCCAAGCCCATCGTTGAGGTTATGGGTAAATGGCTACCGGCCCGTGTAACTCCTATAAATAGGAGGTCTCACCCCCTTCAATGGGATTCGATCCATCAGAGAACACACTCACACTTAGCGGGCCAAACCACCATTTTTGTGTCTGCTATTAGTCTATTACGGGTGTTTCAAGCCTCTAGGCAGTCGCCTCCTTTCGTACGACCCTTTGATTCTTTACAGGTCATGGATCCAACCATGGTGTGAAGCAAAGAATTATATCCTGCAGCAAACACAAGTCATCACCCCACGTACCTCCTATGAGGTAAGTACCGTACACTCATTGTACTCGTTAATTTCTTCAATGACACTTCTTGTGAACCAAAATGAATAAAAAACAACCTACCAATGAGAGAGAGAGAGAGAGTCACTTCATTTTGAACGAAAAGGACCGAGCTTATATTTGAGGTTTTAAAAATGAGGTGAAACAAATGACTTCTTTTAATCATCATTTTTATACTTTTGATGACTTATGTAGAACTTTTAAAACATGCTCTTTCATAAAGATAAAGAGAGATCCTACTACACCAGAAAAAAAAAGCAATGTCATGCCTATACAAGATCAAAACGTCGTCGTTTCCAAGAACGGTAGTAATATAACAATAACACTGAAAACTATTATCCAATCTATCATTGATTTTGAGGGGTCAGCCTAATTTGAGTCTCTGTCAGCCTCCTCCAAACCATCTTCCCACAGTATGCTAACGTCGACAATGCCACGATATACAGCAGTGGGATCCCCACAATACAGCCGCTCGATGCCAGATTTACAAGAGTCTGCATCACATACAAAATAACTTTTCAGCGGCACAAAAAGTCTTAACACAATGGGTTACAAAGCATTTTCTTCGGTATAGCTTGAAACGAGCGGGATTAGGTAGCGAACACTCATTCTTTTTTTTTAACAGACAAGACGGATTTTTTTATTCATCACCACAAAAATATCACTAGTACACCACTATTACACCACAATCTCACCTCGGGCGCATTTAGCCAGCAACTACCTGGGCCAAAATCTAACCCCGAAACACACACTATACAAACACAATACATAAATTATCTAGTATAATATCCGGCCCAACACTTGAACCCAAAATATCGACCTAAACCAAAAGACATGAGGCTGCCCCGACTTTCTTTCACCCATTATCTGAGAAGGAGAAATCCCACCATTGTTCCTTAACCATACCGTGGCTTCTTATGATTATTTAAACAAAATAACTATAATTATAATATAATATTTCAAAATTAATTTTATGGCTCAAAAGGCAAGCTGGGAAACGCCTTAAGTGGCTTGAGGCGGTGGCTCGTGTACTTCTGGGTCAAAATTGGTCTAACTTAGGGTATGTAGGAGGCTTATATGTATAAACAATCTAAGGGATGAAGAAGTCTTAAAAAGGTTTACTTAATAACGCCAAGCTTATTTGATTGTACATAGAGCAATGCCTTGCATATGTGATACACGCGCCTCTTGCCTTGGCTTTTTGAACCTAAATGCCTTGCGCTTTTTTAAACCAAGCAAAAGTGAAAACAATACTGCAATAGTGCAATGCAAGTATGCAACAGTCCTTTCATCATCTTTTAGCTATTAGGGTTACACTTACTATCAAATGTGTAGTTTTCTTGAACAACTTCACTTTCCTAGAATTCAAATTTCTTTTCGTTTTTTTTTTTTCAAATGGGTTCGGGTAAATACCGTAATATTTATATCGTTTTTTTTCCAAATGGGTTCGGGTAAATACCGTAATATTTTTGTTTAAACAAAAGGATTACATTTAGAGACTTTTGACCACCTAACAGCTTAACCACTTTAACTGTTTCATTTTAGCTCATATTCTTATATACTTTATTTGTTTGACCCGTTTTTCATATGAGCAGGTTGGAATTTTCACTTGTAATGAATGCATGGAAACTAAAAACAGGTCTTACCAATGTTCCGGCAATTATATGAATGGCTGGGACGATCAACTGGTCACTCTTATTCCCTTGGGCATATCCATTGAATGCAATTATCATTGAGAAAGTGTGAATTGTAACAAATGCAAGGGAAATAATAGCTGCATATAATTAGTTTTAAATGTTCAGTTAAACAAATTATGCTTCTAATTATATTATTATCGAAGGGTAATATTAATTACGTAACTACCCCTTTTAAATTAATTTGAGAGCCTTTTAATTAAGTCTCACTGATGCATATCGTCTTTTTTCAACATAAATGTCCTTTTTGGTCACATTTCTACCGTTCAAGTAGCTATCAGATTAAAAAAAATAAAAGAATAGTCTCCTGTGCACAAAAACCAACAGCAGCAACAACTTGTGACAAGAACCGCGGAAAATGCGATTTCTACCCCAAAAGGAATTGCTGTTATTTTCATGGGACAGGGAATAGATAGTACATGTGCGCCTGCACACACGCGCGTGTGTGTAAAGCATTTTAACGTCTTTTTTTACCACATGTAATGTATAACTTAGAATATGAAGATATACTCACCGGAAATAAGAAAAAATGGAGCATAAGAACACTTGTCAACATAAAATGTTGCAGGACCAAATGAAGGAGTTAAAAGGCTCAGGCAGAAAAACACTGCATGAGCCACACCATGACCTAGACCACCAGCTGTACACAATTCAATAACAATCAATCATATTAGTTTTTTGTACAGTTTCGGTTTTTCCAAGCTAAATTTGAACTTACAGAGAAGCATATTTTTTTTACTATTGTTTGCTGTAGGATTTTACTTAATTTTTTATGAAAATAATCCGGAATTTGACTAATGTAAGAGGCAAGATACAATGGCTTATATACAATTTGTATGATTACGAAGGCAAAGAAGTGATTATTACCAAGGGCGATTTGCATCTTATCAGTAAGATAGAGACGGGGTTTAGCAACCCTGTCAGCAAAGGCATCCAACATATCTTCCATCTTCCTGAGCAATGCAAAAGTAGATGTATAAAACCATCTTAATAATCAAGAGCAGATCCCTATGAGTACAAAACAGCCAATATATGTATCTTCCACATGATTTTATATATTTGACCCAGTCTTTTGAAATTCAAAGCTAAGGGGCTGTTTGGTAAGCCTCTTAATGAGGCTCTGAACCATTCAGCGCGTTTGTTTCAGCTTTTGAATGGAATGGTTAAGGCTGAACCATTAAGACTTGGGATGTAGCCAACCATTAAGCACTGGACCATTAAGCGCTCAACTAGGCTGAACCTTAACGAGGCTCTCCTACCAATGCAGGACAAGAAAACTAACCATTCAGACCTTTTAACTTGATGTTTATATGCACTATTTTAGTAAATTTTATGGTTCAATTTTCCTCATAGAAAAACAATTCTTTATCAATCTTAACAGGAAAACCAACTTAACTGACACTTGAAACTTAAATATGACCCGTTTCTCCTGAAAGATTATGTACATGATTGATGATGAATGCCCAAACAAACAATATATGTCAGCTCCAAAGTAATCTAAGGAATAATGAATATGTTGTATATCTACCAGAAAGATTAGATTTAGACCTGACAAATTTGACCCATCTACTTTATAAAAGGGTCGTTCGGTTATGTTTTAACAGTCATGTTTAATCTTTAAAAAGTCAAATGGGTGAAATAAAAAAAAAATGTAATGAAAAGGAAAACGAGTCAAATGGATTGCAAATCGCCCACAGTCTAACGGAACAACTAATAAATAATAAACTTATATTAAGCTATACACGTTGAAGAATGTGAAACTAGTTAAGAGAATAAACATACTTGTAAGCTCTCCACAACACGAGGCGAAGACCTTCTTGGAAAGCAACAGAAGTCAGAATAAGAATCGCATAAGGCCACCATGCGGACGTTTTAATTGGAAGAAACACCTTCCAAAGTCCAGACAACACAATCAAGCTGATCAGCCACAACAGTGTACTGCACAAGCATATATGCATACAAACATACATTAGTATATATGCAACCTGAAAGAGAAAAGTAAAAAATAATTCTTAACAAACAAAGGTCCAAAATAAACATATATTAGCATACTTCTGTTATTAATTATATATATATTTTTTTGGTGACTGGAAGGTGTTACAATATTCTTTAACGGTAAAATATCAGAACCTACTTTAAAAATTGTGAGATAAAATGATACATTTGAATATTTGATCCAAACTAGGGTTGTTTAGAACTTAGTTAACCTCGATGCTCGCTTGAAATCGACTTGGTTGTAAACGAGCCTGCCCGCTTCGTTTAAGTTAAACCCAAATTATATGTTTTATACCCTAATTACTTTTTTCATTATTCCACTGATTTGGTGACATATTATTCAACCTCTCACGTAAATTTGTTGAATATATTCTGCACTATGGTAAAGTTCATTTTGATCTTAATATAATCATGTTATACATTTGTTAGTGTAATTTTTAATTTTGAAACGTTGATAACTTGATCACGCTTATTTTGTAAAGATTTACGTGTTTACAAAGCTTCTAATTCTTTTTACTATATTATAGAATGTCTTCTCACAAAGAATCAATTAGCGGAACCGAAACTACAAGTAACGATCATACATTCATACCGAGTCAAAGTTATCCAAATAGCTCAAACCTCACTCGAATATAACCAACTCAAAATCGGCTCGGCTTATAAACAATCCAATCCAAGCCGAGCCCAGATCATGAACAGCCCTAATCCAAAACCAAAGGCAATGAACCATGAGGCTATACAACACATACCAATTTATTCAACATATATAATCACAAATCACTATTTCCTAAAAGGGTCTTTCTTGGACCCAATAATTCAACAAATTTAAGCAGTGTAGAAACATCAAACAACAATGAAATGTGCATAATATCCAAAACCCATGTGTAGAAAGAGAAAATACCTAGAGAGAAGGATGAGGATCAAGAAAGGCTTAGTGGAGATGACAGTAACAAAGAGAGCGAGTGAAGGACCAAGTGCTAGCAGCACATACCCAATCCCTGCTGCTAATGTCATTGTTTTCTTTAAATTCTCACAGCATCAATGAAGGATCGTACAATAATATCAATACCCAACTGGGTTTTAAGGTTTGATTGTTCGATTGAATGTTGATTTGGGGATTTTTGTTTCGAGACCTGGATACCAAAACTGCAAAATTAATAAACGGGTCGTGTTCGGTTGACCCGGATTAAAAAACAGACTGGGCTCGGGTTGACCAGTATTAGAAACAAAAAATTATAATTTTGTATTCTTTAGTTCGCATGGTTAATGATATAATAACGTTAGGTTTGTCATACTAATGATCTACTTGTCAAACTCGTATTTGTCATTAAACACGTTATTGATAACTCGCTTATAACCTAATAATTCCACTTGTAACTTATCAACATGTATGACTCACCATTGGGGTTGGTGGTCCAGTGGCAAGGCAAAACCTTTTAATACACTAAGGTGCTGTTTGTTTTTTTAGCTCAGAAGCACTTCTGACCTCTTTTGTCTGCGCCACGCAGACGCGCTCAGACGTTTGGGGTATGCAGATTGTTTGTTTTTTTGGAAGACCGTTCACTCAAAAAGGTCTTCCTGACCTTTTCTTGGTGCAGACTTGTTCCAAAGTCTTCTAAGGTCTTCAAAGGTCTTCTCCACTATTCTTCTCCTCACCCACCACCACCACGGTCCACCACCACCCACCACCACCACCGTCCACCGCCACCACCTACCACCGTCCACCACCACGGCCACCATCCACCACCACCACCGTCCACCGCCACCACCTACCACCGTCCACCACCACGACCACCATCCACCACCACCACCACCACCGTCCACCACCACCATCCACCACCATGGTCCACCACCACCACCAAGGTCCACCACCGTCCACCACCATCACGGTCCACCACCACCCACCACCACCACCAAACTGCTGTAAAATAAGTTTATTTAAATTTCAGTTTATTTCAGCAGCCTGCGGACATTATCAAACAAACAATCTTCTTCTTGCAGACTGCAGACCTTTGGTCCACCTTTTCTCGTCAGATGTGGTCCGCAGACTGCAGACCTTTTCTGGCAGAAAAAACAAACAACACCTAAAAGTATGAGGTCTTGAGTTCAAGTCTCACAAGGAGCAAGAAATTCGCCTTAAAAAAACATGTATGACTCACATAAAAAATGGGTTAAACGAGTCGTGTTTGGGCGGTGTGGTTTTATATTTATTTTTTTTAAACTCGATCGTTTAAAATCAAACGGTAATAATATTAAATTTTCAAACTGTCAAAAATTGATTGTGCCTTTTTCTGATTGGTTCGTCTCGTGCGTCCTTTTGGAGACGGGAGGGATGGGAGACGGAGACGAGAGAGAGAGAGAGGGGGGGGGGGGGGGGGGAGGGAGGGACGAGGGCTCTCCCGTCTCCACACCGACTAATCTAACAATATGTGTTGGGTTTAGGCCCCAAGGCATATTTCAACCTGTAACCCTCCTCATGACACAAATGATATTCTATATATATATAATAACAAAACCAAATGGTGAATAGTTGAAAATCATCATTGGTTAGTTTTGCTGGCTTGAAAATCATCATTGGTTAAGATGCATGATTGTAAGGTTTGGTTTGTGTTTTTTTTTCTAGAATAACCTTCCGTTGGTTTCAAAAGTGGCCGGGTTTCCATTATTTTATTTTATTTCTTTAATGTAATTGCCATTTGGAGTTTTAAGGGATGCATACTTCTAGCAATTTTTACGAAAGCATCGAGCGAGCCTCGGCGCAAGCGAGGTTTTAGCCCGGTGCTCACTCCCAGCCACAACGGCTTCATGCGAACAGCCCTGGCGCGAGCATATGCGATGGTGGTCGCGTGCGTTAATGGGAGAAAGTGATATTTGGTCGCACCGTTGCTCACCCACAGCCACAACTAGGTCAAATGACCGGGTTACTTGAGAGTCAAGTGTGGTGGTCACGCCTGCTCGCTATCTGTCCACAACGGATAGTCTTATATAGTAAAAAATAATTATTATTTAATAACTCGAAATTATTATGTTAAAAACAAATAAAAACAATCCTTTTAGCTTCAAAAATGTTTTTTTTTTCACGATTCCTCTCAGGTGTATATCTTATTTTTGATATAAAGAATGTTGGTATCCTACCAGATTGGACAAATACCAATTGAAAGTCCGCTGCGAAGCGCGTGTCATCCGCTAGTTGATAAACATAACTTTAGTTTTGCGACCCTTGAAAAAACCATTGTAAAATAATTATTGTCTTTTTTTGTTATGTAATCAGATTTTTTCACATCTAATTTTGTAGTTCTCAAATATTGTAAATGAGTTCGATGAGGTGGATCGGGAGCCATTGGGGTTGGTGGCCCAATGGTAGAAGCAAAGCTTCTAGAAACACCTAAGGGGAGGTCATGGGTTCAAGTCTTACAAGGAGTGAAATTTGCCGTTCAAAAAAAAAAAAAAAAAAAAAAAAGGTGGATCGGGAGAAATAACTTGACAATGCAGGAGGAGGTATTAATCAACTTCTCCTTATATTAATTATAAGCACTAAGTCTAACTTAATTCCAACATTTTTCGGATGTATTAATCAACTTGTACTAACTAAGTAAATGAAGTAAAATTAAACTAACAATACAAAGTTAATATTTTTTAGTTATTAAGAAATCATGAATACATGTTTGATGATTTAAGTAAAAAAATGGCATGAATATAGTTTAGAAGATTTAAACCTATACCAACCTTAACAATTTTGTTAGAGCATTACTTATTTGTTATTGAACAATAAATTTCGAATAAAAAGGAGTATAAAAAAGTCCACCTAAATATGTGAAACCAACTATGGAGTGTTGTTAGTAAAAGCACAGTGGTCTATTCATTCATTCATTTTGTCTTTTAATCCCCAAGTCGATGCCTTCTTTTGTAATAAAAATAATTTTCAACACGTTATTACGATTCGGCCGAATAACAGGTAGAAAAGGTTGACTTTGCTCACTGATTTTGTGAATAGTTTCGTCACTTATATTAGCATTACCTTTCAAGTTTTATCTATACATGCATTTGCTTGAAATACTTGATCCACAAACTAATAATAGCCTTTATGGAGGAGTTCCATCATCTTCAAATCCAATTTGAAGATATAAGATCAGCCACCAACAACTTTGGCGACGACAACATTATCGGGATTGGTGGATTTGGAAAGGTCTACAAAGGATCAATCTCTCACTCTAAGAGGCAAGTCATGGTTGCTTTTAAGCGTCTAGATCGTAGATATGGGCAGGGAGACCCTGAGTTCTTGAAAGAGATTATGATGCTTTCACGTTACAAGCATGAGCATCTCATCTCTCTTTTGGGATTTTGCAACGAGGATGGTGAGAAGATCCTTGTGTATGAGCATGCATCTCATGGTAGTCTTGATCGCCACTTAAGTGCCACTTCTCTCACCTGGAGGCAACGATTAAAGATATGCCTTGGAGCCGCAAGGGGAATAAGTTATCTTCATGACCCCAATGGGACACAACAAAGGGTTCTCCACCGTGATATCAAAAGCTCCAATATCTTATTGGATGAGGATATGAATGCAAAATTTTCTGACTTTGGTTTGTCGAAAATGGGCCCAGCTAATCAAGAACACACATTTCTTTTCTCCAATGTTGTGGGTACGCCTGGTTACCTAGATCCCCAATATTTAGAAAAGTACTTCCTAACAAAAGAGTCCGATGTATACTCATTTGGTGTAGTCTTATTCGAAGTATTATGTGGGAGATTATGTTTTGAATATAATGATGGTCGGTTTCATAGTTTAGTGCAAAGGTGGAAACAAAGCTATGAAGAGAAAAAGCTAGACCATATGATATTTCAAGATTTGAAGCAACAAATGGATCCGAGCTCTTTGGAAATATTTTCAAACATTGCATATCAGTGCTTGCAGAAAACTCATGAACTACGGCCAGCTATGGCGCGTGTGGTAGAGGAACTCGAGATTGCACTTGAAATTCAAGAGACATATGATGTGCCAACAGACTATGAAGAAATGATGGCGGCTACAACGCCTCGATTGCTCTACAGATCACAGGAGGAATTAAAAGCGCTTATCTCGAAAGGGGTCCTCCTTAACATGGGCAAAACGGTAATTAATCATAACTTAAGTATTAACCATTATTATATCATAGCTTATAATTAATATGTTTCATTTTAATGGACAGTGGTTTTCACTTAATAAAAATGGAGAACATTGTGAAATGATATCTGCAGCAGAATGTTTGATTCCTATTGCAAGTATATATTACAACGATCCATATTCATCTGACTATAATTCAAGGTGATTTGTTCTCTTCCTCTCTTTGGTTCTAAATTTCGGAGACTATCTCATAATATAATGTGGCGGAACCATAACTTTTTAGTTGGGGTCATCATAAGGTTTTCATCTCTACCCGTCAGTGGGCCTCTTGTCCGTATGGTTAAATAAATAAATGTACCATTGATTATTGCTTCTTGCTGCAGATTTGCAATGGGCAGCTACCTCGCATATAATAGGAAATTCAAAACACGAGTCAGAACCCAATTCTTGTCACCAAAAACTGTATACGAAGTAAACCTTGTGTTTAAATTCATCAAAAAGAACCCGTCAGACGAACCTCCATACATAGCACTTGAATACAAGTTGGCGGGGAACACAAAAACTTCCATTGTGCACCTTGCAGATGAAAGAGAAGATGGGTGGTTGATGGCTAGATTGTATGAGCTTACTAGCGAAACTAGAAATGTTGATCTTGAAATTATATTTGAAAGCTCAAAGGATTACTATTCATCGGTCTTAGTAGTAGATGGAATAGAGTTTCGGCCCCAGGAGAAAGTAAGCTGACACCGTTGGCATCTTTGTAATGAGATGCACTATATATGTGTTGAAAGCTACAGTAAGAAAGTGTAACTGAAGCTCTTCATTAAAAAACATTCTATTTTGTGAGCAATATTTACCGCAAGTCTAAAGCAAAAGAAAAGAATACATTGTGTAAGTTTCTATACTAAAAAAGAAACACAAATGATCAAAGGATAGCTCTAAATAATTGCATGTGGTACACGATAAGAAACTTCCTAAGTAGATCTAATCCTCTCTATCAAATTACTGTTTATGAAAATAAAGGAAGTGTGTACAGGCCAGTGTTAACTCAACCGACCTGTTCTAGCCAGTTACGCAGCTCAACCAGTTATACGTAAGTAACTACTTGCCAACTTGCATAAATAGGGTCCTTAAAAAAGCCATTGTTACCATTTTCCAAAGGATTCCAAACATCAGATACAATCAAGCGTGCAGCTTATGCCGTTATGGAACACTAAGCAGCAAATATACAAAATAGAAGAGGTTAATATGGATATGAACATTGGAGAAAACAAGCAATACTTTGGACTCGCCATTAGTCCATTACGGATGTTAGCTAGAGGTTGAGGACTTTTACTTTTAGATGCCACAAGTAGAACC
This sequence comes from Ambrosia trifida, assembly GCA_028751855.1. Classification (NCBI taxonomy): domain Eukaryota; kingdom Viridiplantae; phylum Streptophyta; class Magnoliopsida; order Asterales; family Asteraceae; genus Ambrosia; species Ambrosia trifida. Next base: position 100,078,528 of record CM054122.1, on the reverse strand, counting down.
AAGCTTGTTGGTACATTACTTGTATAAATCTCAATCTCCGATCGGAAACCCCTTTATGGTCTCACTATCGACGTGGATTCATCCCAATGGACATGGAATTAACGGGTAATAAGCTAATTCTGCATTATTTCATTGTGTCGCGTTTAGTTATTAATGAGTTTATTTGGGTTATGACTTCTCTTAATATGTCAATTGTGTAAAAGAAAAAAATGTTGTTACACAATTTGTGACTAGTGCTTTTGGATTACACATACAAATCTGTTTTGGCATTTACGTGAGGTCGAATGTGGGATATAAGGGTCGAAGGTGATTACATTTGGTCGAAGGTGGAAGACTATGGTCGAAGGGAAGATTTTGTAGTGCATTGTGCTGATTCGCCCAAACTTTGGGGCGAACCTGCACATTCGACCTTACGAAGGGGTGAATGTGCAGGTCTATAAATAGGTTGATTTCATTTTAAAGTTAAGTTTTTGGTCATTTTGTTTCCCTCCTTCGATCTAGTTTTCTCCCTAGAGTTTTGTTGAGTCTGAACTTAGTTTATTTCATTGTAAACACTATTTTGTAAGATTAATCAAGCTTGTTTATGAATGAAATGGAAAGTTTAAAGTGATTTGTGTGTTTTGCTGATTTTATTATCATTTCGTAATTGATTCAGGGATTCCGCACCTGAATTGATATACTTGTTTGATCAATATCTTTGTTTTTGACAATTCGATCCTCATACAAAGTGGTATAAGAGCCATAAGGAACAAATAACTACGAATTGATAGTAATTGAGCCGATTTGGACTCATTTTTGATCAAAAATTTTCCGTTTTCATAGAACAATGTTTTTGATGAACATTGATTGATTCGGACTAGTTTTCATGGATAAAATCTAGAATTCTCTTTATTAAACTTGTTCCAAATCATTTCCGAAGCAAAACCTGCAAAACATCATCAAAATTCATCAACTTTTGAAAAATTGGGAGCAAAATAACTGATTTTCAAAGAATAACCGTTTTTCAAAATGACAGGGTCAAACCTAGGGGGAAGCGGTCGAAAGTGTGAGTTTGAGGTCGAATCAGGGTATTTTAGGTCGAACGTGGTCATTATTAAGGTCGAACCTAGAAATTTTAAGTGTGCTGTTGTACATTCGACCAGATTGTGTACCTTCGACCTTACGTGAGGTCAAAAGTGGTTTTACTTTGGTCGAAAGTGAGATTGTCTGTTATATTCTACCTTTGAGTCATCAGAAAGGGCCGAATCTGGAATATTTCCACCTTCGAACCCACAATTATTTGTAAACGGTCGAACGTAGGATCTGATTAAAAAAATTTTCTAATTGTTTCGTGTTTCAGACTTTGTAGACGATATGTGGAACTTTCCAACAACACCAAGGCCTAATACTACACCACAACAGCAAGTGACAATGGATCCTTGGTTTGTAGCTGCACAGAAGACGACTAGTCAATCATCTTAACCGATCAACTACTTAGCAATGAGTAGTTCGATGCCACAGACAGTTGCACAATCACCACAACAACCCATGATTGATTATTGGGGGGGTTGCAGCAGCCGCGGTACACTCTCAAACTACCAATGCTATTTCAACACTAATTCATGATTTATCTCCAGGTAGCGGGAGTCGTCCACCAAAGCTAATGGAGATGGTGGATTATAATCAATGGAAGACCAAGTTCAAGATTCATTTGGAGGAAATGGGAATGGAAGGCACTGAGGCATGGCAAATGATAGCTAAGGGTTATATAGCACATGTTTTGGAGAACATTGGTGAACCAATTCCATTGGAGAGCTTAGCTGAGGATGAGAAGAAAAAGTTTGCGGTGGAGAAGAAGGCATTCTCTCAACTATCTCAGGCTATTAACACTGATCTTCTACATCAGTTTGGTTCTTGTACAACCTCAAAGCAGCTGTGGGATATGTTGAAGAATCGTCATGATGGGAACGAGAAAACTAGGAAGTTGAGGATGGAAGAGTTAAGAAAAGAGTTTAAGAATTTTAGTTACATGGGAAACGAGACTTTGAAAGAGTTGATTCCTAGGTATTGCCATTTGTTGACCGAGTTGTCAAGTTATGAGATCAAAATACCTATGTCTGAATTGGTGGATAAGTTTGCTGATGCATTACCACCTTACTGGAATCAACACATTGACGTCCTAAAGGAGAAAGATGCATATCAGTATTGGACTATCAATGAATTTATTCAATAGTTGGAGAACAAAGAGATGGAAGAGAAGAGGAAAGCAAAAAGAGCACAAGTTCCTCAAAATCCAGAGTTATATCATGGTGGTACATCTTCTACTGTGACTAGTTCAAGTTCTAGTAGTTCTGTTGCTCCACAGATTGCTTGTGTTTCAAGCGTTATTGAACCAACCAAAACCCCAATAAACTATCTAGCTCAAACCTTATCTTATACACCACCATCATATCCTACCACTTACATTCCACCTTTTTCACCAATGCAACAAGCTGCATGCTATTCAGCTAGCATGAATCAACCTCAACAACAATCATACATTCCTCAAATGAACCCAAATCAACCAAGTCAAAGCCCAATAGTGTTGGAGACATCTAACTTGAACAATGTCACTGTTGAAGTTGCTCAGCAACATGTAGCTTTGGTATCTGCTATGGTTGCTTCATATAATGGTTTGGTAGCTAGTCAAATTGGTAATAATAATCTAACCAGTGAAGACTATGCTAAAATTGATAAGGAAGAGATGGAGCTCATTGACATTCAGTGGGCATTTGCTAGTGTTATGAGACGTGCAACCGAGTTTATTGAGAAGACTGGTAGAACTGATCTTTCTACATCTCTTAACACAACATATGGCTTCAACAAAGCCAAAGTCACATGTTTTAACTGTGGTGGGAAAGGTCATTTCAAGAGAGAGTGCACACAGCCAGCTCAACAAGGAAACAAGAATCCATTCAACACTAATTACCAGAACCATCAATCTCAGAATCAGGTATCTTATCAAAGCCAAAACAACAACTATCAATCACAAAATAATTACCAAAACCGACAAAACGCCTCACCAAACAATTCTGTTAGACAAACCACTACATCAAACCAGAATCAAAATCAAACACCACATAATCCAACTAGAACCATCATTCCAATTTCCACACCAAATAGCCAAACACAAACAGATAACCAAAACCAGGCTTTGGTAATTCAAAAGGATGAAGGATTTGACTGGACTGGAATGCAACTTGGTGTTGAAGAGATTACAGCTGGTAATGTGGCGTGTGTTGCTCAGAAGATTGATTTGGAGGAGCCGGTGTTAGTTGAAGAAGATTTGGAGAATGAGAAGAGATCTGAAGTGAAGATTGAGGAAATGGTGGAAGAAGTTGATACTTCTGTTGAGAAGACTTCAGGATTGATTCTTGATTCAGTCACTGATATTCCTGAAGAGTGTGATTCAGTATATTCTGATTCGGAGAGCGAGCTAGATTTTGAAGCTAGTGTTAATTCACTAGATGATGATATTGATCAACTTCTAGCCGAAGCTGATTTTCTTATGACTCGCAAGTCGTGCATAGTGGATATGCTTTTACTAGAATTGATTATTTCAAATTCTTTGCTGGAAAGGAAGCACATTTTGCTTTGATGGCGATGACAGAGCCTCCGAAATAGGTAAGTTCTGACTCCACTTTAGACATGAATAGTGACAAATATTGTGGAACATGTGATAGATTAACAGAGGAAAACAAGCAACTCAGGGTTCAACTTGAGAGTGCTAGAATCAATTGTCAATCTTATCGCAAAGAAGCACATGAATTCAATAAGGTGCTTAATGGTTACAAAAAGGACATTTCTGATTTGAAGAAAACACTTTCTTTAAAACAATTGGCCATTAACAGTTATATCAATGAATTGGAAGAAACTAAACTTGAAATGGCAACCATCAAGTGCTTTGCTGAAAAAGTCAACAAGAAGCTTGAAAGTTACAAACATATTGCTTATGTTGTTGACCATATTATTGAAGAACCCTCACAACCGAGTAGTGCAAAATACAAGGCTGTCCCATCTCCCGTGTTATTTGAAAATCACACTTTACTTCAATAACACCGGAGAGTTCAATCAAGTCTGATTCTACATCGGATGATGAATCTAACACTTCCAGTATTGGAGATCCAAATTCCGATGTTAGACCAATTTTGGGATTAAATGATGAGGGTGTGACAGCTGTGATTGATGATTCTGACTCAGAAGATGAGAAAACTGAGAAAGTGAGTGATATTCCCATTGAAAATCACATTATCACCAATGAACCAGTATCACCTTCTCAGATTTTACATCCGATGGCAAATGCTCATCGAGTGAATCAGTCAACTAAAAATGTTGAGAAAAATGAACCAAGTGACAAACCCTTCAAAGTGTTTTATCGGATGGAAGGATCCGATAAGATTATTTCTGATGAGGAATATCCGATAAAGTTTGCCAATTACTCTAAGATTGAGAAAATCTGGCAGGAGAGTTCTATTTGGTTTCCTAAGCATGAGAGGACCAATGATGTACCTCCAGAAATCTTAAAGAAAATTTATCTGGATGTTCCAAAAGAACCTAAGGTTCATGTCACTGAGTTTATCAAGCCAAAGGAAAAGGCGAACAGTTTTCTTGAGCCGACTTACTCAAAGGACCCAACTCCTGAGAGTTTAAGACGAAGGTGTGTGGATGACCAATATCCTATCACTTCTTACACAAAGTCGAATGCCAAGAACATGTTTGAAGAATACCGTGCATGCTTTAAGTGCAGGGAGAGAGGGCATTTACTTGCTCACTTCCCGTACGTGAGGCATAAAAGGCACGAAGTTGAAGTGAAGCAGAAATATCATAGTCCAGTCGACAATCACTGTTATCCACAACGAAGTTTTGTCCCTCAACTAGCACCGTTTTATAATCAAAGCCGTTATTTTCAAAATAGGGATATTCATCAAATTACATATGATCGTCGTAACAGGATTGCAATGGAAAAACCTTTAAAGAAACCAGTGGTGAACACAACTGTTGGTAAGCAAAAGGTACCACTAAAACATGCGGTTAAACCAACAGTTGGACCTGTCTCTGTTAAACCAGAGAAGGTAACCAAGAAAGTTTCCTTTAAGAATGAAGTAAAGAAACCGACTGAGACCCCAAAATCTCAGATTCGGATCTTGAAACGTTTGGAACAATTCTGGTCACCGGTGGGTTCTCAAGGTGCTTCAACTTCAAAAGCAAATGAAAAATCTGAGAGTGTAAAGAATTTGAGTGATCAGAAAAAGATCAATTCAAATTCAAATGTTTGTTAAAAAGAATCTTTGAAACTGAATGTTCAAAGACCCAAGACCAAGAAGGCTTGGGTCCCCCGAAAGAACTAATGATTTTACTTGATATGTGCAGGGAGCTTCAGCTGGCCATGTTAGCAGTCTTTGGATTGTTGACAGTGGAGCTTCTGGTCACATGACAGGGGATTTATCGTTGCTATTCGACATTAGAAACATCAATGGCGGATATGTAGCATTTGCTGGGAACAAAGGAGGTTACATTACTATGGAAGGAAGTGTGAGTAATGGTATTGTGAGTTTTGAGATGATCTCTTATGTGAAACAAATCGATTATAATCTGCTTAGTGTCAGTCAAATCTGCGACAGACAGTTTTCTGTACACTTTGATGACAAATCTTGCTATATTTTCAAGCCCGGCTTTGTTATTCCGAAAGAGTGGATCATGTTGAAAGCACCGAGAGTGAATAATCTTTACATTCTCGACATGTCAAAGGCGATGACAACCCAGGGCCAAGTAACGTGTTTCCTCTCCAAGGCGACAGAAAAAGAATCTATTATGTGGCATAGGAGGATGGGACACATTCACCTCAGAAAAATGAACCATCTGGTGAAGAATGGACTTGTCGAAGGCGTTAATGTCAAACATTTCCATCTGAATGACAAGTGTGTGAGTTGCAAAAAGGGTAAGCAGCACAAGCAGTCCCACAAACCAAAGAAGGTAAATTCAGTTGAGATGCCACTTGAGCGTTTGCACATGGACCTATTCGGACCGGTCAAGCGTAAAAGTCATGCTAGAGAATTATACGGTCTTGTGATTACTGATGATTATTCCAGGTTCTCGTGGGTAATGTGCTTGCATCATAAAAGCGACACGTTTAATAATCTAAAGGTTCTGTTCATTCGATTAGAGAATGTCTATGGTTTGAAGATCAAAAGAATTTGGAGTGAAAATGGGACGGAGTTCAAAAATGCATAGATGGATGCTCTTTGTGAAGATAAAGGAATTCATCATGAATACAGTGCTCCGTATACCCCTCAACAGAACGGTGTTGCAGAACGGAAAAACAGGACTCTAATTGAAGCGGCAAGAACAATGCTTGCGGATTCTAATCTTCCAGTAATGTTATGGAATGAAGCTATTTACGCAGCTTGTTACACACTGAATCATGTGTTAACAGTGAAGAAGTTTGGCAAAACTTCTTATGAACTGTTGAACAGACGAAAGCCAAACTTAGAGTATCTAGAACCATTTGGAGCACCATGTACTATGATTAATCCATCTGAGAAGTTTGCACCAAAAGCTGAAGAAGGATTCTTTGTTGGATATGCAACCCCGCTCAAACGGGTATTCAACAAACGAACTCGTCAGGTAGAGGAGTGGGCTAACGTTGAAGTTCAACGGTATACTCAGAACGTACAGGGTAGCGGTCCAGATCGGATGTTTGATTACAAAGACTTCTTTGAATCATTCAATCTAGATAGCTTGGTTGAAGAGTCTATATTACGACTATATTACGAGTGTGAAAACGCAGTGACTTCACCGTTGGTGCGTCCGATCACCGTAACTCCTCCAACAGCTTCTAATGATGCCAATGTTCCTGCAGCAGAGAAAGAAGTTTTCCAAGAAGCTTCCACAACTCTCAATTCATCAGAATCGGAAGATGATGATGATGTCAGAAGTGAAGCTATTCTAGATTTTGCTACAGAGACACCTCTAGTGAACCCAAATCCAAATGTTGCTTCATCTTCTAACTTGGGTAATGATCTGGATTCGATTGAAAATTTGACTACTCAAACGGGAGTGCAAGTACCTGATCATCCGGAATCTCGGATTCATCGTATTCACCCGCTCGAGCAAGTTATTGGTGATCCTGGTAGCAGTGTTATGACTAGAGGACAAATTCGGAATGCAAATTCACCAGATAATCTTGGCGCTCTAGCTTTATATGCAAAAATTCAGAAATCAGGTTGTCAGAATGACTGGTCTTTTGCTTGTTATGTTTCACAGGTTGAGCCGCGGACTTACAAGGATGCTCTTTTGGATGATGCTTGGGTAGAGGCGATGCAAGATGAGTTGTTGCAGTTTCAGAAACTAGGAGTGTGGACACTAACAGATTTACCTCCAAGAAGGAGAAAGATTGGAACCAAATGGGTGTTTAAGTGCAAAAAGGATGATCGAGGCGTAATCGTGAGAAACAAAGCTCGACTGGTTGTACAAGGTTTTCATCAAGTGGAAGGAATCGATTACAACGATATTTATGCACCTGTTGCACGTTTAGAAGCTATTCGCATGTTTCTAGCGTTTGCATCATATAAGAAATTCAGGATGTATCAGATGGACGTTAAGAGTGCGTTTCTCTACGGTGTGGTCAAGGAAGAAGTTTACGTAGGTCAACCACCAGGCTTTGAAGATCCTATCCACCGGGATAAGGTCTACGTTCTTAACAAAGCACTCTATGGGTTGCACCAGGCTCCACATCAATGGTATGAGGAGCTGAGCACGTACCTTCTATCCAAAGGATTCAAACGAGGTTTGGTAGATTGCACACTATTCACAAAAGGAACAGGAGATGACTTGCTTCTAGTCCAGATTTATGTTGATGACATTATTTTTGGATCTACTAATGAACTTTTATGCAAAGAATTTGAAAAATTGATGCAGGAAAAGTTCGAAATGAGTGCGATGGGAGAAATGTAGTTTTTCCTAGGCTTGCAGGTGGACCAAAGACCAACGGGGATCTTTATTCACCAAACCAAAAACGTATTTGAAGTCTTGATCCGGTTCCAGATGGAAGATTCAAAGCCAATGGATACCCCAATACAACCTAATCACGGGATTGGAGTTGACGCTAAGGGGGAGCTGACTGATCCTTTTACATACAGAGCAATAGTCGGATCTCTGATGTATCTCACCGCATTTAGACCAGACATAATGTTCACCACATGTCTCTGTGCACGTTATCAATCAAAGCCGAAACAGAGTCATCTTGCAACTGTCAAACGGATCCTAAGATATCTGAAGGGTTGTCCGTCGAGAGGACTATGGTACCCTAATGATGATAATTTTGACCTAATTGCTTTTAGTGATGCAGATTGGGGCGGTTCTGACAAAGACAGCAAATCCACAACAGCCGGATGTCAGTTTATGGGGAGCAGGCTCGTGACCTGGCAGTGTAAGAAGCAAACAGCAGTTGCCTTATCAACATGTGAAACAAAATATGTATCAGCTTCAAGCTGTTGTTCACAAGTTATGTGGATTCAACAACAGATGGTTGATTACGGTTTGCAATTTCTTAAAACCCCTATTTACTGTGATAATGAGGCCGCCATTGCATTAACTAAAGACTTGGTCAACCACTCGAAAGCTAAGCATATCCGGATTAAATATCACTTTATCCGTGATTGTTATGCAAAAGAGTTGATCGATATGGTCAAAATACACACTGACTATCAACGTGCAGATCTTTTTACCAAAGCTTTTGATAAATCAAGATTTGAATATCTTTTAAAAGCAAATGGTATAAAAGAAAAACAAGACTGATCATCACCTCGGTTTATCACTTTTTAGTTTTAGTTTTTACTGTTTTTCAGAAAAATTCAAAAACCTAAAAATATGTTTTTTATTTCAGGGGGAGTCTATTTTTAGAAAAACCAAAACATTGAAAAATTCAAAAAGCCATAAAAATTAAAAAAAAAACCAAAATGATTTCCAGGAGAAAAAGAGGAAATGATAGTACATCAGTGGGGATCTAACACATGTTAAAGAAATGTAATGCAATATGAGGTGTGTGTTGAGTCTGTGTGATGTGCTGGTAGGCTTCGTAGACTTATTACTGCGTGCCTGATACATACATATCAAACGAATTGTCATGTGGATGAACTCCTCTTGGGCATATGGTCTTGGTACCGTAATTTCGTTTGATAGGGTTTTTGTACAAAATTCGGAGGTTTCGGGTCGTTATGTTATTAGTTATCTGGGGATAGCCTTTCTGATCTTCAGTCGTAAGTTCTTACGGACCTAGATCAGACAGGGTATTTTTATAAAAGAGCTTTAATGCCAAATCCTAAAGTTACCGAATTGAGGAAGTTTCAATGTATGACGATAATCAAAGATTATCTAATGCATAAATCATTGATGCAAATCATGATTGATATCAGCCCTCAACCTAGTAGAGTGCACACGTTACTTTGTAGCATTGAGTTGCTGACCTGTACACCTCTGTGCATCATACCTTGTAAAATTACAGATAACGAAAGCATAATTGCGCGTTACAATGGGTATTTGTGAAATTATTTCTTGATACGGGAGTATGTCGTGTGTGTGGGAACCACAGACAATATTGTTTATACTATAAATAGCCGTATCAGTCTAAAGCACTGCACAACATTCTGCATGAGAGCTTATGTGGACAACAATATCAGCAGTTTCCGGATCACACATTCTCTTTAATGATAATATAAATCAAAAGATCAACGGTGTGATCAGATTTCTCAATAACTGATATGATCCTCTTATCAGAAATCACAAAACATTTACTGCTTTATGTTTACATTTCTACATTTTTCATTTTTAGTCAAAAATACAAAAATTCAAAAAGATTTTAGGTGTGTTTTAACATAAACCTTCAGAAAATCCAAAAGATTTTACATTTCTGTATTATTTTTGATAACCGATGGTGGTTGATGGTGCTTTTCTGAAACTTGATGAACCATTTGAGTTTTGTGATTTTTAAATGAAAAATGATGAATGTTGGATGCTTAAAAGATAAGAAAAATATTGAACGGGATTCGATTTTGAGATTTGGTAAGATGTTCGAAAATTCCAAACTCCATTCGCCCCTTCGATGGGTCGAATGTGGAATTTTCCTTTACATTCGAGCTTTTTAAACGGTCGAATGTGAGTGTTCATGTGTATGTTGCACATTCGAACCATGTTTCTTCTTTTGAACCTTTCATTAGGGTTGAATGTGGAAATAGTTTCACAATCGCCCAAGTAAAATGGTCGAATATGGAGCTTATATATACATCTTTGCACTTTCGAACCCTCATTCAAAAATTTTTCAAATTTCTGTGATAACACCACCTTGTTGCTTGATTTTTCTACACCTTATAACTTTGATCCTTAGTCTTTTCTGATCATTTCCATATCAGATTTATAGGTATTCATTCAGGATTGAAGGCAGAGTCGGGGTTTTTATGTCCACACCCTAGAACTGAATCGTTTGATGATTTAGAGACTGTTATAGTTGCAATTTTTGATTAGGATTCAGTCATTGTGTGTTTTAGGGGGAGAGTATAACAAAATTAGGGTTTAAATCACATTAGATTGTTTAATTGATTGATCAAAACTGTCAAACCCTAGATTTTGAGGGAAAAAAAAACAATAACTGAATAATTGTCACAATTGATGGTTGATAATGGTTAATCGGTCATGTTAGAAGCCAAACAAATGAAAATGACATGTTTAACTGGTCAAAATTGAAATCTGAAAATTTGGCATATGAACAGTCTAGTTCGACCGTTCAAAAAGGGTCGAAAGTGACTTTTTGGTCGAAGGAGACTAGTTCATAAGGGCGAAAGAGGAATAAAGGTCAAATGGACATTTTAAAACAATTTTTCCACATTCGAACCTTATTTCCACATTCAAACCCTAGATTTTCCACATTCGAACCCACGTTTGGTCGAAGGTGGACTTCCAAAAACCAAAATTTCAATTTTGTATATTTTGTTCGATTCTAATGAGTTTTCATGTTTTGTTTTTGCAGATTCTCAAATGGCTGAACCTTAAAACACTGATATTCCAGCAGGATCATCAGATAAAGCTGCCAGAAAGAAACCCGAGGAGGAATTACCGTTTGAAGAAGCTCACAACTGCTGTGCGTTTCTTGGTGATGTCAAGAAACATACAGAGTTCACTAGAATCATAGATTTCTTGAAGCGTAGCAGAGTTGTTGATGCTATTGCTACACCTGCCATTATTTACAAAGACCATTAGAAAGAATTTTGGAAGAATGCTAGGATGGACTTTTGGGATAATCAAACGACAATTATTAGTAACATATAGGGGGAGATGGCAATTGTGACAGAAAGTGATATTCGCAAAGCTTTGAGATTGAAAGATAAGTCGACTGATCCAAGATGTTTATCATGGATAGAACAAAGGAAATGCTTTTTGAGAATGAAGTACAACGGACCAATCACAGATGGAGCCTTACACAAAGGTAAACTGTGTCCACAGTTTAAATACTTGGCTCATGTGATGTTGCATGTATTCGGTTCCGTTAGTGGTGGCTACGATGGTATGAGGAAGAGCATTAGTTCATTGATGGTGGCTCTTATTTTGAACAAGCCGTTCAACGTATCCAGGATGATATTGGACCACATACCTGAACCATTAAGAGGATTGAAGAACAAGAAGTTTCTACTTTATCCCAGATTCCTGCAGATGATTTTTGATCAGAAGTATAAGAAGTTGAAGAAAGATCCAACACAGATTGTCGTTCAAGATCATATGAGTTTGAGTACGTTGGTAAGGATGAAGGGTTATAAAGGTGTTCCTGAAAATGAAAGACCACCTTTCAAGAATCTGTTTGGGCATTTGATCAATCCTGATTATAAGGATCCAGGTGTTGATAAGGTTAGAAATGAGAAAAGTGATTCTGATAATGATGATCCTTTGTTTCATGTCAATCCTGAAGCAAAGAGAAAGAGACAAGTGGTGAATGTTGGTGCTAAGAGTGGTAAAGGAAAGGGTAAAGAAAAGGAAGTTGAAGCAGAACCTCCAAAGAAAATGTAACACCCGGCATGTTTGGCTTAAACATTTTAGTGACACCTAAGTCTACCTTAGCGAGAAACATTTATAAACGGACTTAACCAGGTTAGTTGAGTCGGGTCAGGATAGGATTGTCCAGGGTTCAATGGTCTGGAGGACCATTGGGAGTCTTTTTGGGAATACACTAGTACCGGGTCCCGTTGTTGGTTAAGTTACATAAACTAAATTAAGTGCTATGTGTAGATTGATTCTTATATGGAGGATTATATACAAATACGTGTTTAAACGATGTGTAGATGATCATCCATGCTTATATATGTTAAACATAGATTAATATTGCATGTTCATGTGCTAGGATACGTTAAAATACGTTAAACACGACAAACTAGAAAAACTAGATAACATAGATCCAGGTTCGACCACAGCGTGGGGGCGAACCTGGAAAATGATCTAGGTTCGAACTTTGAGGAAGGGGCGAACCTGGATTGTGAAAACAATAGAATTTCATTCGACCAGTTAAGGTACATTCGACCCTGAGAAAGGGGCGAATGTGGGTACGTTCGACCAGGTGAAAGGGGCGAACGTGGACTAGTATAAATACCAAACTTTGTCATTTTTTCACCATTTCACAAACCCTAACCGTCTCTAAACACTCTCAAACGATTTTAATCACTAAGGGAGGAGTTTTTGCTCTTGTTTTTCATAATCTAACCTACCAACAACATCTAATCAAGAATCCAAGGTGTGTTCTTAATCCTAAACCTTTTCAAAGCATTTTAATTCGTTTTTATCTAACCCTAAATGTCCAGATATGTTCTAAGGATGTTTTTATCAATAAAAACCTTCTAAACATCTTTCTAAACCTAAACCCTATCATTAAACATAGGTTTTCATATCAATAAACATATGTTAATTATGTGTTATGTGATATTATGTGTTGTTTGATGATTTGCTGCTGTACTGATGCTAGAAACATGATCTAGGGTTGATGTTGATGTTAATTTAGGATTGTTTATGGTCACAATTAGATGATTTAGAATATCATGTCTAAATTGGGGGTTTTTAATAAAGCTAGGGCTCGATGCATGCTTGTATGATCAATTGAACTTTTTGAGGTTTTCAAACACATGACAAACTGAGCACTATTAAGATGATTATGGATTGATTTCAAAAAGTTTCCAAATTGGGTAAAGATTTCATGCATGATGTGATGTTTTCATAATTTTTGCCATTTTGGGAAAGGGCTAAAATGAACAGGTTTTGGGGCAAAATTGGTGGGGTTTTGTGGGGATACGTTAATCATACTCAACTGTTGTGTTTAGTGATGTTTCGCGATGTCTCGGATGTTTTTGAGGCGTTTTTGGGAAAAACATTCTGCCAGGGTCGAACCTGGGCACCTTCGACCAATCGGGTGGTCGAAAGTGGAATTCCAAGGTCGAACCTGGACAGTATTGGTCGAATCAGTTCAAAAGGGTTGAATGTGACTTTGAGTGGGTCGAAGGTGGCTTCCAAAGGGTCGAACGTGGATTAAAAAGGGGCGAAGGTGGAACATAATTTCCTGGTTCGACCTTATGGATTCAAAAATGGAATTTTTGATACAAACTAAGTGTTTTATGCTTGAACCTTGTGTGTAATCTATGTGTACTTGATTAGTTAGGGTAATGAGTCACCAACGGGATGTCGGGTCGGTCTAGTGTGTCGGTTGAACACTTAAACATGTTTTAAAACATACTCGGTCACGATCTGGACAATCGGGGACTAGATAACCTTATAGTTATTAGTCGAAACACTTATGTGAACATTTTGATAGATCTCCGGTAGTGGGATTATCAAGGACTTGGCTTTCTTATATTACTGAGGAACGCAACCTAAGGTGAGTTTACGGCCCCACTTTTACTGCTTTAAATTTTGGGGGAGAAAACATGCGCTAAACTATTTTGGTAACATATGTCATACTATGGTTTTAACTTTGTGTTGCTATACGATCCTTGAAAGTCCCGGGGAAAACCATGAATGTGCGGGGATGCACAACGGGGGAAATGTGGATAAATCTATTGGGTTTGACATACCCCACTTGACGGCTTGGAGGGCCGGGCGGGTGCATATTGTCTCGAACTGGTAACATTGGTAGCATTGCTGAACACACTCGGGCCGAACATTGGTAAAAGTCTAGTAATGGTTTTCCAATCGTAGTAGTAATAAAACATACGCCTAGCTAGCATGCTTTGGTAACATTGATATAGTATGGACATGGTAACACTTTAGTAACTTTTGATATCATATTGAACAAACCTGTGAACTCACCAGCATTATATATGTTGACGTCTCTTTTGGCATTTTTTCTCAGGTAGCTAAGGTAGCATCGGTTGGACTAGGCGCCCGGGTCTGCACTGGCGTCTAGGATTAGTAGCATGTTTTGAAATAAGTGTCTTGAATACTTTGGAACACTGTTTTGTAACCATTAAATTCTTTAAATGCTTCCGCTTATGAAATCTATGTTTTTGGGTTTACGTACTTCATATAGTGTCGTTTATTGTGACCGTTGACTTGAATCCTGGTTTGTCATGCGCCTCGCGGTAAAACCCCGCAGTGTAAATGTGAGGGTGTGACAGAAAACATCTAGAAGACAAAAGAGTGTAGCAAAGAAAGGTACTCGATTGGTTGATGAAGAGTCTATTGATTCTGAAGAGACTCAAGAAGACGAGAGATGGGATTCTGCTGATGAGACTGTCAAGAAAACCAAGCCCAAGGTCACTGTGGCTGGTGAATCTGAAAGTCTTAACAAGACTTTGGAAGAACAAAGATTGAAAAGTCCGATTGTGATGGACGATATGGATTTGAGTCTTGGAATTGATGCAGAAGATTTTGGTGGATAACCGATGACTGGTGAAAAACAGAAGAAGCCTATGTACAAGAAGAAAGCAAAGGCTGATGAGATTAAAAAGCCAAAGAAGAGAAGACAAAAAGAAATTGAAATTCTAATTGCAGGAAAGAAAGTTCCTGAGATATCTAGCTCTAAGTCCGCTACTCCAGTGACATCCCCAGCAGCATCGAAACAGAAGACATCTGCTGCTGAGAAAACTGCTGTTCCAACTGATGATTTTAATGATGCTATGGAGCGAGTCTTAACAAGTTTAAGAAAAAGACTCCAGTTGCCGAGGCTTCAAATCCACAGGTTATTGTATCAGGAGATGTTATGAATGCAGTTAACCAGAAGCTTACAGAGATGATGAAAATCATAAACCAGCAACAAGAAGAGATTGATCAGTTGAGAAAGAATGATAGGAAGATGTTAGATATTGTTGAATCTTCACAGGAGAGTCAGGAAGAGTTGGAAGCAAGAATTAAACTACTCCAGAATGAGAATATGAAGTTGTTAAAGCATGAACAGAGAAATACTAGAAGATTAATTGCTTTGAAACATGAAAACAAGCAAGTGTAGAAAGATAATAAAGGGCTTAGGAAGCTGATTGATGATTTGTATAAGAAAGCTCCTCAATTGAAAAGAGGAGAAGAAGATAAAGAACGTGAAGAAGAGCTTGTTGATTTCGAACCATCTGAATCAGAGAAAGATGAAGAAGATGATGAAGATCTTGAACAGGATGCCGGTGATGCTCCTGAGAAAAAGAAGAAAGATGGTTCTGGTGGTGATTCTGGCGATAATAGTTTTGCACATGAGGATTGTCACACCCTCAAATTTCCACTGCGGGGTTTATACCGCGAGGCGCATGACAAACCAGGATCCCATAGCCATAAGTCACATGAACGACTCTAAATGCCCAACCATTTAGTTCGTTATTGCAAAACCAAGTTTAATGTTTTAACCAAACCAAATATAAGTATAGCGGAAGCGAATGAAAAACAGTTAAATAAAATCTGCGCAAAACACCGCGTCCAAAACCAAAAGAAAGTAGTTAAATGTTTTAAAATAGTTTAATGTTTGAGACCCATGATATGATGCATGCCCTAACTGTGCTCCGTTCCTAGTTACCTGCAAAAGCATGCTATAGTGTGTCAACATAAAGTTGGTGAGTTCACAAAGGAAAGTAATTGAGTATGTAAATGCGCTGGTTTCCAAAACCATGTAAACAAGTAAAATGAGTTGGTTCCTAGAACCGTGTAACCACTAGTTCGTCGCATGTCAAGGGTAGCTAACCCATTCATGATAACTAACACCGAATATACCGAACTGCTATGTACGTGTAGCCACAAATGTGAGCCGCATGCCTGACATCATTGTCTATCCACAATGATAAAGTTCATTAAGTTATAGTTCACGCCCGCGCTCCCCAAGCCGGTGTGAGGTTTGTAAGACCTAATAACGCTATCAACTAATAACCCGCTTGCCGTAACCCGGCAACTCATTCGGTACGTGAGGACTTACAGATGATAGAGTTGGTTTAGTTCATCAAGGACACAGTTTGCGAACTAGTAAAAGCCGACCCACACAAGGATCCATAGCATCCCAACCCGGGATGTGTAAGTAGTCCCAAACCAGACTAGAAAAATGTTAAGTAAGTTGTCTCATACCTGAGACGCATGCTTTTGAGAAAAAGAGTAGTGAAACTCACCTTAGTGTGCAAGCAAAAGAAATCCAAACCGCAAGTAAAGTATGTTATCGACTCCCTAACATAAGTGTCACTAAGTAAGTATAGGCGTAATATCATTACACCATATAACTCGTTTGTCCAAGGCGTTTAAACGTTCAAAAGTGTGTAGGTGACACCTAGTGATTCTACATGCAATAGTAAACCCTACGGACTCGTTGGTGAATACGTTGGTTATAATTAGTTTTCACATTCCATATACGTCTCATACAAGTGCCCGTTCAGTTACACATCAATTACATAACACCTATGACTTCAGTTAATCACATAAGCACATAATACACAATCTGTGTTTTTAGGACAGATTGTGCGTCATAAAACTAATTTATTTAAAATAGTTAACCAGTGAGTTAATCTCCCAAATTTTTACTTAATATTCTTTGGGGTTCACTTTAAAACCCCTATTTTTGCTTTGTCTTAAATCCAAACACAAAAATAATTAAAATTCGTTCAACACAGCTATGTTCAGAAAACTTTCATAACAGGCCAGTTTAGTACAAAAATTCCCAAAAATTGTGTATTCATCCAAACGGGATGAATTCACTTGGAAAACTCAAATTACTCCAATGTTAACCTTCTGTAAAAATTTCATAGTCCAACTCTTTATAAAACTCGAGTTATGATGACTCAAAATCGACTCAGTTTATTAACCCGAAATTCCGATATGATCTATTTTCAAAGAAAATTCCAAAAACGACTCAACAGAAGTCCAAATCACTTGATTTTACCCATTATGAAAAGCTAAGACCAGGTGTGATTTAACCATGCAAAGAAAATACTAAAATCATCATGTTAAAGTCGTGTTACAGCCCCTATAAGTTCATCTAATCGTTCTGTCCAGATTTTAGTTACGCCTAAATCTTTCTTTAAACGACTACCGTGTGCATGCAAACAATCATCAATAACCATTACCAAACATTCCTAATGCCTATTGTGATCAGATTCTATCATTATACATGCAAAGATTACAACTTTAGTGATCAAAACTTCAACAACTTGCGCAACAAGTAACCTATGATATTACTAATCGCCTATCATCATGTTTAATTTGTTTAATCTTCAAAAACCTCAAGTTTTAATAATTATCAAAAGCTTTCAGACCTGGACAAACCTTGTTATATGATTTTTATAACATAAAAATAAGATTAAAGCGTAAAGGATTAAGGATTATACCCCAAGCTCTTCGATACAATCAACCGAACGCCTTTGGAGCTTCCCAATCGATGTTCTTGAGCCTTAGCAGGTTGTTTGGGGTTAATAATTCGTAGGTAGGGCAGTAGGGACGATTAGGGTTTGTGTTTTGGTGTTACAAGAGGCTTAAGGTTGCTTAAATAGGTGATTGAGGCGGTTTAGAGGCGTCAGACACCGGCGAGCGGCCGCTCGGGCTCTGTGAGCCGCTCACAGGCCCTCGGCGCGCGCGGGTGGCCTGTTTCGTCTCCCGACGTGTTTTCCTTCGACGTTTTCGTTATTTCGGACCGTAATAAGTACAACCCCATGCGTTAAGACCCTAATCAACCTAATGATCCACCTTTAATGATTTTATTAACGTATTTGGTTTAGGTACACACAATCACATATGGTTTTCACATAATTTCACCGAATATCACAGAGACACATAATCGCAATCAATCCAAATTAGTTAACTCATTATTATTATACTTCATTATTCACCAACGTCCGAGGTTCACTAATCATGTATACAGTTATTAACTCACAACAATGCAACGTGTGTCCTATCTAGCTAACCCTAGTTAAGTATAATGCAAGGAACGTAACTAGAGTTTAGTTAAATTGAGAACCTGAATTTGCGGGGTATCACATCATCCCCAAGTTGAAAAGAATTTTGTCCCGAAATTCAGCAAGTAAACAGTAAAGCCAGCTAGAAAAGTGTGCACTTGGTTCTCGGATGTCACAAGGATGATGATGATGATGACGATGATGATAACACTGATAAATATAAGTGTGAGAACAGAGACACAGGTAAAGATGCAGGAGAATCGAGTTCGAAAGATCCTGGTGGTAATACTGATGATGATGATATCTTTTGGAATGAAAAGATTAGATCTTTATCTGATGAGGACAAAAAGTTATATCGTCAGGTGTTGACAAAGAAAATCTGGACGATTGAGCTGACAGGAAGATTTCCAGAAATATTTGAATCAGATGATATGAGATTCGAGCTTGAGTATAACGATCCTGATCTTGAAGATGGTGAAGTTTCTGCAGCTATTTCTAAAGAAATACTTGAAGGATTGACTAAACAAGTCGGGAAATCTCTTGAAGAATTAATGAGTGAGAATCAGATTCCAAAAATTCCTGAGAAAGAAGCAGGAAATCATTCTGATGATAGAGATACTCCAGTATTTGAAGACGTTGAGATAGAGGATATTACCAGTGAAGAATATCCAGAGTACTTTAAAGCTAATCAGGATTCTGCATTTCCTGAATTTTCTGAAGAATTGTTCAGCCAAGCTGAGAAACTTGCACATGAAAAGAGTAAGACGTTCGTTGATGAAGTCTTCAAGAATTCAGAAAGTCAGAAACCGACTGGTGAACAATCTGACGATCTGAAAAGCTTGTTGAGGAAGCTTAAAGAGAAAGAAGCCAACCGACCAAAGACTAAGATTCAGGGAGGTTTCTACAAATTCGATAACGAATTGTTTAAAGGAAGAGCTCTCGGGTGGAAATACCTAAGATAGCTGAGGTGTGTTGCAGTGAAGTGGGAGAATGGAATTATGGATTTCAACAGATTCCATGAGATTAAAACACTACCTTATTGGGTTGTACGCGACGTCTGCAGACATACTTTTTCAGGTGCAACTGTGAACAACGATGCAGTTGGATACTTTGCAGATCGCATGGCTAGAGAGAGCAGAACAAAATGGGATGTGTTCACCCCACAGTATCCAAAGAGGATTGTTCATAAGAAGAAAGATCAGATAACGGGGATGAACAAGGTTACTTTGAAATACAAACCACCGACTGTTTTAAAACATATTCCTTTGATGCCTATTCCACAACATTTTTCAAAAGACTTTATGTGGTGGTACTATGATTGGAAGATAGCAGAAGCTATTATCTTGTTGAAGGATGGGAAGAATGATTTCAAGAAGATACATATTTTTGATCCGATGTGGTTGATAAACTGCTCTTATGAAGACATTATTATGCTGTATTACAACCCAATCTACTGTGAAGAGAAGGACAACGAACAAGCTTCAAAATACCAACGTGTGGTATATTTGTGTTTCGCTTGGGATGTTAATGCGGGGTGCGATTATGATAAGAAACTGGGGAAGTTTGTTGAAGTTCAGAAAGAAAAGAAGAAACCAAAACAAACGTTTGAACCAGTTATGACGAAAGAGCAAAAGACCTTACTACACATTAAGTTGATAAAGAAGCAGATGGACGAAGAGCGAAGGCTTAAGCAATCCAAGCAATAGTCGAGGGGGAGTTTGTTGTTACACAATTTGCGACTAGTGCTTTCGGATTGCACATACAAATCTGTTTTGGCATTTACGTGAGGTCGAATGTGGGATATAAGGGTAGAAGGTGATTATATTTGGTCGAAGGTGGAAGACTATGGTCGAAGGGAAGATTTTGTAGTGCATTGTGCTGATTCGCCCAAACTTTGGGGCGAACCTGCACATTCGACCTTACGAAGGGGCGAATGTGCAGGTCTATAAATAGGTTGATTTCATTTTAAAGTTAAGTTTTTGGTCATTTTGTTCCCCTCCTTCGATCTAGTTTTCTCCCTAGAGTTTTGTTGAGTCTGAACTTAGTTTATTTCATTGTAAACACTATTTTGTAAGATTAGTCAAGCTTGTTTATGAATGAAATGGAAAGTTTAAAGTGATTTGTGTGTTTTGCTGATTTTATTATCATTTCGTAATTGATTCAGGGATTCCGCACCTGAATTGATATACTTGTTTGATCAATATCTTTGTTTTTGACAATTCGATCCTCATACAAAAAAAAAAAAAAAAAAAAAAACTACACAAAAAGTTGACAAATAAAAAGCTTTAAAAATCGCCAAGTGTATTATGAATGTATAAAAAACACAATTTCAAGACAAAAGAAATTCGGTTGGATCAACCTAATTTGACCGGACCAAATACAAAAGATTACTCATTTGACATGAACCTGTTAGCAGATCTGCTCATCTAGCGACCTCTACCAACAGGTCGGATATCCGAGTCAAATAGCCTTTATATCTTTCCAAAATCTATGCAACTAATAACGTAGTTAGGTGTAAATGAACCCTAGCTGCAATAAAATAAATTCCCGTAAAGTGGATTTATTCATCAAATCCACTTATCGTTGATTATAAAAAACTTACATGTTATTGCTAGAAACCACCTCTAAGGTATGGAAATTATTTGTGAGAAAGAGAACCCGAGTAACAGGAGCACTAATACCAACTAACCTAAAAACAACAATATTGAAGTGATACCAGAAGTCAAAAGGAATCAATAGCTATAAAGAGGGTAAGATTTAAGTATTTGAAAAATTCAACTCACAATTGGCAAACTATTACGTACCAAAAATCAACTGAAAAGCCGCAACCATCAACAACAAGAGTCTATACCGACAATTTGACTCCAATAAGTCTAAACGGATTGATGCTTCTCATATACACAAAATACTAAAAAAAAAAAAAAAAATACATAATCAGGAAAAGTGAAAGCTTCATATGGTGGGTCAAATGGGTTGATGACATCATACCTGCTATAAGCCGAATCGAGATGGCTAATCCCCCAAGTGACCCGTTGAGCGGGTTAGACTCCAAAGAACAAGATAGAGAAACTAGACTAGAATTTTATCAATTTTCTTCTTACTTTCATTCAACTCAAATGGTTCTTAAATACACAAAATGGTAACTGAATGTAATGGAAACATGCATGAAAACATGGACCACCAATACATAAAATAACATAAGTAAATGTGGGTTGCATGATAACAACCAAAGTAACTGCTTGTGGAGTGGAGACGTGGAACCGTATCAATACCACTAAACATAAGTTTCAACTTTCATCTTAATTGCTACAGTTAGGAGTCCTATTAGCTGTTCACCCTGCAAATATACTATAAAACTTCAACAATATTATTCAGCAAACAGATTGTTGTTTTCTTATCATCGCAAAAAAAAACCCTGCAAACACCTTCGAAGTCCAACATTTCAACCACAAGCCTCTTTTAAGTCTTTGTACACTGCAAGCCACTGCCAAATGTTGTACAATAATAAAGTTAGAAAACATGACTG
Source organism: Ambrosia trifida (assembly GCA_028751855.1). Classification (NCBI taxonomy): domain Eukaryota; kingdom Viridiplantae; phylum Streptophyta; class Magnoliopsida; order Asterales; family Asteraceae; genus Ambrosia; species Ambrosia trifida. Next base: position 100,056,613 of record CM054122.1, on the reverse strand, counting down.
CTTGAAGATAGTTTATAAATGAGCAATTGAAACATAGTTATGTAAGCATTGAAATAGGGTTAGTGAAGACCCCATGAAGAGACTTACAATGTAATCTTGGTGGATTCAACTACCATAAAAAATCCTTTGAGAATTACAATAGAAAATAAAACCCTTGGTTTCCCACTTTTCATTGTGTTTCAAAACCTGAACGACCATCTCTATATATAATAAAGGAACAAGGTTAAAGCTCTCTCAGGCCATTTGGGGAACCGTTCCCTTACGTGGCAGCACAAGGTTTAATATACTAACGTGTTCACTCCTCATTCATTTGGATCTTTGGGTTATACCCGACCCGTTTGTCTAGCTGTTTCAAAAAACACAAAAGCTCATCAGTAGTTTTAAAGTCTTTCAAAACCCTCTTTTCACTCTCTCATTCTCTCTCTCTTTTTTTCCCTCTTCTTTTCTTCTTCCCTCTTCTTTGTTCATCTGATTTCATCAAGATTCTTTAAGATCTCTTGGTTTTTCATCGGCTCTGCCGACGTTTGTTTTCTTTTCGTTTAAGGTATTTATTTTTCTTGTTTATCTTGGTTTATTATTATGTTTTTCAAATTCTAATTTATGTTTTTGTTATGAATGTTCTTTTTCTTTTCTTATCGTTGTTATGTTATTCTCAGGCACCTGTTGTGCCTTCTTAGTAAAAGGTATGTGTTTTTTTTTGTTAATTTTGTAATGTGTTATTTTTATTTCATTTTTTATACTAATCGCTGATGTTTTCTTCTGTTACATCACTGGATCTGTTTTATTTGGTTGATGAAGAACATATTGTTGTTACGGTTTGTTATTAGGGTTATGTTACCTCTTTAAACTTTAGATGCATTCTCTTTTGGTTTAAATGTATACGTTTGATTACTCTTTGTGTTTTTCTTATTATTTCTTTTTAATATGTTTTTTTTAATTTCAAACATTATTTTTTAAGATTCCTTTTTTATTTTATTTTATTTTTGTTTTTTGTAAATTATTTATTTAATTTTTATTATGTTGTTATGTCACACCCTCAAATTCCCACGTGCGGAGTCCTACCGCGAGGCGTGTGACACACCAGGATCCAAGTCAACGGTCACAATAAACGACGTCTAAATGTAAAAACATACGTAAACGAAAACCATGCATAAGATTTAAAACCAACATTCAACAGTGCGGAAGCATTCAGAGTTTACAAAAGTCATGCAGAAATAAAACATAAGTTCAAAAGTTAACAATTCCAAGACATGCAAATGAGACCCTAGACGCGAGACGACTCCAGTGCGACTCCGTGCGCCTATCTGACAGCTGCTACCTTAGCGACCTGAGAAAACATGCTAAAAGAGTCAACATATAATGCTGGTGAGTTCACAGGTTTTATTTAAACGTTTAAAGTGATCCTTCGAAAACCGTTACCATCACAGTTACTACTATGCTTGTGAGAACGCTAGCTAGGCGCAGAATAAGATACTCATACGGGTGAAACCATTGCTGACTATGCCGTTTACTGACCCTTAGTTTCCTATGGGCTACCGTCATCACCGGTAGACCTTGTTTTATTAGAGACAATATGCACCCGCCCGGTCCAACCGTCGAGTGGGGCTTGTCAGTTCCCAATAGCGCTATCCATATTTCCCCGCCATACGCCCATGTTAGTGGTTTCTAAGGGACTTTTTGATGAACCGTATAGTAATAATAAGTAAGCCATAGTATAACGTGAAAAAGAGTCATAAGTCATAAAAGAGTTTAAGATGAAACCGAGCCATAAGTCATAAAAGAGTTTTAAGCATGTTTCTCCCCCGAAAGCAAAAACCGTAAAATGTGGGGCCGTGAACTCACCTTAGGTTGCGTCTTCCGTTTAATGAGTAAACCGCTTATGTGATACGAGTAAACCGTTTGTATGATATGATAGCCCCAACTAGTGGCGACCTATCATAAGATATGCGTCAAGTTAGACTAATACCCCGTTGGGTTCATTAGTCCCTAAGTCCAGTCCATGACCAATATGTGTCCGAAAAACATGTTTGACCAACAACCCGACTACGTAAGACAAGACTCGACATCCCATTGGTGACCCGACATTCCACGTGTTCATCTCATACTCAAACATCACAAATCATGCACTTAGTACTTAACATGTGTTAAAGTTCAACGAGTCTAACACATAGGTCAAATAACGCACAAACAAGTCCATACACGTGTTACTATGTTACTAGGCATGTCACGGGGTTCCTAGCATGTTCCTAGGTGTCGAATCGGGTTTCGGAATGTCAAAATACACTTATAACAGCAGTACACGCGATTAGGAACTTAGCATGAAATTAGGAAAAGTCAACATGTGTGTTGGGTTATATTGAGACCACAGTTACCAGAATAGAGACTTTTGATAGTATATTGTATAGCTTTATAGTTGAAGGACTTAATGTGTAATTATGGCATAGTTTTGTAGCTAAACCCTGATGCTGTGCACTTAAGTACACGGGCTCTGCGCACTTAAGTTAAGTGCGCAGGCCCAGGGTATTACCTATATAAAGGATGTGTGTGCAAAGCTTTGGGGTTAGGGTTTTGGTCATTATCTTTTGATAGCACAAGATAGGTGCGTACTTGCTGTAATCCATGGTTCTTCAGTGTTAAATCATCAATGGAATTATCGTATTATTCATCTTGTGTGTCGGTTCTTACAATATTCATCTAGTTTCTTTAATTGTAGAAGATTAGTCACTTAAAACACCTAATTCATAGGTGTTTCTAAGTGATAACAATCTCTTGCACTTACAAGATCTAGCATTTGGGACTTACAATTTGGTATCAGAGCCTCTGTGCTCTAGATTGTATCTACTTTAAGATACCAAAACCCTCATCTTGTTAGATTTTATTATCAAGATTATTTTCTTATGAACTTTAAAATTTAGGTGTTTTTCTTATATTTTGGTTTCAAATTTCGTGAAAATCGTGTTTCTAAAAGTTTAGAGTGTGTTATCTTGATTAGAAAATAGTTTGGAAAGGATTCAGCTGAGTTTTGTGTTTGTTATAGCTCGTTTTTGCGCACTTATTTCATATAACCTGCGCACTTATCTCATAAGTTGAGTACTTGTTTCTTAGTTTGAGTACTTGGTGTAAGCGTAAGATTTTGACTAAAACAGGATAATATGATCATACAAGTCACAAAACCAGGTGCGGAAACCCTAGTTCTGAACAAATTGATAAAACTCTAATCAAAACACAATCAAGATCATTTTCAACATCTTTTCATAGATTAACTTTTGTCAAATAAGCTTTTACAACGACTTACACGTTAATCTAGATCAAACATACACTTTCACAAAATGACCTGGAACCTGACCTGAACACATACACAAATGACAACCCTGTTACATTCACAAAAACACAAATACTATATATAGATGCTGCACATTCGCCCATTAGCACTGGTCGAATGTGGAAGTTTTCCACATTCGCCCACTTCAATGGTACGAATGTGTCTTCTGATCAGCTCCAGTCTACCTTCGCCCCTTTTTATCTACCTTCGCCCAAAACTTTCTACCTTCGCCCAAAACTTTCTACCTTCGCCCATATTAACAAATCTTAACATATGTTAGTTATCCAATCATTAGTCGCAAAACGCATCAACACTTGGCTCATATATTGCATACTTGTGACTGTGAGTACTTAAACTTGTGATTTTAGTACGCAGTCAGGGTTTCTGCGCACTTATTGCATTTCCATTGTCTTGAGCACTTATTTAGGGTCTCTGCGTACTTAAACAGAAATCTTGGATTTGTGCGCACTTACTGAAGGTGTAGTCTTGAGTACTTGGCTAGGGTTTCTGCGAACTTAAAATCTTAAACAAGAGTTTAAGTGTCTGCGCACTTATTTTAGTACGCAGGCTGATCAGTAAACACTGAGCACTTATCATGCCCAAGTGTTGACTGATCTGCGCACTTATCAAGAAACACAGCCACACGTATACTTCCGAGCTGCGCACTTAACAAAGACTACAACTTGACAAGGCTGTTTACATTCTTACAGGTTGCTGCATACTTATCTGGACTGCTGTGAACTTAATTGTGAACTTACCTGCGCACTTATCTGCGCACTTAGCTGTGTACTTACGGACTTGGACATTTTCTGGACTAATAACTAAAATCTGTTTAACTACATTCCTAAAATTCATCCAAATCATGGCTAGTAACGATAACCATTCAACAGTTAACCCTATCACTCAACAAGAACTTGAAACCGGAACCACTACCAGAGTACCTAAGTTAAAAGGTGCTGAAGGCTATGGGACTTGGAAGAACAGAATGAGGTCATTCTTCTATGTTACAGACTTCACCCAATGGAACTCTATCCAGTTGGGCCCACACATTCCCATGAGAACCACTGCCACTGGGGAAGAGTTTAACCCTGATCCAACCACTTACACCGATGTTGATAAACAATTACTCCAGAGAGATCACAAGGCTTATGGTGCTCTAACCATGGCCTTATCAAACGATGTTTATAACATGTTTGAGGAGTATGGCACGACACATGATCTATGGTTTGCGTTGAATGAATACTATGAAGGGAACGAAGAGATGCGCCAGTACAAGCAAGACATGGTGCAGAAAGAATATGACATGTTTGGCAGTATTCGTGGGGAAAGTTTGAGCTCACACATTGATAGGTTCATGAGCATGTTGACAAAGATGAAGAAGGCTGGAATTCCTGTGAACAACAGAAATTCTATCAAGAAGCTGCTAGACTCATTGCCAAAAGAATGGAGCATCCAGTGTATGCTGATCAGAAAAGAATATCTAGACGCCCAGTCTACCTTGGCTGATCTCATCAACACACTGAAGTCGTTTGAGATGGACATTACAAAGAGAGAGATGAACCAGACCAATCCGAAGGCAGTACCCATCACTTCAATGAAAAACTTGGCATTAATGACTCCAGTGGGTAACATGGGTTCAAGCTCATCTCAGGTGTATGCTGATGGAATGATTGGTGGTAGCTCCAGTTCAGGAAAGACCGTTCAATACTCTCAACCCAGTGGCAAGAACCCTCAACCCCCAACTCTCAATCCTCAACAAACAAAGCTTGCTAATGAACACGTTGAACTCTTCAATGCCTTCATGACCAGCTTTGAAGCATTGAAGCCAGGTGATCTGAAGAATGACATGATGAGCCCGGAAGATATGTATCAAGTGGATCCCGATGATATGGAGGAGATGGACCTGAAATGGCAAATGGCCATGATTACTCTAAGAGTTAAGAGGTTCCAGGACAGAACAGGTCGAAGGGTTGGATTGGGAAAGGCTGGGTTTGATAAATCAAAAATCAGGTGCTACAATTGCAAAACTCTCGGACACTTCAAGTATGAGTGTCCAACCTTAAATCAAGCTGAAGTTAAACCGGAAAAGAGGATGGTGGCAATCACAGATGGAGGAGAAGCCAACCAGCAGAAGGCGCTTGTGGTTCAAGATTTTGACTGGGGAGAGGAAGCTGCTGTGGCAGAGGCTGAAGTGAACAAGGCACTGATGGCAAAAATCTGCACAAAATCAACACTTGGTGTGAGCTCCTTGGAAGGGTCATCAGTTGAGATGCCAAAAGGAGAAGGGATGGAGAAGGCTGGTCTAAAAAGTGTGTTGAGTGAGGACAAGGGCAAGGAGGCTGCTGCTGAGGAAGCTTTAGTTGCTGAGAAGACTTCCACAAGCAAGGCTGATCAACAACCGCAGAGCATGCAGAAGAAGGTTGAGGAAAGAGACCTGGTAAGTATCCCGCTTGAAATAAAATCAAAGCTGTGCTCACCAAGGTGTGTTACAGCCGTTGCTTACTGTTTGTCCCACAATAGGAGAATTTTAAGAGAGATGGATGACATCCGAAAAATCAACACTGAAATGAAAGAAAATGAGTTAGCTTATCAGCGAAAGTTAAATGCAACAATAGCTGAAATGCACACTCTAAAAGAATTTGTTCTCAGAAAAGATTTTTTAATAAATGACTTAACTGAAAAACTAGAAATATCTAGAAATGAAACAAATCATCTCCAAATTGTTGTGGACAAATGGAATGTAAGCAAGCATGCTCATACTGATATCCTTGATTGTTCAAGGAAATCTTTCGTCAAAGATGGAATTGGGTATAAGGATAAAAAGGGAATTGTAAAATCTCTATTTTTACCCTTGAGCAAAAGTGAATATATACCCATTCCAAAACCACATCCAAAAAATGATCTTTTCGAAAAAGAATGTGTCACGTCTGAGTCAAACTCTAATATAAGTAAAAGTAGTGCAGATATGACCTAACAGGATCAGGTGAACGATGATGAAAGTTGTGGTGGTCAAACAATGGGGTTAGGTCACCCAGGTGCCAATTACTCTACAGTGAATTGGTTCATCTGGAGTCATGACAAGTCAAAAACTTCTTTGAATTCGGATGACTGTAATAATTTAACTAATTTGGATGACTGTAATAGTTTATCTAGGATGGATAACTGTAATAGTTTATCTAGGCCGGATGACTGTATTACTTTAACTTCTAAACTTGATTTCAAGGGTGCTGTGGACCCAAATGATAGGATGAATCCTATCAAACGATCAGATATTTGTGTTGAAAATGTTATGCCTGTTTGTGTGGATCTTAATGATGCATTCTCTGATAATGAAAATGTATATAGACCATCTCCGTTTGTTCCAGAACTAAAAAGAAACAGGTTTGGGAAATTTCTTACTGAAGAAATTCCAGAGTTTACACCATCATCAACAGATATGTCATGTTCTGAAGAATCACAAAGTGAAACAGATAACACAACTTCTGGAGAATCTCAGAGTGATACAGAAAGTGACATCAGCGAGCCAGAATGCAACACAAATGAAGAATCAAGCAACAACAACAGTGATGAAGCATGTTCAAGAGACAGCCCCAACACAAGCAACTACAAGAGAAGAACATCACAACCATCATCATCCAGATCTTCTTCAAAGATCAAGCCTAAACACTCTAAATGCTTTAGATGTGGAAATGAGGGACATGTGGTTAAGAATTGTCACTTGCAACCCAAACCACAAAGTGATACCAATACCCAAAAATCTTTTTCAGTTCAAATTAAAGATCTTCAAGAAACTTTAAGAAGTTTTGTTAAGGTCACAAAAACTTGGAAAAGACAAGAGTCAGTTTTAGGTGAAAATCACGACAGATTAAAACTAAAACAGACCTGGATTCCAAAAGTTACTTAAAATATGGGCTGAGTCATAAATGTACATAGCGTCTCGTATATTTATCTGTATATTTCTCTTGTTTTATGTGTTTTTCAGAATAAACTACAGAAATGGTTGATTGCCTTGATGAGATATCTATGGCACGTTGATAGCGGGGCGTCAAGGCACATGACGGGACTAAAAGAACTCCTCAAAAACTATCGGTTCATTGATGGAGAGTTTGTTGCTTTTGCCGGCAACGAGAAGGGCGGAAAGAGAGTTGGGATAGGAGACGTGATTTCTGATGCACTGACTTTAGAAGATGTCAACTATGTTCCAGAATTGTGCTATAATCTGCTGAGTGTATCACAAGTCTGCGACAAAGGAATCTCAGTGTTATTTAATGACATGGAGTGCATCTTTCTAAAGCCAGGATTCATTCCTCCTACCAATATGATTATGCTTAAAGCTCCTAGACAAAATAATACTTATGTGATAAACATGAGAGATGCAAAATCTGAATGTCAAATGACATGCTTACTTTCTAAAGCATCCGAGTCAGAGTCACTACTATGGCACAGGCGATTAGGACATGTTAACTTCAAAAATATTAATAAGCTTTCAAAACTAAATCTTGTCAGAGGTCTTCCTTCTAAGGAATTTCCTTTTTCTGAAAAATGTTTAGCATGTGCCAAAGAAAAACAACATAAAAAATCGCATAAGTCCAAAGCTGTGAACTCTATAGACTCACCTCTTCAATTATTGCACATGGATCTGTTTGGTCCTATTAGTGTTAAAAGTCTAGCTAAAAAGTCTTATTGTTTGGTAATAACAGATGATTTTTCCCGATTCACATGGGTGTACTTCTTGGAATACAAAAGTGAAGCTGCTGAGATATTGATGCTGTTTGTTCCTCTCATTGAGAACATAATAAAGACAAAAGTTAGATCAATCCGAAGTGATCACAGAACTGAATTCAAAAATCAAAGTTTCGTGACTTTCTGCAATAACAGAGGAATTCATCTTCAGTACAGTGCTACGAGAACTCCTCAACAGAATGGTGTTGCTGAAAGGAAAAATCGTACACTTATTGAGGCGGCCAGAACCATGCTTATCGACTCTAAATTGCCGATCATTTTCTGGGCTGAAGCTGTGAATACCGCCTGTTACGTTTTTAACAGAGTCTTAATTGTAAAGACGCGCGGGAAAACAGGTTATGAGTTGCTCTTTAAAAGAAAACCTCTGATTGACTACTTCAGGCCTTTTGGATGCTCATGTACGTTGCTTAACAACTACGAGAACATAATGAAGTTTGATGCAGTTGGAGATGAGTGCTTCTTTGTTGGATACTCCTCAAGTCAAAAAGATTATAGAGTGTACAACAAACGAACCAAAATGGTTCTCGAGTCTTTTTATGTTGATTGGCAGGAATCCAACTCTACCAACACAGGAGCCGGTCCTGACTGGTTCTTTGACGTGGATGTTGTTTTCAACAATTTCAGCATCATTGATGAACAACCATCTGAAAATCAAGCAGCCGATCCTTCTCCTCTTGAAGATACTCTTTACTCTTCCGAAGACGATGCTGCTCCTTTCACTACCCGATTTTCTCCACTAGTAGCTGATCCAATTGTTCCCCTTCAGTCCACAAATGGTGATGCAACTGTTGAAACTACTCCATCTCCTGAAGGTACTCCAACTTTAGAAGAAACATCTTCAGCACAACAGTCTGCAAATGATCCATCCAGTTCATCAATTCCTGTAGATCACCTTTCTAATCTGCCTTCCCAAATTCAAGAAGAACCAAACATGGGTTTTAAGTCTTCTAAGGATCACCCTGTGGAGAACAGCATTGGACCAATCTCTGAGGGTGTTCTTACTAGAAATCAGGCAGACAAACTGAATATTGCACTTTCAGCCTTCTTATCTCAGACAGTACCTTTCAGCATTAAAGACGCTGTCAGAGATGCAAGTTGGGTTGAAGCCATGCAGGATGAGCTGTATCAATTTAGAAAGCTGAAGGTTTGGGAACTTGTGGATTTACCTGAAGGAAAGTATCCTATCGGAACAAGATGGGTGTTTCGCAACAAAATGGACGAAAGAGGTGTGGTAATTAAGAACAAGGCTCGTCTGGTCGTTCAGGGCTTTCGTCAGCAGGAGGGTATTAATTATGAGGAAGTGTTCGCTCCAGTTGCTCGACTTGAAGCCATACGTATCTTCCTGGCATACGCCTCATACAAGAACTTCAAAGTCTTTCAAATGGATGTGAAGAGTGCATTCCTGTACGGGAAGATCAAAGAAGAAGTCTATGTTTGTCAACCCCCGGGTTTTGAAGATCCTCATCATCCCAACAAGTACTACAAACTGGATAAGGCTCTCTATGGACTTCATCAAGCTCCTTGAGCTTGGTATGAGACCTTATCTTCAAACTTGCTGCAGAATGGGTACACCAGAGGGAAGATTGACATGACTTTGTTCACCAAAGAAGTCAACAAACACTCTATCCTTGTTCAAATTTATGTTGACGATATTATCTTTGGCTCCACTGATGAAAACTTATGCAGGGAATTTGAAAGCATCATGAAGTCTCAATTTGAAATGAGCATGATGGGAGAATTATCGTTTTTCTTAGGCTTGGAAGTGCAGCAGCAAGAAGATGGAATTCTCATCCACCAAGCAAAGTATACAAGAGACATTCTGGCAAAATACAACATGACCGACTGCAAGCCGTCCAATACTCCTTTTGCGGCCCAAACAACACTTGTACCAGATCTTCAGGGGACTTCAGTAAATTCTCACACGTGTCGATCAATGATTGGCTCCCTGATGTATCTAACAGCTAGCAGACCAGATATCATGTGGGCAGTTGGATGCTGCGCGCGTTTTCAGTCCAATCCTAAGCAATCGCATGAGACTGCAGTGAAAAGAGTCTTCCGCTACCTCAAAGGAACACCAAAACTTGGTTTATGGTATCCTAAGAGTGATAACTTTGATCTAATCGCTTACTCTGATAGTGATCATGTAGGTTGTAGGATTGACAGAAAATCTGTCTCTGGTGGTTGTCAATTTCTGGGTAACCGGCTAGTATCTTGGCAGAGCAAGAAGCAGACCACCGTGTCCATCTCCACTGCTCAAGCCGAATACACAGCTGCATCCAGTTGTTGCTGTCAGGTGTTATGGATCCAAAATCAGCTTTTGGACTACGGTTTGAACGTCATGCATACCCCTATTTTTATTGACAATGATGCATGTCGTGACATCGTGAAGAATCCAATTGATCATTCTAAAACAAAACACATTGAAATTCGGTTTCACTCAATTCGCGATGCGCACGACAAAGGGTATATACAGGTGTTGCCTATAGATACTGCTAATCAAAAGGCAGATATCTTTACAAAAGCTTTCGATAAAACCCGGTTTCATCAATTGGTTACATGGCTTGAGATGATAAATTTTGAATAAAAAAAAAACACATTTACTTGTGCTTATTTTATAGAAAAATCTTCTTTTCTTTTAAAACAAGATTTTTGGGGGAGAAAGTAAACCAGTCCATTCCTAATGCAAAATTAATTCAGGAAATGATAGGAACTAATCATATCTCGTCAGCATGTGAATAGGACTCAGAGGATGTTGTGGCCTCAAGCAACGATGTTGTAACACCCCAACCGATGGCGGAAACATCGGGGTGCCACGTATTGATGATTGTTTTCAGTAGCACATGGTATAATATAAATTTTAAATAATTTATTCAAACATAATATCCAAAATATGAAATGATGTCTAAGAATTCAAATACATGATATCAAATAACAAACTTCAAAAACTTCAAATAAAACTTCAAGTAAAATCCTCATGCTAACTCAAGCCTCAGCTTCATTGTTACCTGAAACATGTTAATTTTGAAAGTATTTTGGGTCAACATAAGTTGGTGAGAATTACATAGGTTTTTGATAATAAAATGAATAAAATGTTGTGCAATTCATGTGTCATGTTAATCTAGCCCATATGTGAGAACATACTAGAAATAAATCGAGTGCATAATCAACCCTGTTGACTGTTATAAAATGATACATACCATACACTTATGGTCCAATTGAATATGTTATGCGATAACAAACACCCACGTAACCTTTGTAGGAGGCACGTATCCGGGTGGGATTGTCAGTCCAATAGATCTATCAATGTATACCGTCGGCTGATCAATGTTAATGATTATGCTAGAATGGTGCTTACTCTAATCATGCTCAAGACATAATGCAACATAGAAAACACATAGACACATTGATGATTGAATTGCAATGATAATGTTATAACATGTTTCACCCCAAAAATGGTGATAAATAAAAGGGGCTATGTAAAACTCACCTTAGCAAATGTTAAACTTGTTGAAAAGATGAAATAATAGTGTTGCCCAAAATGATTCCAAATATCACCCTATAATAAGGTAATATATAATAAGTCTAAGTCTAATTAACTTATAAGTGTATCCTAGGGTTTCGATTTGGGGATAATCAATTGTTGAATTTAAATTAAAATGTTAATTAATAAAGGAAAATTTGATAATTAATAAAAGAAAGTCTTTTTATAAAATTTGAATTTTGAATGTACACATTAAAGTGTTTGAAGCATAAAAATAATCTTTATAAAATTATTTCATTTAAAATAGATTTTTAAATCTATTTATTATAAATAGCCAATATTTAACTTTAATATTCAAAAATACTAAAATTAAAGAATTTCTATTTTAAAAATCATATTTCTGCTCTAAATAATTAAAAATAATTTGTATAAAATTTTGGTGCAAAAATGATGAAAATTGGATTTATTATGATTTAATTATGATTAAATCTAACAAAAATTGATTAAAAATATAAAATAAATGATTTTACTGAATTAAAAATTATTTCAGTAAAGTTTAACTTTATAAAAAGTCAGGATAATTTTTGGAGAATTTAATAAAATTGTTTTGATATATAAATGGATTTTTATAAATATAATAGTATAAAAATGATTTAATTATTATAAATACTAAATAAATGAATTTCTGAAAAATAAAAATTGTGAATAACACTTTTATCTCAGATTAAACAAATATAATTTTTTTAGAATTTATAAAATAGTTTTGATATTTTAAAATGAATTTAAAAGATTAAAAGGTTTAATATATATATATATATATATATATATATATATATATATATATAATAGTTTTGTTTAAAAAATAAAAAGAAGTAAAAAGGGGGCAGTAGCCGGGACTCGAACCCGGGTACCTTCTGTTGCAAGCCCAGGTCACAACCACTTGGCCTAGGCCAGTGGTTGTGATATTCCCTGATCAAATTTAAATAAATACACTGTGCCCAATCAGTTTATCCCCAATTATACAACGAACGAACCCTAGAATTAACAATTGGACGAATCACACATCAATAGCCTGATTAACCATAGGGCTATTGATGTGTGATGGCCGATGAACAAAACCCATATAAATAATCAAACTCACAGTGTTGTTTTATGTATGATTGCTCGGTCAAAGCCAAAGTCAAATAACGAACAAGATGATTATAATCAGAGTGATTCAGAGATAATTGGAGGTTGAGAGAGAGTTGTGAGCGAGTTGTTAAGCTTCGAAACACATCTATTTATACTAAGGATCAATGGTTAAGGTTAATTGGAAAGTTTGACCTCGATTAATATCATACGCGTATAATTATAGAATTGGTCAACGATTTGGTTGTAATAGACGTGTAATCGTGTTACACAAGGCCGGTAATAACAATGGGTTGCCAGAATTAGATCAATCAAGAGTTAATCTTGATTGATTTGTGGACGCGTTCACCCAGTTGACTTTCCAAAGTCAAGTTGGAGGGTTTGAAAACGCGTATAAATTTAATATGTGCCTGGGATTATTACAAGTTGGAAGCCAGCCCAGCTGGTTAAGTGTGTGATGTTTGGTTTGGGCCGGTCTTGGCGCGGGTTCGAATCCCGGCCAAGACAATTATTTTTTTGATATAATTTTCAATACAACACACATATATAATATTATATATATAGTATTAGGGTTTCAAAATGCGACAAAAATAATAAATGCGACCATATAAGCTGAAACTTGATGTTTTATTAATGACGAACGTGTAACGTACAAGTTTTAAATACGTAATGTTACAGTCTCCCCTACTTTTAGGAACTTCGTCCCGAAGTTGGAGTTGGAGAGTCTGGTGGGAAAAGATGTGGATACTTCGACTTCATCTGGTCTTTACGTTCCCAAGTGAACTCTGGGCCTCGTTTAGATTCCCAACGAACCTTAACGATCGGAATACGACCGCGCTTGAGTTTCTTGACTCCAGTGTCAACAATCTCGACGGGTTTCTCGATAATGTGCATGCTTTCATCGATTTGCACATCCTCAAGAGGAACATGAAGGTTCTCATCTGCTAAGCATTTCTTGAGATTCGAAACATGGAAGGTCGGATGAACATTGCTTAGCTCAGGTGGAAGATCAAGTTTGTAAGCCACTTTTCCAACTCTGTCAAGAATTTTGAAGGGGCCTACGTATCGAGGAGCTAGTTTTCCCTTTCTACCGAAACGAATAACTCCTTGAGGATCGGTAGGCCAATACCTAGCACATTGTGGGGTCCATAAAATTTTCGTCAATATTACCGGAAAACATGATAAACAGCATCGCCAAACACATGTTGAAAGAGAAAAGGCATGGATTTAAGTGGACAAGCATACCGACAATTGTTCTTAGGCTGCAGCTATCCAATGGGAAGTTGAAACAGGTTCTGGCAGGTATGGTCAGTATGATCTTGAATGCAGAAGGTGAGACTTGGTAAAACCCCACTTATTAAAATGGATTTGGGTTTTAAAACTCACTTATTGGGCCAAATGTTGAACTCTGCGTACTTATTGGGCCCTGCGCACTTAACTCAAGTGCGCAGGCCCATCTGTTGACTATATAAATATTGAGTCAAATGTGGTTAAAAAGTTTTATCTTCCTTAACACTTTTTACTAACCCTAATTACCTGATTCATCACCTGTTCATCTTCATCACCGTTCATCATCATCATCATTATCTTCCTAAACCCCTAATCATCATCTAATCACACACTAACATCTTCAAATCAGTATCATATTCTCCTTTTGTTTGATACTCACTACTGATTAAGGTAGTTTCTTGTACTAATGGTTTGTTGTTTATGATCACAGGGTATATACGTATAATTTAGATGTATCAGTTGGGTTTTGGTTGTCTTTATGGTTTGTTGAACATTTGAAGATCTGCGTACTTGTTAATGAACAAGTGCGTACTTGTCTCATAGAGACTACGCACTTGTCTCAAAATAACACAAGTTCTCAGAAACCCTAATGGGCTGCGTACATATCTGTGAACTTAAAATCTTGAACGAAGGTTCAAGTGTCTGCGTACTTGCCTAGTACGCAGACCTGACTGGCTTGCTAAGGGGTTACCATGCCCGTGTTGGACTTGGACTGCGCACTTGACTTGGGCTTGAGTACTAACCAAGTGCTCAGTCAAGCATGTGCGCACTTGACTGAGCACATGACTCTGTTGACTATGCTTGGACTGCGCACATGATAACCATGCGCACTTGGACTTTAAACAACAATATGACATTCATTTTGACCATTAAGACACTTGAACGGACTGCGAACTTAAACCTGGACCTTAATGATCTTACAACTGAAAATCAAACGTATCATGGACACCGATGACACCAATCCATCAAACCTTAATCAAATGACTGTTAAAATTTCAAACCTAAAAAAAAAAAACAATTAATAAAATCTAAGTCTAAGTTCGTTGTTCGTCTAAGTTTAAGTCTAAAGTCAGTCTAAAGTCAGTTATCAAAGATCTAATTGGCTTTTCGTGCTCTTGGTTAAACAGATGGCACTTGACTGGGATCCGAGAGGCATGCACAACCAACCGATGAATCTTGATACTGATGATGTCAAGTTTAGAGATGTAGTGACTTGGATAAAACACAGCAAAGTCGGATTTTTCTGTGCAGAACGATGAACCAGTCTACGTTTCCCACATTGAAGATTTCTGGAGATCAGCTCGAGTCGAAACTGTATCAAGAGTCAAGCGAATCAACGCAACAGTCCGAAACAAGGCTGTTATCATCACTGAAGACACCGTTCGAAACGTACTGAGACTGCAAGATCAACCAGGAACTGTCAGATTCATGTCTAAAGCAGATATTCACCAACAGTTCAGGAATTTCGGCTACAAAGGTGACTTTGACAAGAGAGGTGATGTCAAGAAGAGCCAACTAACAAGAGACTGGAGACTTATCAGTCATGTATTTATAATGTCTCTATGCCATAGAAAGGGAGGCTACAATGCGCTCAGTGCTGAATGGTCGACAGCGATGATAAAGATCTGCAAGGACGAAGCGTTCAACTTGTCAGGCATGATCTTTGACTACATGGTAAAGAATGCAGATGCTGGGTCCGGGAAATGGGCTATGTACCCAAGGTTTGTACAGATGATGATCAACACTCAACATGACAATCTGCCTGTCGGTGACCAATACATCTTCACCGGAGGTGCACGATTCTTTACAGAATGCAACACACCTGACTGGGAACCAATGCTGGAGAATATGTATGCGGCCCAGCGATATCCTCTTGTCATGGAGCTGTACAACAAGATCAGGAAGAGAAGGTCAGATGCTGCTGAACCCAGACAACAACCCAGAGCTGCTCCTGCACCTGGACCATCTGAACCCACTCCTTCAGCCCAGCCGACTGCTGAAGAAATTGCCCTAGAAAAAGCAAGGGGGAAAAGAGTGGCGACTGAACCTGCTCCATCAAAGCCTAGCAAAAAGAAAAGACCAGCAGGTTTGTTACAAGAAGGGAGAGATACTTTGACACCTGAGCAACTTGAAACCGCTGCAGCCTTACAAGAAATTGCTGAGTTTGAGAGGGCAGCGAGAAAGAGAAGAAGAGAACAGCTACCTGAATCAGAGATTCCTCGTGTTGTGATTCAGGATGATATCGAGGAACAAGAGATCTTAGAATCCATCTTTGGGGCAGAACAACCGAATCAACCAGGGCCTTCTACTGCTGCTGCTCCAGCCCCCAAAGCTCCAGCCCAATGATCAACAGAACCATCCTCATCAGCTCCTGCTGCACCTCGTCGCAAACCGGTGCATCAGGAACTATATGAAAAGCTTGTGAAGGAGGTTGGTAAAACTGCTGCCAGGGAAATCTGCACTTTAAAGAGTGACGTGCACAACAACCAGGAGCTGAGAAAGAAAGTAAAGAAGCTCAAACACAAGAACCGGAACATGGAGAAAATCATTAAAGATCAAAGATACATCATCAAGTTTCAGTATGAAGTTCAAATGCAAATGTTTGAGATGTTCCAAGATTTCAAGAAGCAGCAAACAGGTACTCCCAGTGCTACATTTGATGAGACTTTCGATTTCGGAAAGTTTTTGGAGAAGGAGAAAGAGAAAGAAAGGGTTGCCGAGGAAAGTGAGGTTGATGAAGTGAGTGAAGATGAGATGCCAGAGAGATTCGTGGAGATGGGAATGGATGAAGAAGTTGTTTATGAGACTTCTGATGGGCACAAGTTGGATCCCGAAAGATCAACTTGGTTTCCTAGAAGGCCCATCACCATTCCAGCCTTACATCAGAATATCCATCACACCAAGTCTGCTCACTAGGAGAAGATCATCTCCTGGAAATATGATGAAGAAAATAGATTGTTTGCTGTAAAGAGAAGAGGGGGAGTGATACAATATTTCAAAGGTCAAAAGGAACTAAAGTCTCTCCCCGATGGGGATATCAGGGAGCTCAGCAGGGCCCCTTTCATCAATCACTCCCTCGACTCTCAGGATGCCATGGTCGAGTGGTTTATCAAGAAAGAATGTGACACCGATTTCCAAATCCTGAAGCCGCAGAAACCAAGAAGGAGAATATCCAAGAAAAGAATCGATCCAGCAACCGGACGTGGCATGATACTCCTCCACAGGTCGTCACACGAGTTCCTATTAGATCTGAGCTTCTAGTGATGCTGAGGGACTTTAAAACGTGGTTTTACGACAGCAACACTGGTGAAGCAGTCATTAAACTGCAGGACGATTCGGAGGCTTTAAGGATTTTGGATCCAGTAGACGTGTTTGCACTAAATTTGTCAGATCTGAACATGCTGTTTGCAAATCAGATTAATGTGGGTGCAGGGAACATGTTGTTTGAAGAAGCGGTGTTGTTTAGAAGGGCTGTGGATAGAGCTATGAATCTGAAAAGAGAGCTGCTTGAGATAATTGACAGGATCAATGCAGCAGATAAAGAAAAGGATGATAGGGAGAAGGCTGCTCAAGCTGCTGCTGCTGCTGCTGCTAGTGCAGAAACTACTCAACCTGAAGTCGAGACTGCTTCAGAGGCACATACAGAAGAACCTGCAATAGTAGCCGATCCTGAAGGAACTGCAACAGAATCAACTCAAGCTCCTCAAGCAGTTGAAGAAGATCCAGTCGCGCTATACATGCAAGACCCCCCTGAACAGGTTGAGGGGGAGCAAAGCGAGGTGGAGATAGATTGAAGATTGAAGAACTGGTAGCTGTGGTCTAGGGGGAGTATTGTTGGGTTATATTGAGACCACAGTTACCAGAATAGAGACTTTTGATAGTATATTGTATAGCTTTATAGTTGAAGGACTTAATGTGTAATTATGGCATAGTTTTGTAGCTAAACCCTAATGCTGCGCACTTAAGTACACGGGCTCTGCGCACTTAAGTTAAGTGCGCAGGCCCAGGGTATTACCTATATAAAGGATGTGTGTGCACAGCTTTGGGGTTAGGGTTTTGGTCATTATCTTTTGATAGCACGAGATAGGTGCGTACTTGCTGTAATCCATGGTTCTTCAGTGTTAAATCATCAATGGAATTATTGTATTATTCATCTTGTGTGTCGGTTCTTACAATATTCATCTAGTTTCTTTGATTGTAGAAGATTAGTCACTTAAAACACCAAATTCATTGGTGTTTCTAAGTGATAACAATCTCTTGCACATACAAGATCTAGCATTTGGGACTTACAATGTGATTGGGGATGGTCAACAGGCGATTGTGATGCTAATCGCCTACCTTAGCATGCGATTGAGAGGATAATCGCCTGCTAAGAGGCCTAATCGCCTACCACATCAGGCGATTAGGAAGGCTAATCGCCTGCAACTGCTGCGCGACACAATTTCGCGCGTTTAACCCTCCAAATCAGATCCGAAACATGTGTAAACACCCAATATCAGTCCTAACACATTAACAAACATATTTCAAGCAAAACCCCTAAGTTTTCATCATTCTAACAGTCCCGAATGCGAGCGTTTTCCCAAAATAGTAAACTTAACATGTAAACATCACATCAACATGCAGGAACTTGCCCTAAATAGCAAATATCCAGATTTCATCACATAACCACGTTGTCCGATAGTATCCTACTACTCTAGCATCATCCTAAAGCAAACCCTAACATCATACAATCAACAACACACCTCATAGCATCCTTAATCATTCAAAATCATTCAAATGGGTCAAAACATCAAACATCAACAATATACAACCAAAACCATTCAAACTCCTAGAACATCATCATACTAACTTGTAACAGCCATAAACACTTTAATAACACAAAGACAATCATGTTTCAATCCTAAAAATCCTACCTTTAATCACATATAACACATATAACACACATAAAGGTTTGGGTTAGTTTAAAAACGGTTTTTAATGGATTTTCAAAGACAAAAACATTTATAAGTCAGGTCTGGACTTTTAGGGAACAAAATATAATCATTTAAAGGTTTGGGTTTGAAGAACACACCTTGGATTTAAGAGGAAATGATGGAATAAGCTTGGAAATGGTTGTTTTGATGTAAAAACGAGTTCCAGAGGGTGTTTGTGTGTTGGTATGGGTTATGGGACGGCTAGGGTTGCTCTAATGGAGTTTTAGAGGTCAAGGGTGGTATTTATAGGCGTTTCTAGTCGTTTAAAACACGTCAGGCGATTGTGCAGCATTATCAGGCGATTAGGGCTGCTAATCGCCTACCCTATTGGCGATTAGGGCTCTAATCGCCTACCCAAACCTCCTAATCGCAGCGATTAGGGCTAATCACCCCCTATCAGCATGCAATTAGGGCTAATCACCCCCTAACATCATGCAATTACGCGTAATCACCAATAATGTCATGTAATTACGTGTAATCACCGTTTTAACGTATGTAACCACGTATACACATACTGATAAGTCACATAATGATTATAAACACATAATCCATGAAAACAAACACGTTCACACTCGTTCACCAATTCCCGGGACTCGAGACTTGCGTGTGTTAAAACCCCAATGATGTACGACTCGACTCGACTGACCCTGTCATGTGTAATGTATGCGCGACTTGCTAAGGTAGACTTACTAAGTTGTTCAAAAAGTTAGTTACCGGAGTTTGCCGGGTGTCACATCATCCCCCTGTTGAAAGAATTTTCGTCCCGAAAATTTCCCGAAGTCGAAGAGAGAAAACAAATAGGAAGAAAAATCTTTCCGGGTCGTCACATCATCCCCCTGTTGAAAGGAATCTCGTCCCGAGATTCTTTCGGCTTCAACAGTGTTGAGTGTCGACCTCTGTGTGTGCCCAAGTAACGTCTCCCCAAAATACAACAAGTGAAGGTCATGAACCAAACGTGACAGTAACAACCGTGAAACTACTTTCCCAAATGTGAGTATGAGACAAGAGACCCCCCGATCGAAGGCCTACTGGAGACTACTATGATCGGTATACTAACCCACCGGTACCGTCCAAGTAGCATCCCCAAAGGACCCTCATCGACCCAAAGAATGAGAAACAGAGACCAAACCACAAAGAAAACACCAGAAAACACGAACGCACAACAATGCGGATAAAAGTAAAACCAAAGCGTAACAAGAGATAAGAAAGAATACGTACGGGTAATCCGGCCACCGCCTTCATTGTCTCCATCCTTCCCTGCAGTCCCTGTGCCCCCTTGTTTCAACTTGGGACAGCTTCGCTTGAAGTGCCCCGGTTCTCCACAATGAAAGCAACCCTGGTTCCCCTGTGGAGCAGGGGTAGTAGTAGCAGCAGTCTGAGTCGCCCTGGACGAAAGATTGACCCTACAATCCTTCGCAAGATTCCCCGTCCGCTGACAACGCTCACAACGAAAACTCTCACAAGTACCATAGTGATGAAAACCACAACGCCCACATAGGGCTCTTCCCAGCATAGCCCCCTTGTTTCTGATCCGACGCTGACCCTGAAGCTTCAGCCTTCTTCGCCGCCGGTTGTCGTTGAACCACCGCTGAACTCTTTTCCACACTTTCCCACTTCCTCTTGTTATCCACCGGCGCCTTCACAGAAGAGCCTCTAGGAGGCAAGACACCCTCAGTGATCTTCAAGTTGGTCATCTTGGTAGCCGATCGCACAACCTCTGACATGGTAGTAGGATCCCTAGCAGACACCAACCCAGCAATCTCTGGCACCAAACCCGCAAGATACTGCTCTATCCTCCTGTACTCCGGTGTCGACAAACCTGGACACATCACTGCTAGCTCGTTGTGCCTGATCGTGTACTCCTCAACCTCAGAACCCACCATCTTAAGATTCCTGTATTCCTGTTCCAACCTCTTGATCTCCTCTCGCGGGCAGTACTCATCCTTCAACCTACGCACAAAATCCGCCCAAGGCATGGCGTTGGCCTCCCCGAGACCAAGTGTCTGAGTGACGCAGTTCCACCACGTCAGGGCGGGTCCTACAAAAGTCTCCGAAGCAAACTTCACCCAATCCACTGCTGGAGTCTCACATAAAGCAAACACCGACTTAGTCTTCTCCAACCACCGAAGCAACTCCACAGCTCCCTCCGTACCCTGGAAGCTGAGGGGCTGACAATCCTTAAACCGCTTGTAGGCAACACCTGCCTGAACCGGAGGAGCAGTAGCACCCATAAAAGTCTGCTGGGCAGCCTGAAAGGCAGCTAGTGCAACGCCCAACTGTTGCTGCATCATCTCATTGAGCTCATCATACGTTAAGGTGATGTTACCACCACCTCTACCCCCACCAGTGCGGCCTCCACGTCGTCCCCCAGTTCGTCCTCCAGTGCGTCCAGACATCTTCTAAGAAAGAACAAGAAACAAATACCCAGACCCATCACCAACGCTAAACCAAGAGAATATGAAAAGCCTAGGATCGGGTTCGAACGTGACCATTAATCCCAACACGAGATCCACCAAGTCTTCCATGCATTTCAACTTATGATTTCGTGTGCACCCGAAATGATAAATTGCTCTACATGGTCCTCAAGGCGTGCCCCGAGCTCGAACCTCAAGTCACCCGGTACCCGCATCATAGAAAGATATAACCAACTCAAAAGATCAACAAACATGTTCCCTCGACTGCAAACCCGAAGAAGAAGATAAATGAATCTAGGAATAACCAAGAATGAGATAGGTAATATGACTCTGTGTGGTAAGGATACCGACACCCCGACAAGGTTAGTATGTTTACCAAAAGACACGACTCAAATGTATGTGACCGTCTAGTGTGTGAGACTCAGCTATAGTCTAGACTCTACATGCAGTCCTAGTTCACTATAACCATTGGCTCTGATACCAATCTGTCACACCCTCAAATTCCCAAGTGCGGAGTCCTACCGCGAGGCGTGTGACACACCAGGATCCAAGTCAACGGTCACAATAAACGACGTCTAAATGTAAAAACATACGTAAACAAAAACCATGCATAAGATTTAAAACCAACATTCAACAGTGCGGAAGCATTCAGAGTTTACAAAAGTCATGCAGAAATAAACATAAGTTCAAAAGTTAACAATTCCAAGACATGCAAATGAGACCCTAGACGCGAGACGACTCCAGTGCGACTCCGTGCGCCTATCTGACAGCTGCTACCTTAGCGACCTGAGAAAACATGCTAAAAGAGTCAACATATAATGCTGGTGAGTTCACAGGTTTTATTTAAACGTTTAAAGTGATCCTTCGAAAACCGTTACCATCACAGTTACTATTATGCTTGTGAGAACGCTAGCTAGGCGCAGAATAAGATACTCATACGGGTGAAACCATTGCTGACTATGCCGTTTACTGACCCTTAGTTTCCTATGGGCTACCGTCATCACCGGTAGACCTTGTTTTATTAGAGACAATATGCACCCGCCTGGTCCAACCGTCGAGTGGGGCTTGTCAGTTCCCAATAGCGCTATCCATATTTCCCCGCCATACGCCCATGTTAGTGGTTTCTAAGGGACTTTTTGATGAACCGTGTAGTAATAATAAGTAAGCCATAGTATAATGTGAAAAAGATTCATAAGTCATAAAAGAGTTTAAGATGAAACCGAGCCATAAGTCATAAAAGCGTTTTAAGCATGTTTCTCCCCCGAAAGCAAAAACCGTAAAATGTGGGGCCGTGAACTCACCTTAGGTTGCGTCTTCCGTTTAATGAGTAAACCGCTTATGTGATATGAGTAAACCGTTTGTATGATATGATAGCCCCAACTAGTGGCGACCTATCATAAGATATGCGTCAAGTTAGACTAATACCCCGTTGGGTTCATTAGTCCCTAAGTCTAGTCCATGACCAATATGTGTCCGAAAAACGTGTTTGACCAACAACCCGACTACGTAAGACAAGACTCGACATCCCATTGGTGACCCGACATTCCACGTGTTCATCTCATACTCAAACATACACAAATCATGCACTTAGTACTTAACATGTGTTAAAGTTCAACGAGTCTAACACATAGGTCAAATATACGCACAAACAAGTCAATACACGTGTTACTATGTTACTAGGCATGTCACGGGGTTCCTAACATGTTCCTAGGTGTCGAATCGGGTTTCGGAATGTCAAAATACACTTATAACAGCAGTACACGCGATTAGGAACTTAGCATGCAATTAGGAAAAGTCAACATGTGATTGGGGATGGTCAACAGGCGATTGTGATGCTAATCGCCTACCGTAGCATGCGATTGAGAGGCTAATCGCCTACTAAGAGGCCTAATCGCCTACCACATCAGGCGATTAGGAAGGCTAATCGCCTGCAATTGCTGCGCGACGCAATTTTGCGCGTTTAACCCTCCAAATCAGATCCGAAACATGTGTAAACACCCAATATCAGTCCTAACACATTAACAAACATATTTCAAGCAAAACCCCTAAGTTTTCATCATTCTAACAGTCCCGAATGCTGGCGTTTTCCCAAAATAGTAAACTTAACATGTAAACATCACATCAACATGCAAGAACTTGCCCTAAATAGCAAATATCCAGATTTCATCACATAACCACGTTGTCCGATAGTATCCTACTACTCTAGCATCATCCTAAAGCAAACCCTAACATCATACAATCAACAACACACCTCATAGCATCCTTAATCATTCAAAATCATTCAAATGGGTCAAAACATCAAACATCAATAATATACAACCAAAACCATTCAAACTCCTAGAACATCATCATACTAACTTGTAACAGCCATAAACACTTTAATAACACAAAGACAATCATGTTTCAATCCTAAAAATCCTCCCTTTAATCACATATAACACATATAACACACATAAAGGTTTGGGTTTGTTTAAAAATAGTTTTTAATGGATTTTCAAAGACAAAAACATTTATAAGTCAGGTCTGGACTTTTAGGGAACAAAATATAATCATTTAAAGGTTTGGGTTTGAAGAACACACCTTGGATTTAAGAGAAAATGATGGAATAAGCTTGGAAATGGTTGTTTTGATGTAAAAACGAGTTCCAGAGGGTGTTTGTGTGTTGGTATGGGTTATGGGACGGCTAGGGTTGCTCTAATGGTGTTTTAGAGGTCAAGGGTGGTATTTATAGGCGTTTCTAGTCGTTTAAAACACGTCAGGCGATTGTGCAGCATTATCAGGCGATTAGGGCTAATCACCCCCTATCAGCATGCAATTAGGGCTAATCACCCCCTAACATCATGCAATTACGCGTAATCACCAATAATGTCATGCAATTACGTGTAATCACCGTTTTAACGTATGTAACCACGTATACACATACCGATAAGTCACATAATGATTATAAACACATAATCCATGAAAACAAACACGTTCACACTCGTTCACCAGTTCCTGGGACTCGAGACTTGCGTGTGTTAAAACCCCAATGATGTACGACTCGACTCGACTGACCCTGTCATGTGTAATGTATGCGCGACTCGCTAAGGTAGACTTACTAAGTTTTCAAAAAGTTAGTTACCGGAGTTTGCCGGGTGTCACATGTTATATGTTAGATTAGTTATCTATGATCTACTGTGTAGCAAATCCAAACCAAAACATCTGATGATGAAACCAAAACATATGATTTGTTGTTATTGTCATTAATATTATGTTGTTATATGTTAGATTAGTTATCTATGATATGTGGTTATTGTATATGATTATGAACTACTTATTGTTTAACTTCTTATGAGAAACCTCTGATTAGAAAAGTACTGATAATGAAGTACTGATGAAGAAACCAACAGCTCTGTTTTTTGGTTATTGTCATTAATATTATGTTCTTATAAGTTAAATTTGTTATATATGTTCTATGATTATTGTATATGATTATGAATTATTGATGGTTTAACTCTTGATGAGAATCTCTGATTAGAAAGTTACTGATAAGGAAGCACTGATGTTGAAACCAAAACATCTGATTTGTTGTTATTGTCATTAATATTATGTTGTTATATGTTAGATTAGTTATATATGATCTGTGATTATTGTATATGAATATGAACTACTTATTGTTTAACTTCTCATAACAAACCTCCGATTAGAAAACTACTGATAATGAAGTACTGATTAGGAAACCAAAACCTCTGTTTTTTGGTTATTGTCATTAATATTATGTATGTTCTATGATTATTGTATATCATTATGAATTATTGAAGGTTTAACTCCTGATAAGAATCTCTGATTAGAAAACTACTGATAATGAAGCACTGATGATGAATCCAAAACATCTGGTTTGGTTATTGTCATTAATATTATGTTGTTATATGTTAAATTAGTTATGTATATTCTATGATTATTGTATATGATTATGAATTACTTATGTTTTAACTCCTGATGAGAATCTCTGATTAGAAAACTACTGATAATTAAGTACTAATGAGCAAACTATGATTATTGTAAATGATTATGATTAATATTATGTTGTTATATGTTAAATTAGTTAATATTTTTTTTTGTTGTTACAGGGTTATATTTGAAAGATGGCTTCTCGCATTTTTACAGTGTTATTTAATCCTAAAACGCTAAATTTGGTATTTTACTTTCTTTCTGATGCTTATGTTTTGATTTAAATTTTGTTGTGTCTTATTTTTTTTTCTTTTACATTGCTGATTTAGATGCCGTCACTTACGTTTGGGAAAAATTTTCAATCCAATGAGCTTGCGTTGGGCGAATTTGATTTAATAACCGAACAAGATCTTCACTGGACTGTTAATCTTGAATTGATCAATCATGTTTTCTACTTCACAGATGGTTTGAAAAGTATGATGAGGGGTATTGGAATGACTGCCAATTGCTTTGTTTTTTTGGAATATTTGTAGCCCCAATCTCTAAAGGTTATGTTTTTAAATTTGAACCAGAAATATAACATTGGCAATTGTTTCTATTATTCTGTTCGTGATGTGTCGTCCGACTATGTTGTAAGTTTTTTTTGTTTAATATAGTTATATATACTGAGACTGAAGTTTTAACTTATGTTTTCATTAGTTGTTTAAATCATAAAAAGTTTAATATTGTTTGCAGCCTGTTCCACGCGGTTTTTATTTCTACAACTATCATCATATTTTTCCTACCAAAAAGATCATCATTGAGGCTGCAGATTTTAGGGAATGGGAGGTTACTTTTGGCCGTTCAGAGGATGGTAAGAAGTATTTTTTTTCAAGGTGGTTGGGTAAATGTGGTTCGTGATCTTCGTTTGAGTTATGCGACGGTTGTTGTTTTCAAACATGTGTGTTGTTCACGTTATGAGATTGTTTTGTATGATAAAGATGGAAGAGGAGTCGATTTCAATGAATTGCAACAGGTCGCCAACGCCCCCACTCCTTCTCATGTTATTGTTATTGATTCTGATGATTCCGGGAGCCTCCCTCCTTCTGACTCTGTATCTGCTGCGGATATGTTCTCCACTAAAAGCAAAGTTGAAAAGGGCCGGGTAAAATTTTATATTTATATACTTAATTTATTTTTTTATAATTTACAATAGTTGGTATTTTGTTTTATTAACTTACCATGTAGTTTTTTTTTGCTATATAGGATCACTTTTATATGAAAGCCAAGATTCAGAAGCGCATGGTAATATTCTTATTTTTTTTATATTTCTGATATATAAGTTTTATAAAGTTTAACTTATTGAATATTGTTAATTAATATGTTTTGGATATTTTGAAGCAAATCACCAATACACTAGCTAAGGCTTCTGGGCTGAAACCTGGAATGTCATTGAAAATTAAGTTTGATGATCAAGCACTTGTGAAGGCTGAAGTGGGGATTGAAAAAAATGGTTGTTATAAGAGGTAAGTTTTATTGCATTTAAATTATAATTTTTTTTATTTTTTTAAAAGTTTAAATTTTAAAAAAGTCTAATTGCATTTAATTTGTTTGTAATTTTTAAAAGGGTGGTGATATCAGGGTGGCATGTTCTTTTGAAGAAGAATGGATTGGCTGTTGGTGATGTTTGTGAATTTGAGTGGTTTCATTCTGATAGTCTTCCTAGTGTTTCTAAAGTTTAATTTGGGGTTGTTTGTTCTTTTGACACATTGATAATTTTTTTTTTTGTGGTTGCACTAATGTTTTTGGGATATCTATATCCGTGGACATCTAATTTGTAAAATAACCAACTACTATATCCCTTATCTTTAAATTTTTGACTACATGAATAAATTAAGAGGGTGTTTATATATGTTGATTATTGTCATTTGAATTTCCTAATTTTTCATGATTAGTGTAATAATTTGCTTTTTACGACATGTTTAAACTGCTGATGTCAAACATCTGATAATGAACTACATCTGAGAAAATACAAACTTCTGAGGATCTTTGTTAGTTTATATAATTGTTTATACATATCCTAATTAGTTTAAGTCCTGTTGATAAATCTCTGATGAGAAAACTATTTACGATAATGTGTTTTGTCTTTTACCAATTTTGTAGGTGTCATTTTCGTTACAAATAACAAAATATGTAAGGTGTTTATATATGTTGATTGTTTTCATTTGAGTTTCCCAGTTTTTCCTGATTAGTGTATCAATTTGCTTTTTAAGAAATGTTGACCATAATGTTTTTTGTTCTTTACTAATATTGTAAGTGTCTTTTTCATTACGTAGATGACAAACATCTAATAATGAACTACTGTCGAGCAAATTCAAGTCTCTGATGAGAAAACTTTTGAGGAACTTTTTATTTTCTCCTGATGAGAATTATTGATAAATCTCTGATGACAAAACTATTTACATGTGTTTTGTCTTTTTTCAATTTTGAA
This sequence comes from Ambrosia trifida, assembly GCA_028751855.1. Classification (NCBI taxonomy): domain Eukaryota; kingdom Viridiplantae; phylum Streptophyta; class Magnoliopsida; order Asterales; family Asteraceae; genus Ambrosia; species Ambrosia trifida. Next base: position 100,028,862 of record CM054122.1, on the reverse strand, counting down.
AGTGTCATTTTCGTTACAAATAACAAAATATGTAAGGTGTTTATATATGTTGATTCTTTTCATTTGAGTTTCCTAGTTTTTCCTGATTAGTGTATCAATTTGATTTTTAAGAAATGTTGACCATAATGTTTTTTGTCCTTTACTAATATTGTAAGTGTCATTTTCATTACGTAGATTTATTTGTTTACTAGTCATGTTTAAACTGCTGATGACAAACATCTGATAATGAACTATTGTCGAGCAAATTCAAACCTCTGATGAGAAAACTTCTGAGGAACTTTGTTATTTTAAATAATTGTTTATCAATAAACTAAGTAGTTTAAGTCCTTTTGTGAAACCTCTGATGAGAAAACTATTGATGAGCAAAGCAAAACCTTTGATTAACAAAACTTCTGAAGACCTTTGTTATTTTAAATAATTGTTATATAGAGATTCTAAGTGTTGATTTGATTTTAAATTTTGAATCGTCTTTGTTGTTTTTGAAATAAAGATGTTTTTTATTGAACCTTTTTAAAATTAATATAATATGAATGCTATGTTGTTTTCATTTAAATTTTGAAATTTTTCTTGATTAGTCTATCAATTTTCTTTTTAAGAAACGTTGAACATAATATGTTTTGTCCTTTACCAATATCGTAAGTGTCATTTTCGTTACAAATGACAAAATATGTATGGTCTTTATATATGTTTATTGTTTTCATTTCAGTTTCTCAACTTTTCCTAATTAGTGTATCAATTTGGTTTTTAAGAAATGTGAATGTGTTTTGTACTTTACTAATATTGTAAGTGTCATTTTCATTACGTACATTTATTTTGATAACCACTGATGTTTAAACTGCTGATGAGAAACATCTTTATAGTGAACTACTGTCGAGCAAATCCAAACCTCTGATGAGTAAACTTCTGAGGACCTTTGTTACTTTAAATAATTGTTTATTCATACCCTCAGTAGTTTAAGTCCTGTTCAGAAACCTCTGATGAGAAAACTATTGATGAGTAAAGCAAAACCAGTGATTAAGTAAACTTCTAAAGAACTTTGTTATTTTAAATAATTGTTTTATAGAGATTCTAAGTGTTGATTTGTTTTTAAATTTTGAATCGTCTTTGTTTTTTTTAAAATAAAGACATTTTTTTAATTAATCTTTTCAAAAGTAATATAAGATGAATGATATGTTGCATTTATTTAACTTTTCAAATTTTATGGATTAGTGTATGAATTTGCTTTTTAAGAAATGCTGACCAAAATTTCTTTTGTCCTTTACTAATATTGTAAATGTCATTTTCATTGCAAAGATTTATCTAACATCGTTTCACAAACAATGCCTATACACTATTATCCATAGTAATGACAAAAGTTTTCTAATTTCAATTTACCACAAATGTTTTCCCTCCCTTTTTGACTCACCCTCAAAGATATTTATATATATATATATATATATATATATATATATATCCCAGCTGGTTATAACCTTGGCACCTATCATTCATTTCGTTACAAGTAAAGGCATAAGATATGGCTTCCCAAGGAATTGACACGAAACAACTAATGGATTCAAGGTATCGTACATTTCTTAATTTCATAACTATTATTTAATGTTAGTGACATGATTTTTCTTTAATTATAATTTATTTATATGTTACTTATGGTAGCTTATTACTAAATGATTGAGAAACGTGTATTATGATTCAAATCTTGAGTCTTATTACATCTTCTTCTATTTTAAATAACAGCTCTGAGGCACGAAAACGGATTGTTATGCTTAAGGATGTTGATTTAACTAAAAGGGACTATACGCTCAAAGTTCGTGTTGTGAAACTGTGGCGGTAGCCTATGTATAACAATCCTGCTGAGACTTATTCAATTGAAATGATAGTTGTTGATGAGGAGGTATGTTTAATCTAAACATTATCATTCCTTTATTTTGAATGAAATTTTCAAATTTGACATTCAGTTAATAGTATATTGTTTTTCTATGGTTTTAAAAGGGAACAACAATGCAAGCAAATGTTCTTAAAAGGTGGTTTTCAAGATTTGAGAAATTGCTGACTGAAAAAGGTACTTTTCTTTCTTATATATTTTAGTTATGTTTATCTTTCTTTATGTGTTCATTCTGTTTTAAAATTTATATGCACATGTATGGTATTTTTACTTTTTTTTTTTAAATATTTTAGATTAAATTTGCTTTGTACTTGCTTATAATATGATATGTGTGTTTTATGTGGTGGTTCATTATACATAAAATATTTAAAGATTAAGTTATTTGTTTTTTGTCACATCTTTTGTGTATCTGTGGTTGTTATCAAAAGTTATCAAGCAATAGGCTTATGTGTTCATTCTTTTTTAAAATTTATATCTCCATGTGTTATATTTGTATTTTTTGTAAATATTTTAGGTCAATTTTTTATTTTATTTGTTGTATGATTAGTACTTTTTTTAGTGTTTTTAGTACTTTGTGTTTTTTAAGTGTTATTACCTTTTTGTCTGTTTTCCATGTAAATGTAATTAGTAATTTAAAATTACATGTGTTTGTTGTAGATAACTTCTGATAAATAATCATAAAACACTGAAGAAGAAGTAACAACCTCTGTATGCTTAACTACTCAGTAGTTAAATCATCAGTCTTTTAATTCATATATAGTTCTGCTTTCAGAGTTTTTAATTTCCTTTGCAGTACTTTTATATTCTTCATCAGTAGTTTAAGTCATCAGTAGTTTAATTCATCAGTAGATCACTGTTTTAATTTTTAAATGTTTTTCTATTATACTTTTCAAATTTTAATCCATATAATATAATTTTTTGTGTATTTCTATAGATTGTTATTTTTTTTATTAAACCAACAATTGGGAGAAATGAATCAAAATACAAATATGTTGAGAACAAGAATAAATTGGGTCTCTATGCTGATAGCTTCCTCTACCGATGTACTAATTTCAATGGCCCACTCTATGGATATTCCTTCACACCGTTTGATTCTATTATTGAAATGATTCTTCCTGGTGACTCACCAGTTGGTAAGTAACCAATAACTAATACTCAATATAAGATAATTTTAAAAATGGATACTAATTTAATGAAACAATTTTATTATTTAGATGTTATTGGTTTTATTGCTAATGTTGGTGAAAAGAAGAAGATTCATACGTCTAAGGGCAAAGACACTTATAAAGTCAATGTTGTTCTTCAAGACTTGAAATTAGTGTTTTCTTTTAATCTTGGTTTTTAAGTATGTTTTATTAACTTTATACTTTGATTAAATATTTAATTAAATTTTGTAGTATGAAGAAGATTTATCTGTCTTTATGGAATTCATATCCGGATAAAAGTTAGATGTTTGGGCTAAGAAGGAAGCGGTTGGTTTCATTGTTGTCATTTTGCAATTTGGACCTTGAAATAATTTCAAGAATTTGGCTATGTCAATAATGTTTTTGATGTTTCTAATCTGTTCATCAATTCTGAAATTGATGAAATTTCTGAATTTAAGAAAAGGTATTAATTTTTAAGTAATATATCATTAAATTATTATATGTAGTTGTATTGTTAGTTATGTAACTACATTTTTTGTTTTAACAGTTTGATGGGAAAGGTAGCTCTTTCTGATTGTTGTACTGACTCGGCAAAGATGGATGGTATATTTTTATCTCAGTATGACGAATATGTTTCAAAAACTGAGTTTAACAACACTGCTAATGTTAATGTATCTAAGGTAATTTGAATAATTTATAGGTTAAAAAATTTATTTCCTGTTTTTATGTTATATTAACATTCATTTTGTTTTCTATTATTAGGTGAAGACATTGGTTGTTGTTGCTACCATTGAGTTGATACCCGTTGAAATACCATGGTTTTATATTTCATGCACTAAATGCAATCTATAGATGGTTAAGTTGGATGATGAGGTCCATGTGTCTGATACCCAGTTAGACGAGAAGGAAATTACCTATTATTGCAAGACCGAAGGATGCGAACAAAATGATGTTCTTGGTGTTCAACGGTTTGAAAGCAAATTTTTATTTTTTTATAATTTTAAATAAAATATTATTTTTTTTGCTATAAAATATTACTATACATGTGTAGGCTTAAAATACCATTGACTGTTCAAGACTCGACTGGTACATTGTCACTTACCCTATTTGATCGTGATGCTACTAATCTGTTGAAAAAAACTTCTGAAGAGTTGATTGAGAAACATTTAAGTGTAGGTTTACCTTAATAAATTAACATTTTCCGAATTATTTTTTTACATTACACATTTTATTCTCATTTTTATGACGATAATGTTTTTATTTTATAGGGTGGTGATGAAGGTTTGTACCCTGATGAGTTTAAGCAGCTGATAGGCAAAAAGTTTGCTTTCAAGAATGAAATTTCTCAGTTTAATGTTGATAAAAATTTTTGGGTTTTCAAAATTTTAAAAATTACTGATAAGTCAGATATCATTTCAGAACTTGAGAAAAAAGCAAACAACTTTGAGGTAATTGTGTTATTTATTTATGCTCTAATGCTTTTTAAAATTTAAAATCACATAACTTTAGTAAGATAATTGTTTTATTTTTTAAATACAGGCTGGTTACTCTGAGTCATTGAGCAACATGGTTTCTGAAACCCCTTATGAAGCTGCTGTGAATATGAAGGTATGTTGATATTTAATTTGATTATAAACATTTTTTATAAATAAATTGTAAGTTTAATTAAACTTTTGAAAATGTAGGATATTACTTCTGAAACGTTAAGCAATACTTCCTCTGAAATTCCATCTCAGGATACTGTGAATTTGCAGGTAGTTTTTTCAATTTTAAATGAATTTGATTTACATTTCTTTGTGTATTGTTTATTTTTTTTTATGTTTGTTTAACATTTGGGTACTTCCTTTGTTTTCTCATCTTTTTTTAAATTGAAAATACTACTATGATATAAAAAATAATGCATGTGGTTGTTTAATCATATAGGCAAATGTTGAAGTTGGTAATGAGAATGTTACCCCAGTATCCAAGGTTGATAATTCAAATTTGAAGAAACAAGTTGCAGCCGATGTAAGAAGCCGAATGGTAGGCTTGCGAAGCGTCAACTTGGCGAAGACTTTGAGGAGGAGCCGGCATCATTTTCAGCTACAAAGGGCGTTTCTGATGGCAAGAAAGCTCTTTTGATTCCAAAAAATGAGAAATGATTTGTGGTGGTTATGTTTGTTAAAACAATTTGCTATCGTATTTATGTTTTGGATGTTTTATTTGGGGTGTGTTGGTATGGTGGTGTTGAACAATTAGCTATGTTTTGTTAAAATTCTATTTTAAATTTGCAAGGTTATGGATGTAAGACAACTGCTTTATGGCTTATCTTTTGTCGTATCTTTTATTTTCTTTTTAATTGTTGATCAATTTTAAAATCTTGATTAGAACTTAAATTTTATTTACTTAAGATTTTTCTTACTTCTTTAATATCAAAAATAAATTTATTAGGTACATTATCATATTTAATATTTTTCAAAACTCATTTTTTATAACGAATTGATTAATTTTTTTATTGTAGGACTTGACTTTAGTAGAAAGAGAGTGAACAAGTTTTTGGACGCCGTAAGTACTCAAGAATTTGGTTTGTCATCTTTTAATGAAGGTTATTACTAAGACCATTACATATATAGTATTTAAGTCTCAACTTAGTTTTATAATCATAATAATGGTTTTTCATGTTTGGGTTTTATGTTAGGTTCATATATCTTAAGCCATTCCTCACAGCTATCATTATCCAAAAAAACAAAAAGAAAATTTCCACAATAAGAGTTTTAGTCGTCTTGAAGCAAATACAAATGAACGTACTAATGATATTTGTTCAATTGGTGAAAATACAACTCTATATTCTGATATTACTAATGGTATATGCTTATGTACACATGTTAATTTTTTTTATCATATCTTTCTAATATTAATATAGGTTTAAATTTTTAAACAGGTTCAAAATAAAAAAGACAAAGCAGAATAGAATACCTAAATAATCAGAAGGCTAATAATAAGTTTAAGTGTTAGACGTTTTTTCTTATTTTACTTTGTTCTTATTGCGTTTTGTTTAATCACTTTTCGTATTATTATTGCTTTTATTTTTCTTATTTTTTTAACATTTACTACTGACATAATATTATTCTTTTGTTTGTTTTAGCTTTAGAAAACTTCATCCACCCTATAGAGTTTTCGCAATCTAATCAACGAAGTCCATTATCAGACATTAGCAATGGTACATCCTTTTATAGATATGTTTTTTTATTTTTGTGCTCTATTTGATTTTTGACTATTTTAAGGTTTTATACAGATGCTAAACAAAAAAGACAAAGCAGGATGGCTATCATATATAATAAGAAATCACATAACAAATTTCGGTGTAATAAATCCATCTTTCCTTCACTAGATGTGAACATTAGTGTTTGTGGTACTTCATTTCAAGATACAAACGGTATTATTCTTTATATTGTTTTTTAAAAAAATATTTTGTTCATATATTATGTATAAGAAGGCTAATAATAGGTTTACGTGTAAGATGTTTTTTGTTATTTTACTTTGTTGTTATCGCGTTTTTGTTAATAAGTTTTGGGAATATTATTTGTTGTTACTTTCGTATTTTTTAAATGTTGTAATGACATAATAATATTGTTTCATTTCTTTTATCTTTAGAAAACATCAAGAAGCCTATTGAGTTTTCGCCATGTAATCAACGAAGTCCATTATCAGACATTACCAATGGTACATCCTTTAATGTAATTATATTATGTTATACGTATATTATAATTTGTGGATATGGATATATGGTTATGATTTTATATTTTTGTGCTATATTTGTTTTTTTTTTTTTTGACTATTTTGATGTTTTTTATAGTTTCTAAGCAAAAAAGACAAAGCAGAATTGCTATCATACATAACAAGAATTCTCATAACAAATTTCGGTCTAATGAATCCAGCTTTCATTCACCAGATGTGAACATTACTGTTTCTGGTACTTCATCTCAAGTTACAAACGGTATTATTATTTATTTGTTTTATTTATTTATATTTTTAAAAAAATACTTAGTTTAAATATTATGTGCTTTAAAATCATTGTTAATGTGTTTTATATTTAGTGAATAACAACCTATTAAGTGCAACAAAGTTGAATCGCCTAATCAGAAAACAAAAAATGGACGAGAAAAGAAACAGTAGAAAGTCACGTGGTAAGTGTCGTTTTCTTTTTTTAATTTTTTTCTGAATTTAAACAACACATGTAACTTGATTATTTAAACGAATAGAGTACTTGGATCATGGTAATCAAAGTGAGATTTGTCCATCCTGTAATGCAAAATTGTGGCCTGATGAAGCTTCAAGAAGTGCCAAAGTGAGGAGAAACAGAGCTTTTCACTTTGTTGTGGCTATGCTAAGGTTTTACTTCCGGGTTTTAGGGAACCTCCAGAATATCTTAAGACTCTTTATTGTTGTCAAGATGAAAAAGGAAAGTACTTTATGAAATACAATCGTCGTTTTAATTCAATGTTCTCCTTTACGTCCATGGGTGGTAAAGTAGATCACTCGATCAATCGAGGCAGAGGTCCATTTGTTTTTCGAATTGGAGGTGAATTATCATAGTATTGGAAGTCTTATACCAAAAGATGGATCAACGCCCAAGTTTTCTCAGTTATATATTTATGACACATAAAATGAGGTTTCAAACAGACAATCAGTTTTAGGGTATGTGAAGATGAATAATTACTATATGATTTTTCTTAACTTTTTTCATATCTTTTTTATTAATAACTAATTTGTATTTTTTGTAATCTAAGGAGTGATTCCAACAGTTCTTGCAAGTTAATTTATGAGACGCTTGATAATGAGATTATCAAACAGTTGAAGGACGTGTTAGATGAACACAATGCTTTAGTCAAATCTTATAGAATGGAAAGGGATTGTTTACAAATAAATCCAGATGCTAATCTAAAGCTACAGCTTATTGCAAAAAGGTCTCAAGACGGCAGGACATATAATTTACCTACATATTCTGAAGTTGCTGCTTTGATTGTTGGAGACATTGACAATTCATTTGAAGAAAGAGATATCATTGTGAATTCTAAGTCGGAAGGTTTAAAACGGATTAGCAAACTACATCTGTCGTATCTTGCTCTTCAGTATCCATTACTTTTCCCCTATGGTGAAGATGGTTATCGAATTGATATCCCCCATAATAATATTCCGGTGTCAACAAAATCTACAAGAAAGACATGTACTATGCGTGAGTTTTTTCATACAGAATTCAAGATCGTTTAGGTGAATTTTCGTTGATTTTAAATGCAAGGAGGCTTTATCAGTAGTTCTTAGTTGATGCGTATACTATGATTGAAAGCGAAAGACTTTTTTTCATAAGACATCAGCAAACAAAGTTAAGATGTGAGAGTTATATGAAGCTACGTTCTTTTCAATATCAAGGAAACAATGGCATTTCTGGAATTGGTCAACGTGTTATCTTACCTTCCTCTTTTACTGTCACACCCCGACTTTTCCCTCGTCGGTTGCGACGTTTGGTGCTGTGACACCCGGCAACTTTCGGTAACTAACTTTTGAAAACTTAGAAAGTCTACCTTAGCGAGTCGCGCATACGTTACACATAACATGGTCGGTCGAGTCGAATCGCACATCATTAGGGTTTTAACATACGCAAGTCTCGGGTCCCGGGAATTGGTGATCGGGCGGGAACGTGTCATTTATCATGCATTATATGTTTACAATCATTATGTGACTTGTCGGTATGTGAATATGTGCTAACATGTGTTAAAACGGGGTTTAACGCGCAAAACACACAAACACAGGAGCTATAGGCGATTAGGCTTGGTGGGATAGCCTAATCGCATGATATAGGGGCGAGTAGGGGATGATTAATGGCGAGTAGGGGCTAATCGCGTAACTGTTCATGCGATTAGGCCCCAATCGCATGAACAGTCATGCGATTAGGCTCCCTAATCGCGTGTAAGTCTGCATACTCGCATGATACGTGCTGGACGACCAAAAACGCCTATAAATACCACCCTTGACCTCCAAAACATCATTTGTGCAACCCTAGCCGTCCCATAACATAACCCAACACACAAACACCCTCTGGAACTCGTTTTTGCATCAAAACCACCATTTTCAAGCTTATTCCATCATCACCTCTTGATTACAAGGTGTGTTCTTCAAACCCAAACCTTTAAATGATTATGTTTTGCTCCCTAAACGTCCAGACCTGACTTATAAATGTTTTTATCTTTGAAAATCCATTTAAAACCGTTTTTAAACAAACCCACACCTTTACATGTGTATTATGTGTTATATATGTTTAAAGATAGGATTTTTAGGATTGAATCATGGTTGTTCTTATGTTATTATGATGTTTATAGCTGATATAAGTTAGTATGATGATATCCTAGGAGTTTGTATGGTTGTGGTTGTGTATTGTTGATATTTGATATTTTGACCCATTTGAAGGATTTTGAATGATTAAGGATGATATGAGGTATGTTGTTGATTGAATGATGTTAGGGTTTGTTATAGGATGATGCTAGAACAGTAGGATGCTATCGGACAACGTGGTTATGTGATTTAATCTGGATATTTGCTATTTAGGGCAAGTTCTTGCATGTTGATGTGATGTTTACATGCTAAGTTGCCATTTTGGGAAAACGCTCGCATTCGGGACTGTTAGAATGATGAAAACTTAGGGGTTTTGCTTGAAATATGTTTGTTAATGTGTTAGGATGATTATTGGATGTTTTTACATGTTTCGGATCTGATTTGGAGCGTTAAACGCGCGAAATTGCATTGTCCAGCTGCAACAGGCGAGTAGCACCCTAATCGCATGATGCTATAGGCGATTAGGGGTGTACTCGCCTGAATGAAGGGCCTACTCGTGTACATACAGGCGATTAGACCCTGTAATCGCCTGTTGACCAGCCCTAATCACATGTTGACTTTTCCTAATTGCTAGTTTGATTCCTAATCGCGTGTAATGCTGCTATATGTATATTTTAACATCCCGGAACATGATTTGACGCCTAGGAACATGATAGGAACCCCGGGATTCACCCAATGACTTAGTAACACGTGTTCGGACCTGTTTATGCGTTAATCGGATCTTATGCTAGACTAAGTGAACTGTTGCGCGTATTAAGTGTTTAATTGCATATGTGGCATGATGTTTTGTATTTATCCAACACGTGGAATGTCGGGTCACCAATGGGATGTCGAGTCTTGTCTTACGTTGTCTGGTTGTCGGTTAAACATGCTTTTTCGTACACATAATGGTCATGGACTGGACTTAGGGACTAATGAACCCGATGGGTTATTAGTCTAACTTGACACATATCTTATGATAGGTCGCCAATAGTTGGGGCTATCATATCTCACAGACGGTTTACTCATATCACGCATACGGTTTACTCTTAAACGGAATACGCAACTTAAGGTGAGTTCACGGCCCCACATTTTACAGTTTTTACTTCCGGGGTGAGAAACATGCTTACAAACTCTTTTATGACTTATGACTGGTTATCACATTATACTATGGCTCACTTATCTTACTATACGGATCATTGAAAATCCCTAGAAACCACTAACATGGGTATATGGCGGGGAAATATGGATAGCGCTATTGGGAACTGACAAACCCCACTCGACGGTTGGACCGGGCGGGTGCATATTGTCTCTAACAAAACTAAGGGTAACACTCGGCTCAGTCAGTAATGGTTTCACCCGTATGAGTATCTCATTCTGCGCCGGTGGTTGGCGTTCTCATTCTGCGCCGGTGGTTGGCGTTCTCATTCTGCGCCTGGATTGGCGTTCTCATTAGCATAGTAGTAATTGTGATGGTAACATTTTTGAAGGATCACTGTAAACGTTTAATTAAAACCTGTGAACTCACCAGCATTATATGTTGACTCTTTTAGCATGTTTTCTCAGGTCGCTAAGGTAGCAGCTGTCGGATAGGCGCACGAGGTCGCACTGGAGTCGTCTCGCGTCTAGGGTCTCATCTGCACGTTTTGGAATTATGAACATTGAACTTATGTTTTATTTATGCATGACTTTTGTAAACTTTAAAATGCTTCCGCACTGTTGAATGTTGGTTTTAAACTTATGCATGGTTTTGTTTACGTATGTTTTTACATTTAGACGTCGTTTATTGTGACCGTTGACTTGGATCCTGGTGTGTCACACGCCTCGCGGTAGAACTCCGCAGGTGGAAATTTGAGGGTGTGATAGGTGCCTTTGCCAACGCAGCGGAAAGTTGCATCTAAGACTCTTATTTCCTGAACGCCATTGCTAACCCTCTAGGATCCCCGATCCCAATATGCCGACTACTCCAACCGTGCCGTTACCAAAGTTTAAACCTGAAAGACATACTTAAAAAGTCAACATAAAGCTGGTGAGTTCACAAGTTTTATAAAAGAGTTGTAATAAGTTTGAAAAGATCATATCCGTTACTACTAGGTTATGAGAAAGTTAGCTAGACGTTAAGTGTTTTTACTACTACGGTTGGGAACCCATTACTATACGTGTGTAAGTAGTTGAATCATGCCCAGACGATTTGGCTATAACCGATGCCTCGGCGAGCCAGTAAAAAGAGACAATATGCACCCGCCCGGCCCCGCCGTCGAGTGGGGTTTGTGAGGCCCAATAGATCTATCCACATTTCCCCCGTTGTGCATCCCCGCACATTCATGGTTTCCCCTGGGACTTTCCATAAAAGCCTTATAGTATTTGTAAAGTAACCATAGTATAACATGACCTTTAGTAAGTAAGTATGTAGCATGTTTCTTCCCCGAAAGTAAAACCAGTAAAAGTAGGGTCGTGACACTCACGCACCCATTTCATTTTTCAAAACTTGTACGTTTGGAATTCCTTGGTTTTCATAAGAGAAGCATGTCTTCCACCCCGAAAACATTTATAAAACAGTAAAAAGTGGGGTCATGAACTCACCTTAATTTCCATGTTAAGCTAGCAAACAAGCCCGAAGCTTTGACCGACTTCCTTGTGCCCTAATACAACAAAGGACACCTTAAAGTCTTAACACATATAAACCTAGCCTATTATCCAGCTAAAAGATAGTTTATCCAACTATCTAAACTCGTGTGTATTAACCCGAGTCTTAAGCGTCTTAACTCAACGAACCGATCGTGACTTATATATGTTTTATGCGACTTAATACTCAAGTTAATCCCTTGTTATGATTCGTGTATAAACCACGTTGGACCAATATTATGAAATGTATAACTTATCCTGAGTCAAAACTCATCTTATAATTATATTTTAGGAAAATACTCTTTGGTAAAATATAAGTATAGTTATTTAAAACTGATCCATAACAAGTGTCGCTTCTTTTCCAAATCCGAACATTTAAGTTATTCAAAGCTTTGTTTCGCATAAAGCTTTCCCAAGTAAATCATACGTTTATATATTTTTCAATACGGACAATAAACATAGTTTTGTCGTCGAAAACCTTTCAAAAAGCTCATCATACGATGTTTGGCAAAACTATATATATATATTTGTTTCAAAATATTGTCCGGGATTTACTTATTATTGTTAAACATATCTTTTGTCAAAACGTCACTATTTTGCATCACTACACTTATCATGACGCTTAGGGAACTCCGTTTATAAAAATATGCGACAATTCTATTTTCGTTGCGCCGTGGATTTTATAAAAATTTGGGCAGAGTTTCCTCTGTTTTTGTCCAAACCAGGCGACACAAGTCGCCTACAATTTCCCAAAAATCAATATCCAATACAAGACTTTATACGTTTCGACAACTTTTCATATATAAACTACTTATTTATACTTATATAAATACACGAAACAATATATATTATAGTCCAACCAATTTAGTCCGATATCGATTTTATAAGTCACGCCTTCTAGCCACTATTACCAATCGTCTGAATTATAATATATAGTTACCGTTTATTATTATTATTCGGTTCGTTCGCGAGTCAAAACTATTTTATGAATATTAATATATTTATTTATATATATATAATATCCACAACAAATATACAAATACGAATTAAAGTATATCGATTCATACGCGCGTAACCCGAAGCCACCTCGAACTACGTGTAGACCGGAACCAAAGTTTGACCAGCTTTGACCGCGTGTTGACCAGACGCGAACCAACCAAATCTGACCCGACACACCCAAACCACAACCAAGCGCCACCCTACTAAACCGGCATCCACCACGAACCACCACCACCGGGCCGAACCAGGACCCACCAAACAGACCCGAACCCGAACCCGAGCCCTATTCTGACTCGAGCCCGAGCCAGACCAAACCAGACCTGGTCTGGTCTGTTCGAACCCAAACCACAACCATAATCTGACCTAGACCCGAGCCCCATCGGACCCGAGCCGGAGCCAACCCAGCCGAGCACCACCGACAACCATCGGACCACAATCAAACATTACCATCTCCCTTATCCGGACCAACCACATGAAACCACACCACCTGCGACCACCATCTGAGCCGCCGCCGCCGCCCCTTCAACAACCACCATCAACCGGACCACTAAAACCCGTCATCCACCACCCTAACCCGACCTAAACCCGCCTGAACAATCACCTACCCCCTTGCCGCCATCTGCATAGCCCAACAACACACCACCACAGAGCACCACAGCCCGGCCCCCTTTCCGCCCGACAACCACCAACCCCTTTTTCAGCGCCGCCACCACCAACAATGGTGGTGGCCGGCCGCTTATGTGTTCCAGAGAGAGAGACGAGAGAGTGAGAGAGATGGTAGAGAGAGAGAGCTCGTGAGAGAGAGTAGAGAGAAAGAGTTTTAGAGAGAGAGTAGAGAGAGAGAGAGGCAGATGTAGCGGCTGCCAAAATGAAGAGGAGAGAGGAGGTAGCAAGCTTAAATAGCTAGGGTTTGGGTAGGTGGGTTGTATACCGCGTATCGAACCCGTTTTAAACGTAAACGTCTTGGTTTCTATTTAGGATCCATAATTAATTATAAAAAGTAGTCGGTTTTGTTCGAAATACAAAACCGAGCATAAATATAATTATTTCCGATGTCCGACGCGTGTTTTCAAAACACGCGTTTAAATCGCGTTAATTAGATCGGTCGCAGTTTGGATTGTAAAAACGGTCAGTAAACTTCCGAAACTTAATAATTAGCAATATTTAAAATAAATATTTAATTTAATTTTTAATAATAAAAAAAACACGTCAGTGTAGATCGGAAGTTGCCGGGTGTCACATCAATGTGACACCCCGGGAAAATCCCACATCGGCCGTGGCCAGGAGAGATCCTTGGTTCATAAGTAATATTCTGCCTCTTAAATCACCAACGCATTTTGGGGCTTAATGTTAGTGGATGAGAGGATAACTCCACAGTTAAGCGTGCTAAGCGTGCTCAGGTGGGAGAAATTCCAGGATGGGTGACCTCCTGGGAAATCTCCACTTGGGCAACCAAAAACAAATCCGTGAGCTCTGGATGGGCGACCCATCGGGGAAAAGTGGACAATATTGGTGATGAGAGGGGCGGGGTGTTACAGAATGGTATCAGAGACACTCCTATGCCGTTCGGGATGGTGGGTGCATACCTCATCAGGGACGATAAGACTCTAACCTCATCAAGGACGATGAGACTCTAACGGGGGGTGAATGTGACACCCCGGGAAAATCCCACATCGGCCATGGCCAGGAGAGATCATTGGTTCATAAGTAATATTCTGCCTCTTAAATCACCAACGTGTTTTGGGGCTTAATGTTAGTGGATGAGAGGAGAACTCCACAGTTAAGCGTGCTCAGGTGGGAGAAATTCCAGGATGGGTGACCACCTGGGAAATCTCCACTTGGGCAACCAAAAACAAATCCGTGAGCTCTGGATGGGCGACCCATCGGGGCAAAGCGGACAATATTGGTGATGAGAGGGGCGAGGTGTTACATTTACAGGCTGTGCACGTTATATGTTGCAAAATTATCTTGATGCAATGGCACTTTGTAAATGGTATGGCTATCCCGATTTCTTCATAACAATCACATGTAATCCGAAATGGCCGGAAGCTGTCAGATTTTTAAAAGACACGACACTTAATCCTGAAGATAGGCCTGATATTTTGTGTCGATTATTTAAGATCAAACTAGATTCTATGATTAAAGACCTGAAGGATAAGTCAATACTTGGCAAGGTTCAAGGAGATTAGTGACAAAAAATTATTTTTTTCATTCATATTTTATAAAAAGAATTTAAATTTAGTACATTTGTATGTTTATAAAGATGTGTTTTTTTCTATCTTTTTATCTTTAACAGTTGTATATACGGTGGAGTTTCAAAAGAGAGGTTTGCCTCATTCTCATATTTGCTTATTTATGGAGGCTGGTTATAAACTTCCAATGGTTGACTATATTGATCCTCTTATTTCAGCAGAATACTAGATAGAAAAAAGGATCCTTTGTTGTATTCTCTTGTGAGTGAGTACATGATTCATGGTCCATGCGGTCAAGAAAATCCAAAATTTCCTTGCATGGTGGGTGGAAAATGTTCAAAACACTTTCCTAAAGCATTCAAGAAACACACGTGCATAGACTTAGATGGTTTTCCGGAATATAGAAGAAGGAATTCAGGGTTGTTTGTGGAGAAATCAGGTGTGAAGTTAGATAATAGATATGTTGTTTCGTATAATAAAGTTCTTTTGAAAAGATATCAGGAACATATCAATGTTGAGTGGTGTAATCAGGCGGGTTCGATCAAGTATTTGTTTAAATATATCAATAAAGGTCATGATAGGGCAACTATTTCATTTGTACAAAGTAATCAACAACATGACCATCAAGAAAACGTGGATGAAATAAAAGATTACTACAGTTGTAGATATATTTCAGCATGTGAAGCATCTTGGAGGATTTTATCTTATGATGTTCAGTATAGGTATCCTTCAGTTATTCGACTTCCTTTTCATCTTCCGGACCAGCAACAAGTCATATATGACTCATATGATGACTTAGATGAGGTGTTAATTAAAGATTCTGTTTCTACGACAATGTTTTTGGAGTGGATGAACTGCAATAAAAATTCTGAATTAGCAAGAACACTATATTATGTCGAATTCCCTACGAAGTTTGTTTGGAAAGCTGACACAAGAGAATGGAAACCAAGGGAAAGAGGGTTTTCAATTGGTAGAATTTATTCTGTTCCTCCATCTCTTGGTGAGGCATACTATTTAAGGATTTTGTTGAACAAAGTGAAAGGCCCTAAATCGTTTGAAGAAATTAGAACCGTAAACGGTATACGATTTCCTACATTTAGGGATGCATGTTATGCATATGGTCTTTTGGATGATGACAAAGAGTACATCGATGCAATCGCAGAAGCAAGTTTCACAGGTTCTGGTTATTATCTAAGATTTTTATTTGCTACAATGTTAATGTCAGATAGTATCTCCAGACCTGAATTTGTATGGGAACAAACATGGAACTACTTATGTGATGGCATTTTACGTAACAAGCGATTGGAAAATCCAGGTTAGAAATTTATATTTTTATATCAATATTCTTCTTCTAAGTAGACTTATTTTTGTTAGAATTTGATTATTTTTAATTTGAATGTTTTGAACTTGTAGGTTTAATACTTAGTGAAGATCAAATAAAAAACCTTACATTGTTTGAAATTGAAATGTGTTTACTTAGAAATAACTCAAGTCTTGGAAGGTTTCCCACGATGCCTTTTCCTGACGAAGAGTCCATATCATTATTAATTAACACTTTGCTAAATGAAGAATTACGTTATGACAAAGAATTGTTAAAGCAAGATTTTGAAAATCTTTTTCGTTCTCTCACTGAAGAGCAAAGAAATATTTATATAGAAATCATGAATGTTGTTTCAAAAGACAAAGGAGGTATGTTTTTTGTTTATGGTTATGGAGGCACAGGGAAAATGTATCTTTGGAAGACGTTATCTGCTTCTCTAAGATCTGAAGGAAAGGTGGTGTTAAATGTGGTTTCAAGCGGAATTGCGTCTCTTTTATTGTCAGGAGGTAGGACTGCCCACTCAAGGTTTCACATTCCTTTGAATTGTGTTGAGGACTCATTTTGTCACATAAATCCAAATAGTGAACTTGCAATTTTGTTAAAAGAAACATCACTTATTGTTTGGGATGAGGCACCCATGGTACATAAACATGGATTTGAAGCTTTGGATAGATCATTAAGAGACATTTTTTCATCCACATCTTCTAATTCATCTGATTTACCATTTAGTGGAAAAGTTATTGTTTTTGGGGGAGATTTTAGATAAATTCTACCTGTTGTTCCAAATGGAAGTAGACAACAAATTGTAAGTTCCTCTATAAGTTCATCTTATATCTGGAGAAATTGTAAGGTGCTCAAATTGACAAAAAATCTTCGCTTGACCTCCACAGATAAATCAGTGGATATTGAAGACACCAAGAGGTTTGCTCAATGGCTTTTGGATATAAGGGAAGGTAATTTGGGTGGTATGAATGATGGTGATGCAATTATTGAGATACCACAAGATCTTCTAATTCAAGACTCTGATGATCCAATATCAAGGCTAATTGAGTTTGTTTATCCTTCTATTTTGAATAATTTAAGTAATTCAAATTATTTTCATGAAAGGTGTAACATTTCGCATTAAAATTCTTGTACGTTACGATTATTATTAATAAAACGTCAAATTTCTTCATTTATCGTCCTTTTTAAAATATTTCGTGACGCATTTGGACCCCTTATACTATACTATATACTTATAACATCTTATTATTATTGAAATAAATATAAAAACTTAAAGGCTTAGGCCGGGATTCGAACCCGAGCCCATAGCCGGTTCAACGTGCACCCACCACACAACCAGCTGATCTACACCACATACTTGGTTAGTTTTCAATTCATTTTAATTATATAATGTATTTGGGTCTTAACAGTTAACTTGAAAAGTCAACTGTGAAGAACAATTAACCATAATTAACCCATACAAACGCGTTTAATCCCTGTGAAGACTTAATTGTGGATTTCCTTGACTGATTCGCGTCCTTTACACGCTGAATTATGGTTAAAAACATTCCAATTATACACCATTATCGCGTCACCACGTTTATTAAGGTCAAACTTACTAAATCGCTTAACCCGAACCCCATACTATAAATTGAACCCTCCATTATACTCTCAACTCGCCGATTACTCTCTCTTCACCTCTAATTTCTGATTAAAATCATCTTTCGAAGCTTTTGATCGCGTGTTTGACTTTTCTGATTGACCGAGCAATTAACACGAATTCGTTTTTGTAAGTTCTTTTTTTTGATGGGTTTTGTTCATCGGCCACTACACAACAATAACCCTATGATCAATTGGGTTATTGTTGTGTAAATCAGATTATTGCATAATCTAGGGCTCGATCATTTTGAATTGGGGAAGAACACCTCTGCAGACTTGTATATTTATTTAAAACAAAAACAAACCAAACACAACCACTGATCTAGATCAAGTGGTTGTGTCTGTCTGTTTGTTAACCGGGGCACACGGGTTCGAGTCCCACCTTTCACGGCTTTATTCTTTTTTTAAAAGATTTATAAATCAGTTTCAACATGGCTATATAATTAAATTCAAAACTAGTTTATTCGTTCTCAGGGTCCAGCCCAGTTGGTGGCTGGGCTTGTGATAAAAACACGAACCGGTCCCAGACCCGGGTTCGATTCCCAGCATCAACAAAACATTTTTTTTACCATTTAAGCTTTATATATATTCACTTATATTTTTAAAATTAGTTTTAAAATACTAAAACTCCTTTATAAATTCTACAAAAATTATTTTATGTTATTCTAGTAGAAAAGTTTAACATACAATTTTTAGTTTTCCAAAAATTATTTATTTAATATATATAATAAATATTTCAAATTTATTCAATTTTAATTATAAAATTCTATAAAAATATCAAAACGATTATATAAATTCCCACAAAAATTATTCTAAGTTTATATAACATTAAACATTTCTGAAATGATTTTTATTTCTGAAAAATCATTTATTTAATATTTTTAATCAATTTTTGTTAGTTTTAATCATAAATAAATCATAATAAATTCATTTTTTGATATTTTTGCACCAAAATTTTATATAAATTATTTCTATCCATTTAGAACAGAAATACAATTTTTAATTTAAAAATTCTTTAATTTTAATATTTTTTAAATATTAAAGTTATATTTTGACAATTTGAAATAAATAGATTAGATATTCTATTTTTAAGAAAATAATTTTATAAAAATTATTTTCATACTTAAAACCTTATAATGTGACCATTTTTAATCTAAAGTCTACACAAAGACTTTAGTTTATTTATTTATTTAATTTCTTATATTTAATAAACAATTTGATTATTAATCAAACAAGTACTTATCCCCAAATTCGAAACCCTAGAAAATACTTATAGACTAGAAAGACTTAGAATTATTTGTTATCTTATACATAGGGTAATACTTGGCAACTTTGGGGCTACACTTATACTTTTCTCGAGACTTAATACTTTGCTAAGGTGAGTTTAAGTAACCATGTTTATGCAATTCTTTATACTTGCAACATTATACTTAAGCAATTCTACATACATGTCTAGTTGTAAACTTTAATGCCTCATGATTTAGACAACAACAACAGTTAGACCCCCCCCCCCATTTTTACAACTCAACAGGAAATAATGATGCATGAAGACTAGAGTATTTACATGAGAAGGCAAACTGAAGTCTATGCTTGTTTGATTTTTGTGATATATTAGATTTCCACTTAAAACTCATTATGTATTTCCATTTTTGGATATTTGCACTTTAAATTAATTTCAATTAAAATTTGGTTACCATGTGCTACTGTATACTCATTCTTACGTGACACCTCGATGTTTCCGCCATCGGTTGGGGTGTTACAGATTGGTATCAGAGCCTTGGTTATAGGGAATTAGGTTATTAGAAAAATAATCTAGACTATAACCTTAGGGATTTAAACAGTACTTGCTTCTCTTACTTGTAACCCTAATTGCTTCCTTAATCTTATCCCTATCCTATACCTTATACAACCCTAAGCCTTTACAAGTGACTGCTCTTATTCGTCTGCTGCAATCCTGATCCACCATTAGATTAATAGGACAAAATCCTCAGGTTTAGCCTGAACCACCTTGAGATCTCGTCGAAGTTCTAGATTTTAATAACGAACACGTGCAATCTGGAAGGGTGAACGCCTGTATTCTGAGTCTTCTGTCTAGGCTGGCATTGCGCATATATCCCAATCAGACGAGGGACCCGGATGCCTACCTGGGAATTCTCGGGATGAGTGTTCACTTATAGGCTAAGGCATGTCTTCACTATGTTATTAGAATCTAGAATCTTTGATAAGTCAACTTTTTCGTTTATTCGTTTTAATTAATGAATAAATGATTACATTCCTTATATTATCTCATTCATTTCATTGTGTCTCTTACAGATCATGCCTCCACGTCGCAGCACTCGCAATAGCAATGGTGAGAACCATGAGGAAGGTGGCGATAACCATAACCACGACGCTAACCACAACAACAACAATAACAACAACAACAATGGCGTTGATGCTCCACTGGATGCGATCATCTCTCAACAAATGGCGCAACAAATCGCGACTCTGGTTCCTAACTTACTGGCTCAAGTCATCCAGATAAATGGAAACGGCAACGGCAACGGCAACGGAAACGGTAATGGAAACCACAATGGAAACGGGAATGGAAACGGGAATGGTCTCCCAGCTTGCACACTTAAGCACTTTAATACCTGTAATCCCCCTAAGTTCAGGGGAGAAGAAGGAGCTACGGGTCTTCTACAATGGTTCGAGGGTATTGAGAATACCTTCATTAACAGTGAGTGTCCCGATAACTTTAAGGTCCGTTATGCCATGAGTGTTCTTCACAAACGAGCACTCACTTGGTGGAATCAGGAAAAGCGCACCCGCGGTACTGAAGTTGCACTTGCTATGACCTGGGATCAAGTCAAGGAGGTTAGGAAAGATGAGTTCTGTCCCCGCAACGAGATTAAGAAACTGGAAGACGAGTTCCACACCCTTGCTCAAGATAGTGGGGAAAACCTTGCTTACAATACCCGCTTTCACGAGCTCAGTTTGTTGTTGCCCCATAAAGTTACTCCTCTACCTATAGCCATCGAGAAGTATATCGGTGGTCTGCCTATGCAAATCCAGGACACGGTATGGGGAAGGAATCCTGCCACCTTGGAGGAAGCCAAACGCCTGGCGGCTACTCTCACCGATAATCATGTGAAGAACGGTACTCTCTTTCGCAAGAATACCAAGAAGACTGCTGCAAAAGACACTCCTCAGCCCGCTATTGAGGTTAAGCCTGAGACCTCAAGCAACAGGAAGCGCAAGGCTAGGAACTACATGGTTGCTACCACCCCACCTGCAGCACAAAACCCAGCCAAGAAACCATATGTCGGGAACCACCCTCTTTGCAACACTTGTCAATACCACCATCTTGCTGACAGACCATGCCGCCAATGTAATAACTGCAAGCGGTATGGACACTACACCAATGCTTGCCAAACCCCTGCCACCCAAAACAACCCTGCCAGAAATAATCCAGCTCCTAATGCTCAAAATAGTAGGCCTGTTCGTGGCCAGTGCTATGAATGTGAAAGCACGGAACATTATAGGGATGCTTGCCCTAGACTTGGAAACCAAAACCAAAACCGAAACCAAAACCAGAACCGCAACCAGAACCAAGGCACTCGAGGTCGCGCTTACAACCTCAATGCTAATCAGGCCCGCGACAACAACGAGGTGGTTAATGGTACGTTTCTCGTTAATAACCACTATGCATCCATATTATTTGATCGGGTGCTGATAAGTCATTTGTATCTCTAAAGTTTGAACCCTTACTTAACTTACCCCAAACTAACCTAGAGGAACCTTTAGTGGTAGAGGTAGCTAATGGGAAGTCTATCTCGATCGATTCTGTTATTCGTAACTGTGTGTTGAACCTCGATGAACATACTTTCTCTATCGATCTTATTCCTATGCATCTTGGAAGCTTTGATGTCATAGTAGGCATGGATTGGTTGTCAACCCATCGTGCTGAAATTCTATGCTTTGAGAAAGTCATTCACATTCCTCTCGAATCTGGTGATATTTTGAAGATCTATGGTGAAAAGCCTTGTGGCGAGCTTAAGCTCATGTCTTGTACTACTGCCCAAAAATACTTACGAAAGGGGTATACGGCTTTCTTAGCTAACGTGATAGAAAAGAAGGACAAGGGCAAAAGTATCCAAGACATCCCAATCATTCGGGACTATCCTGAAGTCTTCCCAGAGGATTTACCTGGTTTGCCTCCTGCTCGACAAGTGGAATTTAGGATCGATCTTGTTCCTGGTGCAAATCCTGTCGCCAAAGCTCCTTATCGTCTTGCACCCTCTGAGATGCAAGAACTTTCCAGTCAACTACAGGAACTTTCTGATAAAGGTTTCATTCGCCCCGGTTCTTCTCCATGGGGAGCCCCTGTTTTGTTCGTTAAGAAGAAAGATGGATCTCTCAGGATGTGTATCGACTATCGCGAACTCAACAAACTCACCATCAAGAATCGTTATCCCTTGCCTAGGATTGACGATCTTTTCGATCAACTTCAAGGAGCAACCCACCTCTCGAAGATTGATCTTCGTTCTGGTTATCATCAGCTTAGAGTCCACGATGAAGATATTCCCAAGACAGCCTTTCGTACACGTTATGGTCATTATGAGTTCATGGTCATGCCATTTGGATTGACCAACGCTCCCGCAGTGTTTATGGATCTAATAAATCGGGTTTGTAGACCCTACCTCGACAAATTCGTGATCGTCTTCATCGATGACATTTTGATTTACTCAAAATCAAAGTCCGATCACGAACAACATCTTCACTCAATTTTGGGTCTCCTAAAGAAAGAAAAACTGTATGCCAAGTTCTCGAAATGTGAATTTTGTCTTAAGGAAGTTCAATTTTTGGGACATGTCATTGATATGAACGGAATTCATGTTGATCCCGCAAAAATCGAAGCTGTTAAAGATTGGAGTGTTCCTAAAACTCCAACAGAAGTCCGTTCCTTCCTTGGTTTGGCTGGTTATTATCGTCGATTCATTGCCAACTTCTCCAAGATCGTTGTTCCTCTCACTGCCTTAACTCACAAGGGTAAACCTTATGAGTGGCGACCAAAACAAGAGGAAGCATGTGAGACTCTTAAGCTGAAACTCTGTGAAGCTCCTATCCTGTCTCTACCTGATGGTAATGATGACTTCGTGGTCTATTGTGATGCATCAACCCAAGGTCTTGGTTGTGTTCTCATGCAACGAGGTAAGGTTATTGCTTATGCGTCTAGGCAACTCAAGACCCACGAAAAGAATTATACCACCCATGATCTTGAATTGGGCGCTGTCGTCTTTGCTCTTAAGATTTGGAGATACTATCTTTATGGAACCAAATGTGTGGTTTTCACGGACCACAAAAGTCTCCAACATGTCTTCGAGCAGAAAAATCTTATCATGAGGCAACGACGTTGGGTTGAGTTACTTAACGACTATGATTGCGAAATTCGCTACCATCCTGGCAAAGCGAATGTTGTGGTTGATGCACTCAGTCGTAAAAAGCGTATCAAACTTCATTGTGCGAGAGTTCGTACTGATCTTTAGGATCGTATCCTCCAGGCTCAACATACTTCAGTCACCCAAGGTAACATGTACGACGAAATGTCTTGTGGTGCTGAGACTCAACTTGAAACCAAACCTGATGGTTTACTCTATTTTCTCAATCGACTTTGGATTCCTGACCGTGATGATCTACGTACCTTCCTTATGAACGAGGCTCATAAGTCTCGTTACTCTATTCATCCTAGAGCTGACAAGATGTACCAAGATCTTCGTTATTCGTATTGGTGGCCTGGTATGAAGAAAGATATCGCTCTTTTCGTTGCAAAATGCCTTACTGTTATTCGTATTGGTGGCCTGGTATGAAGAAAGATATCGCTCTTTTCGTTGCAAAATGCCTTACTTGTTCAAAGGTCAAGGCTGAACATCAACGACCATCTGGTATGCTCGAACAACCAAAAATTCCTGTATGGAAATGGGAGAGCATAGCAATGGACTTCATCACTAAACTCCCTCGTACACCCAAAGGTTTTGACAGCATTTGGGTAATCGTCGACCGTTTGACCAAGTCAGCCCATTTGTACGTAAATGAAATCGTATGTCGTCATGGTATACCTTTGGACATTATCTCTGATCATGATAGTCGTATCACTTCTCACTTTTGGGATTCTTTACAAGACGCTTTGGGTACCAAGTTGAACCTGAGTAGTGCTTATCACCCTCAAACAGATGGTCAGACTGAACGGACCATCCAGACACTTGAGGATATGCTCAGGGCATGTGTCATCGATTTTGGTGGCGCATGGGATTCTCATCTTCCTTTGGTCGAGTTTTCATACAACAACAGTTATCATGCCAGCATTAACATGGCTCCTTTCGAGGCACTCTATGGTCGTAAATGTCGTTCACCTGTCTGTTGGACTGAGGTTGGTGAAGCCCAGATAACTGGACCCGAACTGATCCAGGAAACCACAGATAAAATCCAACTCATTCAGGATAATCTTCTCACGGCTAGAAGTCGTCAGAAGAGTTATGCTGATAAACGTCGTAAACCCTTGGAATTTCAAGTCGGGGACCTTGTACTTCTTAAGGTATCCCCTTGGAAGGGAGTGATTCGCTTCGGTAGACAGGGAAAACTAGCTCCTCGATACGTAGACCCATTCAAAGTTCTTGACAGGATTGGAAAAGTGGCTTACAAACTTGATCTTCCACCTGAGCTGAACAATGTTCACCCAACCTTTCATGTTTTGAATCTCAAGAAATGCTTAGCAGATGAGAACCTCCATGTCCCTCTTGAAGATGTGCAGATCGATGAAACCATGCACATTGTCGAGAAACCCGTCGAGAACGTGGATACTGGAGTCAAGAAACTCAAGCGCAGCCGCATTCCGATCGTTAAGGTTCGTTGGGAATCTAAAAGAGGTCCAGAGTTCACTTGGGAACGCAAGGACCAGATGAAGTCTAAATACCCACATCTTTTTCCACCAGACTCTCCAACTCCAACTTCGGGACGAAGTTCCTAAAAGTATGGGAGACTGTAACATTTCGCATTAAAATTCTTGTACGTTACGATTATTATTAATCAAATGTCAAATTTCTTCATTTATCATCCTTTTTAAAATATTTCGTGACGCATTTGGACCCCTTATACTATACTATATACTTATAACATCTTATTATTATTGAAATAAATATCAAAGTTAAAGGCTTGGGCCGGGATTCGAACCCGAGCCCATAGCCGGTTCAACGTGCACCCACCACACAACCAGCTGCGCTACACCAAATACTTGGTTAGTTTTCAATTCATTTTAATTATATAATGTATTTGGGTCTTAACAGTTGACTTGAAAAGTCAACTGTGAAGAACAATTAACCATAATTAACCCATACAAACGCGTTTAATCCCTGTCAAGACTTAATTGTTGATTTCCTTGACTGATTCGCGTCCTTTACACGCTGAATTATGGTTAAAAACATTCCAATTATACACCATTATCGCGTCACCACGTTTATTAAGGTCAAACTTACCAAATCGCTTAACCCGAACCCCACACTATAAATTGAACCCTCCATTATACTCTCAACTCGCCAATTACTCTCTCTTTACCTCTAATTTCTTATTAAAATCATCTTTCGAAGCTTTTGATCGCGTGTTTGACTTTTCTGATTGACCGAGCAATTAACACGAATTCGTTTTTGTAAGTTCTTTTTTTTATGGGTTTTGTTCATCGGCCACTACACAACAATAACCTTATGATCAATTGGGTTATTGTTGTGTAAATCAGATTATTGCATAATCTAGGGCTCGATCATTTTGAATTGGGAAGAACACCTCTACAGACTTGTATATTTATTTAAAACAAAAACAAACCAAACACAGCCACTGATCTAGAACAAGTGGTTGTGTCTGTCTGTTTGTTAACCGGGGCACACGGGTTCGAGTCCCACCTTTCACGGCTTTATTCTTTTCTTTTAAAAGAATTATAAATCAGTTTCAACATGGCTATATAATTAAATTCAAAACTAGTTTATTCGTTCTCAGGGTCCAACCCAGTTGGTGGCTGGGCTTGTGATAAAAACACGAACCGGTCCCAGACCCAGGTTCGATTCCCAGCATCAACAAAACATTTTTTTTTTACCATTTAAGCTTTATATATATTCACTTATATTTTTAAAATTAGTTTTAAAATACTAAAACTCCTTTATAAATTCTACAAAAATTATTTTATGTTATTCTAGTAGAAAAGTTTAACATACAATTTTTAGTTTTCCAAAAATTATTTATTTAATATATATAATAAATATTTCAAGTTTATTCAATTTTAATTATAAAACTCTATAAAAATATCAAAACGATTATATAAATTCCCACAAAAATTGTTCTGAGTTTATATAACATTAAACATTTCTGAAATGATTTTTATTTCTGAAAAATCATTTATTTAATATTTTTAATCAATTTTGGATAGTTTTAATCATAAATAAATCATAATAAATTCATTTTTCGATATTTTTTGCACCAAAATTTTATATAAATTATTTCTATCCATTTAGAACAGAAATACAATTTTTAATTTAAAAATTCTTTAATTTTAATATTTTTTAAATATTAAAGTTATATTTTGACAATTTGAAATAAATAGATTAAATATTCTATTTTTAGGAAAATAATTTTATAAAAATTATTTTCATACTTAAAACCTTATAATGTGACCATTTTTAATCTAAAGTTTACACAAAGACTTTTGTTTATTTATTTATTGAATTTCTTATATTTAATAAACAATTTGATTATTAATTAAACAAATACTTATCCCCAAATTCGAAACCCTAGAAAATACTTGTAGACTAGAAAGACTTAGACTTATTTGTTGCCTTATACATAGGGTAATACGTGGCAACTTTGGGGCTACACTTATACTTTTCTCGAGACTTAATACTTTGCTAAGGTGAGTTTACGTAACCATGTTTATGCAATTCTTTATACTTGCAACATTATACTTAAGCAATTCTACATACATGTCTAGTTGTAAACTTTAATGCCTCATGATTTAGATAACAACAACAGTTAGACGTACGCTTCAACATACATAATCATTAGCTATGGCCAAGCCGGCGATACTCAATAATAGATCTATTGGATTGACAATCCCACCTAGATTCGTTGACCATCTTTTATGGGGAGCGCGGGTGATTGTTATCGTTCCAACATGATATTAAGGTGAACCGTCGATGACGGGATGGACCTAAACTAGTCGGAGGTTTGATTATGTGCATTCAACACTTCATGTTTATTCATGTAGACTTAAACTTACGATAGACATATGAATTGCTAAACTTTTATTCTTAAACTTAATTGCTTGACATGGCTTATGCATTCTCACCAACTTCTAGTTGACCCCCCCCCCCCATTTTTACAACTCAACAGGAAATAATGATGCGTGAAGACTAGAGTGTTAGCATGAGAAGACAAATTGAAGTTTATGCTTTATTTGGTTATTTGATGTATTAGAATTCCATTCAAGACTTATTATGTATTTTCAATTTTGGATATTTTACTTTAAATAAATTTCAATTAAAACTTGAATACCATGTGCTACTTTATACTAATTCTTACGTGACACCTCGATGTTTCTGCCATCGGTTGGGGTGTTACAAAAGGGCAATACTCGCTCCTAAAAATGATGTTGTTCAAGAGATAAACAATCGGTTGCTATCTATTTTTGCTGGAGAAGAAAGAGAATACTTGAGTTCAGATAGCATTTGCCCTACAGAAACGGTTGAAGAGGGTTTTGATGAAAATTTATATTCACCTGATATTCTAAATGGAATAAAATTTTCAGGTCTGCCAAATCATAGGTTGGTTTTGAAAGTTGGAGTTCCCATTATGCTTCTTAGAAATATTGACTAAAAAGTGGTTTGTGTAATGGAACTAGATTAAAAGTAATATCATTGGGAAAGCGAGTTATTGAAGCGGAAATCATATCAAAAAATAATATTGGAGGTCGTACTTTCATTCTAAAAATATATTTGATACCCTCTGACAAAAGAATTCCTTTTAAGTTACAAAGAAGGCAATTTCCGATTTCTGTTTGTTTTGCAATGACAATAAGTAAGAGCCAAGGTCAATCATTGTCAAAAGTTGGTTTGTTTATGTAGGAACCAGTTTTTACTCATGGTCAATTATATGTCGCTTTATCAAGAGTTACGCGAAGAGATGGTATAAAAGTTGTTATATTAGATAGTGATGGCAATCCTTCGAATAAAACAACAAATGTTGTTTATAAAGAAGTATTTCAAAATTTGTAATGATTTATGATTTAAATTTTTTTAATGTTGGTTAATGCGTCAGTAGTTTATGTCTTCAGAAGTTTATTCATCAGATTTTTATCTTTTGTAATCAGTACTTTAGTATTAGAGGTTTTGTCATCAGAGGTTTTTAAACAGGAGCTAAGTAATTCTGAGTAGTTTATGTCTTCAGAATTTTATCATCAGACTTTTTTCTTTTCTATCAGTAGTTCTGTATTAGAGGTTTTGTCATCAGAAGTTTGTTGTAACTATTTATGAGTAGTTTATTCTTTCAGAATTTTAATCATTAAATGTTATGTTTTTCTTACAGTAGTCCTACCTCCTGACAAATAATACATATAGTTTCTAAATTCTTTCATCAAAGCCTGTTTTGATTGTCATCAACATTGATGATAATATTCTTGCACTAAAACAGAACATAAATGCAAATTCCCATCATAATAATCTAAAAAACTTATCAAATATCAAAAGCAACAAACCATACAGCATAATCCAAAAGGATTCATTCAAAGTTCATAAAACACAATATGAAGTTTTACTAAACCTTAATAAAGTTCATGAAAACATATTTAATACATATAAAACATAGAGCATATTAAGTTAATACTTAGATATTAAACAAAGATACTAAACATATGTTAATCAAAATAAGAAAATTACTAGAAATTCCCATTGTCATCATCATCATCATCCTCCATCTCGGATGATGATGAATCCTCTGCTCCCACCATTGAATCCTCTTCTTCATCCCTCAAGTCGCTGATTCTGGTATGGATGTTGTATTCAAGGGTAAGCATGGTTTTTGTTCTTCGGGTGTTGGACATGGTATGCTATCAAGTTCCTCCAAGAAATCCACATCGTTAGAGTTTTCAATTTCATCCTTTGTCATCCACCAACAGAGACCATTGCTATAGTCAACAATTGCAACTTTGTATTTTTGAACAAAAAACCAACTCATAACCCTAATTTCTTCCATCCCTTCCTCTACCCCAAACTTTTCATCCAACTTTCCTATTAACTTTCTCTCTTGGTAACATGGACGTGGGATTGTTCTTCCATAATCATAGACACCTCTTTGAAACTGGTCATCCATTTCCATAATGGATTTTCTTGAACCAAATCCCAGCCTTGTGTTGTTGTTGAGAGTGACGTCATATCGTCTGGTAAATGGGTCGAATCTCCATGTGGTTACTTTTTCCATTTTGTTGTTTGGGTGTTGGTTTTTTGATGTATGTGTGTTTTTCGGTGTATGTGTGCTATGTTTTAGATGTGATGATTATATATAGATAATAATCTTCTGTAAGAAGTTAAAGTGACAAGTTGGATTTTCCATAATAATGATGAGTAAGTTGTTGTGGCTATTAATTTCTAGATTCAATAAAAATAGTGTATTTGGATGTATGTTTGAAAGCTACGGTTATTATTACCACCATGTGCATCTCACATGAGGTTATTTTGGTCATTTAGTTGATTTAATGATGGATAATTTGGTCATTTCAATCTCTTTTATTCATCAGAGTTTTTTGTTTTGTTACCATTTAGTTAGTATCTGATTATTTTTAATCATAGGTTTGTCATTAGAAGTTAAGAAATTATCATTAGTTTATGTCTTCAGAAGTTTATTCATCAGACGTTTTTCTTTACATTCATCAGA
Organism: Ambrosia trifida; assembly: GCA_028751855.1. Lineage (NCBI taxonomy): Eukaryota > Viridiplantae > Streptophyta > Magnoliopsida > Asterales > Asteraceae > Ambrosia > Ambrosia trifida. The sequence goes on along the minus strand of CM054122.1, from coordinate 99,998,766 downwards.
AGTTTGTTCATTATATGTTTTTGTTTAAATTCAAAATACTAAGCTAATATGAATACCAATAGAGCAAGTAGGATAGTTAGTTAACGATTATCCAATAATTATAAAACAAAATAAAAACTTTTACTAAATTTAAAAAAAGTTGCAAAATAAGATATTAAAACATAAAAAAGCAAAGGACATTAGGAAGATAGTTATAAAATAACATAGTTATAAACTAGGCTTCATCATCATTTTCATCATCATCAATCTCCGAATCTGATGATTCTTCTAAAGCCATTCCCTGTTCCTCCCTTAGCTCCAGCATTCTTTGACGGATCTTGTAACAACCCGACCAGGAGGGGCTGGACGTTACGAAAGTTTGGTAATAGACTTGCACAACGGAAGCAACGATAACAAATATTTATTTGTTTATACAATTTCTAATTCAAAAATATAAATACATAGCTTAAATAAATACTCTAATAGCTATGCAGGGACGAATCGTGGCTGTCGTCGAAGCAGTTAATGAGGTGTAGTCCACTAGCCAATCCGATCTCTATCCCTCTTATCTCTAGATGCTCTAACCGCAACACATATAGTCGCATCCTTAACCAGATAATCTCTATTCTGCTACTAGCAAGCATATACCGAGCGGTTGCCATCCATCCAATTGCAGTACCTGAACACATGCTTAAAAGAGTTTTGGGTCAGCAATTACGCTGCTGAGTCCGTATAAGTAATAAGTGGATCCAAAACAAGTTTATCATTTCAAAAGCAAGTTACACTGTTTAAAACAGTTCAACACACGTGATGTACAAGCGACCCCTCAACCTTAACACTAGATCTATCTACTGCCATTAGAGATCTACAAGGCATAATATATGCCGCAACGGTCCGCAGGCCTCAGTGGAGGGTGTCCCGGGCCCAACGTCCCGGGTCCCCTGTGCGTGGGGGTTTCCCCTAGTAGTACTACCCATATATTAAGTGGCTCACCTATGAGTTAATGAGTGTCAGTGTTATCCGGCAGCTAGTATCTTGTCACATCACAACAGTTTAGACACACAAGCATATGTTCACCCCAAAACAGTTTAAAACACAAAAAAAGGGAATGGTACACGGAACTCACCTTAGCAGTGTTTCACGTCACACGATGTCATATAGTATTCCAAGTCGATCCCATCTATCAATTACTTGCAAGATCCTATTCAAGTTCATAAATGTTAGCTCGAGTAACCAACAGTGCGGTTACACGTGTGATACCAGGACCTTTAGTTGTTTATTAATATTCAAGAGTTCTACACTTATCCACGTTATCGGTTCCTCTATGTTCCAAAGGCATCATTATCAATAATTCAACATCGTCACTTGTGTCTATATAATATATCTAAGTTTCATAATCTATATTCCAATAACTCGTCAAAGTCTAAAGTATCAATGTATTATCCTTATGTTTCCTATTTACCAAGGCTAAAGAAGTATATTATATTTTGAGTTATGTATTATGTCCATTATACTATTCTTATGTTTTAGTTGTCTAGCTTACACGTCCAAATTATATATATATATATATATATATATATATATGTATATATGCTTATCTTTTGTACACCCAATTAACACTATATTGTCACCAGAATAATATGTGTCATAATACTAATATCCACCATCTCAAAATGTTATTATAAATTATAATATCAGTCCATCATTTAGCTTATACGATCCGGGTCGGGTTCAATGTCAAAGTCGAGTCCCACACGTGTTAGTCCGCTATACATAATACTAAATATTAAGACAGTTCGGTTTCTCAAGGTTATACCTCTCGGCTCCTCAGTTGACCTGCAGTTGACTCCTGTTGACTGACTGTTGACTAATATTGGCCGAATACCAAAACACCTCAAAACCATCTCTAACTCCAAAACCCATCCCTGATCATCACGAATCACCAACGTCTGGTACCCAATCGTCCCCTCAAACACCACCTTATGATTACCCAACACTAGTAACCACCATTGCTATGAACACCCTGACACCATCATCGGACACTCATCACAGCCCAACAACACCAACCATCATCGTTTCTCGTACAACTCCTCACCACCGCCACTGTCGACTGTAACTTCCTAGTCCCTTTTATCAGCCACCATAACAACAACAATCACTAACCATCATCTATACTTATTATTACAGATCTAAATTATTAGTGCCTACAATACATCTAATGGTAGCCGACGACCTAACATGTAACACCAATCGTCACCGTTCATCGTTCCTACTCACCACCTGAACCCACCGTCGTCCTCCAACTCTTAGCCGGAGACCACCAGCTCCGCCGCTGCCGCACTCCTTCTCTCTTTCTCCCTCTCTCTCTCTGATCTAGTAGGTGTGAAAAGGGGTGGTGTTGAACGAAAGGGAGGGAATGCCACCGTGGCTCAGCCGCTGTGGTGGTGGTCAACCTCCCCTTTCTTCCTCCTGATCTCTCTCTCCCTCTCAATCTTTCATCGTGTCTCTCTCTCTAGATCTCAACTCTCTCAGTCTCTGCTTTCTCTCTCTGTATGATAATAATAATAATAATAATAATAATAATAATAATAATAATAATAATAATAATAATAATAATAATAATAATAATAATAATCAGTAGGGTGAAGATGGAATGTTATTTGGGAACCGGTCGCCGGAGCTCCGCCGGAGATGGTGGCCGGAGATGGTGGTTGTTTTAAATGGTTTTTAGAAAACCATGGAAACCATCCATGGTTTATTTATCAAGATGTCACAATATGGGGAGGACACGTGTTCTCCCATAGTGACTAATCATTAGGTAATCAGATAGGTTCGTTATCGAGTGTTAATTCGGTTCAATCTCGTGTCGCGTAACGTATTTCGTATATATATACAATTATTCGGGTTCAAGTTCGTAACCAGTACTTGCGTATAATAATTAGTTTATTGTTATAATATTTTTAGTCGCTAAAAATTTTGGGCCCTAGGTCCAGGGTGTTACAGATCTGGTCTTCGAAATCCATCATGGCTTTGGTTCTTCTCCTGTTCCTCATCCCTACATGATCAAGTTCCTCCAAAAAGCTGATATCATTGGAGTTTTGAATTTGTTCTTTTGTGATCCACAGATAATGGCCATTGCTGAACTCTACACATGCAAGATGATAACTCTCAGAATAAAACCAACGAAGCACATAAAACATATTAAACATTTCGACCTGACCAAACTTGTCATCCAATTTAGCTATTAGTTTTCTTTCTTTTTCCCAGGGGTACTTGTTTGAGATTCCAAAATCATACATTTGTTTTTGAAATTCCTCACCCATTTCCATTATTGCTTTTCTTGATGTAAAATCAGACGTGTGTTGTTGTCCAGTGTTACATGATATCTACGGCTCAAAGTGCAGTATCTCCAATGTCCCACAGTTGCCATTTTGTTTTTGTTTGTGTGTGTGTTTTGTTTTTTTGGTTGAGTTTTTGAGTTGTGTTAAAGGATGAAGGTTAGATACATTTAAATAGACCTTGAGTAAAGTGGTGGTTGTTGAAATTTATTTTTCAAAATAATCATCATTAATATTTTCTGTGGCTATTAATTTTTAAATCAAATCAAGTGATGTGGCTATTAATTTCAATATATAGTATAACATGTATGTGCATGTATTTATGTGTATGTCAATATATAGAAATAAAATAAAATGCAAAGACATAAATAATATTAAAAAGGTTGTAATCTATAAGTTTCACTAAAATGAACAAAAAGTTTCTATCACAATTTTCCGTGTATTTTTTACTACCAAAAAACGGTGTTGTTCTTTTAAAAAATTGTATAGATAATAGAGCATTGTAAGGCTAAAAATCATTATCTAATATTTTCATTATAATGGCAAGTAGCTTTTTACATAAATAAGTTCTATAATATTTACGTTCCTCAAGTAATCAAAGGTTTTTTAAATATATTATAACAACCTAAAAAACGATGAACAACATTTAAAATCAGAAGTTTATTTATCAAAGGTTTTGTTTTCCTCATCAGTAAAAGAAATTATGAGTAGTTTTCCATCAGACTTTTCTCATCAGAGGTTTTTCATCAAGAGTTAAATTACTTAGGACCTCCATAGAACAATTATTTGCATCTAAAGTTTGTTATCAGGAGTTTAACTATTATTTTAAGTAACAAAATCTTTCAGAAGTTTATTTATCAGAAGTTTTGCCTTCTTCAGCAGTAGTTCAGTATCAGTAGTTTTATAATCAGAGGTTTCTAATCAGGAGTTAAACTACTTAGTGTATGCATACAACAATTAGTTAAAGTAACAAAGTTGTTCAGAAGTTGATTCATCAGAGGTTTGTTTTTTAATCAGCAGTACTTCACTATCAGTACTTTTGTCATCAGAGGTTTTTTATTAGGAGTTAAACTACTTATGTTAATATGAAAACCAACACAACATGTAGCATAATGAATTCAGGTTCATACAAACGATATTAAATTAAGTAATAACTTTTACTAACCTTTTTACTAAAGTGCATTATAACATGTTCAAAATATCTGAAACAAAACACCATTCTAAGTTAATATTTCTAAAACTTAATTATCATAACCAAACTTAAAATAATTAATAAAGTTTAATCATCCATAACATCATCATCAACCTCTGAATCTGATGATTCCTCGATTTCCACCATTGCCTCTTGCTCCCTCAGCAACATTATTCTTGCACGTATCATTTGTTCGAAATTTAGCATTGTTGTTGTTCTTCTGGTGTTATATATTCGTATTTGGTTAAGTTCCTCCAGGAAATCCACATCATTTGTGTTTTCAATTTTATCTCTTGTGTAATACTGATGATTACCATTGTTATAATCCTCACTTAAAACATCATACTTCTCGATGAAAAACCAACTGTTCACATGAAATATCTCCATATATTCATCATAAACATCTACTCCAAACTTCTCATCTAATTTATTTATGAATCTGCTTTCTTCATAGCAGGGTAACCCCATTGTCAACCCAAACTGATACATCTCTCTTTGGAATTCTTCTCCCATTTCCATAATGGCTTTTCTAGAGCAAAAAACTAAGCGTGTGGTATCTCTTAGGGTGACGAAATACCTACGGATGAAGGGACAAAATCGCCAATGGACAACGTTTTCCATTTTTTTTTTCTGTTTTTGTTTTTGTTGTTTGTCTTCTTTTTTTTTTTTTGTGTTTGTTTGCTTTGTCATTTCTGAGATGATAAAGGCTAAATATAGATATAACTTGTCACACCCTCAAAATCCACTTGCGGAGTTTTACCGTGAGGCGCATGACAAACCAGGATCCAAACCAACGATCACAATAAACAAGTCTAAATGAACATATGCAATTTCAAAAATATAGTTTAAAATTCCCCAAATACAGCGGAAGCTTATTCAAAACATAATCCAAAATAAACCAAGTGTTCAACGTTTGAAAACCATGCAATCCTAACTAGACGCCGTGCAGACGCGTGCGCCCTAGTTCCATTGTGCTACCTTAGCGACCTGAGAAAACATGTAAAAGTTTACGTCAGCACAAAAATGCTGGTGAGTTTACAGGTTTTGTAATCACAGTACCAAGTTCAACCTGTCCATACTATAACAAATCGAAAACCCAAGTACGCTAGCTAGGCGTATGTTTTGTTACTATCACGATTGGAAAACCATTACTAACTCGCAAACCAGATGTCGTGCCCGATGTAGTAAACCTGTTGTTCCTGTTTGAGACAATATGCACCCGCCGACCCTCCAAGTCGACGAGCGGGGTTGGTCACTCCCAATAGCGCTATTCACATTTCCCCGTTGTGCAAACCCGCACATTCATGGTTCCCCCCGGGACTTCCAAAGATCGTATAGTAAACCATAGAAAACCCATAGTATGACAGTAGTTACCAAACATAAGTTTTAACACATGTTTTCTCCCCCGAAAAGTGAAACCAGTTAAAAGAGGGGCCGTAAACTCACCTTAAGTTGCGTTACTTCGTAATATGAATAAACTCAGCAGCTATGCTAGTCCCGTAAAGTGGCGACCTAACATATGACAGTTACAAGTACTTAGACTAATAACCCGCAGGTTAGTTAGTCCCTAGATGTCCAGACCATAACCAAGTTCGTTTGAAAACACCGTGACTGTTTAACCGACCCAATGTACAAGACTCGACATCCCATTGGTGACCCGAGACTCCCCGTGTTATGCTTACGCTCTCAAACATACAATCATGCAATCACACTTAACATACGTTAACGTCCAACAAGTTATAGCACGTAGTTCATGTATTACATAATTAAATCCAAACATATGTTACCAAGTTATTAGATATGTTACGGGGTTCCTAGCATGTTCCTAGATGTCAAATCGGGTCTCGGAATGCTAATTTACACTTACAGCAGCAGTACACACGATTAGGAAAAGTCAACTAGCATTTAGGTTGGTCAACAGGCATTTAGGAAGGCTAATCGCCTATAATATAGGCAATTAGGTCATAAGACATGCATTTCAGGAGTTTATAGGCAATTAGGTCATAAGACATGCATTTACTAGCAATTAGGTCATAAGACATGTATCTACTAGCAATTAGGTCATAAGACATGTATCTACTAGCAATTAGCTCATAAGACATGCATCTACTAGCAATTAGCTCATAAGACATGCATCTACTAGCAATTAGCTCATAAGACATGTATTTCAGGACTTAACTAGCATTTAGGATCACAATTGCATGTAATAGAGGCATTTAGCCCCCAATCGCATGTAATATAGGCGATTAGGGAGTCTTTACAGGCGATTGGCCTCCTAATCGCCCCTAACATAGGCAATTAGGGTTGCTAATCGCCAGTAACCCAGCTGTTCCGGTTTTTCGCGCGTTTAACGCTCCAAATCAGATCCAGAACGCGTGTAATCATCCAATATCAATCCAACAACTATACCAAACATGTTTAAACCAAAATCCTTCGTTTAGCCTCGTTTTATCAGCCCTGCATGCAACCATGTAATCCAAACACAATACACATAGCATGAAACATCACATTAACATGCATAACTATAACCCTAATGAACAATTACTCAGATTTCATTAACATGATATCATTATTAATCTGAAACTAACCTAATAACATGTTAATCATCCATCTTGAATCATAGAAACCCTAGCTTTTAATCATAAACACACATATCACATGCATGATAGTTAGAATCCGATTAACAACACTTATTAACGATTTTCAGAAAGCTTATTCGTTTTATAACAGGTCTGGACCGTTAGGATTTAATAAAAACGTTAATAAAGATTGCATGGATGAAAATCACACCTTAGATTGTGTTAGATTTATGAAATAAGCTTGAAACCTTGTGTTTTGATCCAAAATCACGTTCCAGAGGTTGTGTGTGTGTTGGGGCGGGTTATGGGACGACTAGGGTTGTTATTATGAAGTTTAGGGGGTCAAGCATTGTATTTATAGTCGTTTTTAGTCGTCCAGCACGTAACACGCAATTGTGCAGCATTTACACGCGATTAGGGCTCCTAATCGCATGAAACTTCATGCAATTAGGGCCTAATCGCCCCTAAGGCATGCATTTAGCATGCCAATTGCCCCTATGAAGGCCCAATCGCATCCCCTATAGGCGATTGGGCTCCCCTAATCGCCTATAGGGGCTGGTTCCGTGTGTTTTGCGCGTCAAACCCCGTTTTAACATATGTTAACACATTTTCGCATACCGACAAGTCACATAATGATTTTAAACACATAACACTTGCAAACAAACATATTCACACTCGTTCACCAATTCCCGGGACTCGAGACTTGTATGTTCCGTATGACCTGACGATTCTACGAATCGTCACCATTTGTACACTTGGTTAAGGACTGACATCTAATGAACCTCTAGACTAACATCCGATGATCCTTTATACTAAACTGATAGTTCCCGAACCATAACACGACTTAACTAACCCAGTTAAGTACAATATACGCGTGACTCGCTAAGGTAGACTTTCATCTAGACAACGTTGTTAACCAGAATTTGCCGGGTGTCACATCATCCCCACGTTAAAAGAATTTTCGTCCCAAAAATTGCACAGTACCCAAAAGGAATAACAAAAGAAACAAACAAAAGATAGAAACCAAGAGAGAGATTTACCCGAGTTGTCACATCATCCCCACGTTAAAAGGAATCTCGCCCCGAGATTCATTCAGATGCAGTGGAGACATATCTCGATTCGAACGCTTCCTTAGGAAAGAGATGAGGATATTTAGACTTCATCTGATCCTCCCGTTCCCAAGTGTACTCTGGTCCCCGGTTCGAGTTCCAGCGAACCTTTACAATGCGAATCTTGCTATGACGTAGGCTACGAATCTTGTAATCCAGAATCTCCACAGGTTCTTCCACAATCCGAAGACGATCATCCACCTTGATCTCTTCCAGTGGAACAATAAGAGACTCGTCAGCCAGACACTTCTTTAAGTTTGACACATGGAAGACGTTATGTACGTTGCCGAGCTTCGTCGGTAAATCAAGACGATACGCCACCGGTCCAATCCGTTCCAGGATCGTAAATGGACCGACATACCGAGGGTTGAGTTTGCCACGCTTCCCAAAGCGTATGACGCCCTTCCACGGTGAAACTTTCAGAAGTACCTTGTCATCAACTTGGAATTCCAATGGTTTGCGACGTTGATCAGCATAACTCTTTTGCCGATCCCGTGCCGCTGCCAACCGGTTACGAATCTGTACGATCTTTTCCGAAGTTTCGTACACTAGCTCAGGCCCAGTGAGTTGACTCTCACCCACCTCAGCCCAACAAAGAGGAGAACGGCATTTCCGCCCGTACAGTGCCTCGAACGGAGCTGCCTTGATGCTCGTGTGATAACTCTTGTTGTAAGAGAATTCTACTAACGGTAGATGAGCTTCCCAACCTTTGCCAAAATCGATCACACATGCCCGCAGCATGTCTTCCAAAGTTTGAATCGTGCGCTCACTCTGACCGTCAGTCTGTGGGTGATAAGCTGTACTCATGTCTAGTTGGGTACCCAAAGCCTTGTGCAAAGATTTCCAGAAGTGAGAAGTAAAGTGGGAGTCACGATCCGAGATAATAGAAACCGGCACCCCGTGTTTAGAAACAACTTCCTTCAGATAAAGACGAGCCAAACGATCCATGGTGTCGGTCTCTTTAATAGCGAGAAAATGGGCTGATTTTGTCAACCGATCAACAATCACCCATATCTTATCATTCCCGCTGGGTGACTTGGGTAGTTGCGTGACAAAATCCATTGTAATCCATTCCCATTTCCACTCCGGAATTTCAGGTTGTTGCAAGAGACCCGACGGTTTCTGGTATTCCACCTTGACCATAGCACAGGTCAAGCATTTGCTCACGTATGAGGCTATATCCGACCTCATGTTTGGCCACCAGTAAAGCACCTTCAGATCTTGGTACATCTTATCCGAACCAGGATGAATAGAATACTGGGACTTATGAGCCTCATCTAAGACAAGCTCCCGAAGTCCCCCGAATAAAGGAACCCATATGCGTTCTGCGAAGTAGTGCAGGCCATCAGGCCTTCGCTCGAGGTGCTTGTCGGCACCGTGCATGGTTTCAGCTTTAAGGTTTTCCTCCTTCATAGCTTCTAACTGGGCAGAACGGAGTTGGTCGGGTAGAGAGGAATGTATGGTGAGCTGCAACGCCCGCACGCGACGAGGATTAACTGATTCCTTCCTGCTCAAAGCGTCTGCTACTACATTCGCCTTGCCAGGATGGTACTTAATGGCGCAATCATAGTCGTTAAGGAGTTCAATCCAACGACGCTGTCGTATGTTCAAGTGTTGTTGGTCGAAAATATGTTGAAGACTCTTTTGATCGGTGTAGATGGTGCATTTGGTACCGTACAAGTAATGTCTCCAAATTTTCAACGCGAAAACCACTGCACCCTGACGTGCTTGTCGTGGTACACGTTAAATTTCCCAATTACAACTAATGTATAGTAGCAAGAAGGTATCGAACACAGGGAGTTTGTGAAAAATGTGTAAATTCTAGTTTTGTTGATTGACTACAATTAAACTACATAAATAAGAAGTAAACAATTAAGATTTTGAGTGTTTTGATTTTAACTAAAATAACGACTAATTATTGATTCAAACTTAAAAGCGTTTCTTCAAATTATGGAATAATGATCATTCAAGGATCCGGTTTTTCTAAACACATGTGTGAATTTCCACTAGAAAGAGTTACATAGACATAACTCATGTAAAAGCAATTGTTGTGGTAAAAGGGAATAAAGTACTCGGATTATATTAACGCGAGGTTGTTTCCCGATGTCCAATTAATCAATAACCAACCCCAATCCTTCCCGTGATATCTCGGTTGTTAGCAACACCAAGAACGAACGATAAAGACTAAGAATTAGCAAATTAACCAACACACTACAAACAATTGTTCATACACCATAATAATCAAGCAAAGTACCAAATTATTATTCTAGAAATATAAGAAAAACACACACAAGAGTTTGTAGAAAAACCTTCACCACGAATGATCACCAATTGTTTAGCCTCGCATGACTTGGTGAATCATTATCATCTTCAAGCAATTGTTCATAATGATTACAAACATCAAAACAATGATTAGACAATGTTCTCCAATGATTTCTTGCAGCCAAAATCGCCAAAATGTGATAAGAAACGTTTCAAAATGGAAAGTGTAATGATAAGTCTCCCATAATGGCCCTTTTAAAGAAGGAGTTACAAGTTTTCTGCAGGTCCACCGTACCCCTACTGTCCCACCGTAGGGGTACGGTGGGTTCTTTATCTTGACGGTGGTTAGGGTCTGGCCTACGGCGAGAAAAAGTGGCCTGAGGCCACCGTAGCCCTACGGCCTGGCCGTAGGGGTACGGTGGTCCTGTGTAATTTCTTCATTTTTCGCCTCTTCTTTTCCATCTCGTTCCAATGCGGTCCGGTCCACTCCCAAGCCCGTTTTTCGCCATTTTTAACTCCTTCTTACACCTGCAACCAAGATAATCGTAGTTACCCAATTCCAAGCAATAACATGAATAAATGTGGATAAAATAAACGTTTTAGCACTATTAAAGGGTGTTCGTTGAACCACCCGTCACATCCCCACACTTACCCATTGCTTGTCCCAAGCAATCTACTACCACTTCTTTCCACAAATAGGCGATCATTTCAAAGTCAAGTTAAATGTGAAATCCTCGTAATAACCCATCCTCAACACCCCAATTAACACACCCCTCACAATATCTCTCCTCTCGGTATCAAATAAGCTCTAGCAAAGATACGCTAGACACACAAAAGGCAAACGGGTAGTTGTACAACCATAAGCTTGTACCTAAATCAATAATCCTCCTAACATGAACATGAATATAAATCAAAGGGACTTGACGGTTGTAACTTGGCTCGGTGTGAAGGTAGGGAATAGGATATATATAAGTAGCGCAAACTTTACCCGGTCTTTTATTTCAACACAAACACACGCGAACAAAGAAACACTACTATATACAAACACAAACATAACTTAACATGCTCTTCTTTTTCTTTTTCTCTTTTTTTTTTCTTTTCATCATTTTCTCAATTTCTCTTTCCCTTTTTTTTTTTCATACATCAAGAAACACTAATACATATACATACGAACACACTCAACTAAAACTTCAACTTGTAATACTAAAATAACACGCTAACACTCTATTTAAGCACACAAGACCGGGTCAAGTTGGGTATTGATTTAAGGAACTAGCTAAAGGGTTAACAATCGATAGGCTTTTAAGCTCAAAAATGGGCAACTAAATGTCCAAACCCCCGCCCCTCTCGCTACCTTGCTCATATTTGTAATGTATGAGGTCCAACCCCCCCAAAACCCACACTCGCACTCACATGATGAGGATACCTAATGCCCTTATCATTTTTAAACTCATGTTCAATCAAGGATTCAAGCTGTATTCAGGCACAAGTTCTAGTGCACCCCCACCCGTTGCCACTCTCACAAAAGAAGAATTTATTTATTTACATGTGTGGCTTCAACTCTCACCAAGAAAAAGAAACAGGTATTAAGGGTTGCCGATGTGTCTCATGGGGGTTAAATCAAGGTGTTCCGATTTTTACAACATTGCACTTGACCTCAAAAATTTTTTTTTTTTTTGTTTTTTTAAAATCTCCAAAAATTTCCTCCCATCCCCACACTTGGGATGCATTGTCCCAATGCATGGCTTTGGAAAGAAACGCTCGTACACTCAAACCACAAATTTCTTTTTGTATTTTATATTTTGTAATTTTTTTTAGATTTTTTTCATGTTTTTAAAACACAAACACACATCCAACTTCCACAACCCAAACTCATCATCAATTTACATGATTCAATACACCACGCGACCACCCAAAACCCAAAGGTAAAAACACAAGCATAAACAAACAGAATATAAAGCTATGTACAAGAAGCACGACCTGATCAATAGTAGCGCGGCTGCGGCGGCCCGAACACCGAAGTGAACAAATCATTCCATTCGCCAAAGCCGAATGCTCCATCACTGCTTCCTCCTTGATCTGTGGGTTGCTGCTGCTGCTGAGGGTTGACCCATTGGGAATGGTGGACTGGTGGAGTCGGATAGGAGATGCTTCCATCATATGGCGGTAGGGACCCATAATCCACCGGTGGTGGATTTGCGACTACGGGCCTCCCCGCGTGCCAATCATCATTCATTCTCCTGTTCTGATCATCAATGTACCTGTGATTAATCTCCACTTGCTGAGCGTAAGCATGTCCACGGTTCCATAATTCTTGACGATCAAAACCTTGTTGCATTCTTCGCTCCATGCTAGCTCCCATCATCGTTTGATGATCAAATAATGTTCGCTCCGACCCCGACCAAGTATCAAACACCGAGGCTGGGGGGCGTTGACTTTCAATCACCTCATTCATCGATCCCCCAAAGGCCCAACCATCCACAAATGCCCTCTCGGTAAAATCATAAAATCCTCCACCATGATATCCGCTCGAACTCCCTTGGCCAATATCCAAATGTCCACCCGCCGGGTTATCTTCATATTCTTCATCATCACTTGGTGGCGCTTCAGCTCCACTTTCGGGGTCATCCTCCTCACCGGGCAAAAGTGCCCGTGCATCTTTCTTCAACATCCTCCACTTTTGACCTCCACTTTTCAATTTATGGTACCTCTCAGATTCAGAATACACCCAACCAGAACCCAAATATTGCCAGATCAATAGGTTTAAACTTTTTCCTCTTTCTTCCTTCATCTTCAGCAGTGATTGCACCTTGTTGCTTCAACAATCCAGTAATTATTCGACAGTAAGGAATGATTGTCCTGTCCGGTGAATTTCTACATATCCACACATGATTCAAAACCAAGTACCGAAAAGAGAATTTCGGTCCACCGTGCATCAACGCATATAAAATAGGAACCTCAGAATAGCGCACTTGTTCCTTATCAGCGCGTCTCGGTAATATGTTCAAGATGGTGAAATGCAGCAACAGTTTAGGTTCTATCTTCAAATTTCTTCGATATAAAGTACTATGATAAGTACCCGGCAAAAATAAATCACTCAACATGTCCATCCAACGAGGATGCTTGTCCGGATAAAGCAACAATTCGTCAATGCTCGGATTCTTATATTCCTTCGCCGGTAAACTGTCAAACTTTGCAAGCCTTCGTAATGTCTCGTAAGACATTTCCACCTCTATTCCATTTACCTCACCAATCAGCTTCATCTTTGAAGGTGAATCAAATCTCGGACATCGTAGTGTCGCCATCCATTCTTCTACCTCGTCCAAAAATACCCTTCTTTCTTCTTGATCATAACAATAAAGTGCAGCTTCCCATCCTAGCGCTTTAAACCTGTCAAAAACCCCAAATGGCTCGAAATCTTTTCGGCTCACCTCTCTTTCATAGATAAAAGCCCCAGCTCGATCTTGCAAATTTTTGAGTTGATCATGAAATAACATAGCTTGCCATATTCTTGGTTTTGCATTCAATGGCCCAGTCTTCCATTCCGGCTTCTCAGCCGGGTCTAGCCTTGGAGCCTCCGGTGCTTGAGGTGCTTGCTCCATCTCCACATCAGATTCATTGTTTTGAGGAACGTACTTTCTTCTTTTGTACTGCTGAGCCGACTGCTTTCCCTTAGCCTTTGCAGCAGACGAGCTTGACCCAGCGGCTTCTCCCGTGCGTGCCATTTCCTATACAAGGCACAAACAAACAAACAAACCAAAAGCAAGCAAAACAAAACCATTAGCCAACATGACCAAACATCCCCACACTTGCTTGTTACTATGGTAGTAGATGTTTTTTTTTTTTTTTTTTTTAAACATACAAGTCCTCTTTGGTTTGACAAAATTTGGGCATGACGCCTCTATAATCATAGCATTACCAAAAACTCATATTTTCCATCTCAACACACATCTACTACCACAACATTATCAAACAACCTATTTACATACTATAACATTAACAAGCAAGTGGGTATCAACTAGGTAAAAACAAAAACCTAAAAATCTTACAATGTAGCATAAAAATTCACAAATAAGATACATACCTTGGAGTAGAAGATGTTAGAACACAAGAAAACAAGAAAACAGGAAAACCCCCAAATTATGCGATTTTTAGGGTTTTGATTCGGACCCAACAACGTGTTTTTCTTGCAATGTACCTCCCGCAATCGGAATCCTTATGAAATTTAAGCCAAGATGGACCCAAAAATCATGTGATTTGGTTAAGTATTGAGGGTTTAATGGATGAATTAAGATTAGGAAGGTGTGGGTGTTCTTGAAGGTTGAAGGAAAGAAGAAGAAGAAGAATGGAAAAAGAATAGGTGAAGAATGAGGTGTGGGCCGGTTTGTTGTTTCAAGTACACCACACAAAAAAATTTTTTTTTTTTTTTTTTTTTTCGTACCCGACCTGAACTGCCCAGACCCCACCGTAGGGGTACGGTTGGGGCGTAGGCCTACGGTGGCATAAGGCCACTTTTCTTCACCGTATGGCAGAGGTGATTGGGCGTTGGGTTTTTCAGGTTCACCGTAGCCCTACGGCTAGGCCGTAAGGGTACGGTAGGGTCTGGCAAATTTTTTTTTTTTTTTTTTTTTTGTTTAAGTAATTTTACAAACCCAAAAATTACCCTACCCCCTCGAAAATCCCATGTTGTCCTCAACATAATGCTAGAACCATTCGCGACCGAAACGTCCCCACACTTGTTTCGAACACGGGTTTCGATCAAAAACGAAATTATGCAATAAACAAAATAAAATAAAATAAAATAAAATAAAAATCTAACTATTTACACTACCAAACCTGGGCCTCTTGATCACGTCTCCTCAACCGGGCTTAGAATGTAGCCCGATTTATCCATCTCCAAATAGTTGATATCATTGCCCTCCAAATACGGTTTCAATCGGTGTCCGTTTACCGTTTGTTGCTTACCAGTATTCTCGTCCAAAATTTCAACATCACCATACTCACCAACCCGGCAAACTATATAAGGACCCATCCATTTGCTTTTCAACTTCCCCGCGAACATCTTGAGTCTTGAGTTGTACAACCAAACCTTTTAACCCACTTCAAAGGTTTCTTTCTCAACTTGGCATCATGCACTTTCTTGAGTTTGTCTTTATAAGCCGATGCACATTCATATGCCTCATCCCTAATTTCCTCAATCTCACTCAGTTGTAATTTCCTCGTTTTGCCCGCCTCATCATAATCCGCATTCACCGTCGTTACTGCCCAATGCGCTCGATGCGTTAACTCCATTGGCAAATGACAACCCTTTCCATATACCATCCGATAAGGCGTTGTACCAATAGGAGTTTTGTAGGCCGTTCGGTATGCCCACAAAGCATCATCCAATTTCCCCGACCAATCCTTTCTATCAACTCTTACCGTCTTTTTTAGAATCTCCTTTATTTGACGGTTGGACACTTCAACTTGTCCACTTGTTTGTGGATGGTACGGTGTAGCAATCCGGTGGTTCACACCATATCTCTTCAATAGCTTCCCAAAATTAAAATTTTTGAAATGTGAACCACCATCGCTTATAATCACTCTAGGCACACCAAACCGGGCAAAAATATTGGATTGAACAAATTTGCAAACAACCGAATGGTCATTTGTCCTTGTAGCAACTGCTTCAATCCACTTTGAGACATAATCCACCGCCACTAAAATATACAAAAACCCGTTTGAATTAGGAAACGGCCCCATAAAGTCGATGCCCCAAACATCAAATATTTCCACAACCAAAATCGGTTGCATTGGCATCTCATCCCTTTTTGATATGCTCCCCAACCTTTGACAATTTAAGCAATTCCGGGAGAACTGGCAAGCATCCTTAAAAATTGTAGGCCAATAAAACCCACATGAAAGCACCCGGTAGCCAGTTTTATGTCCACTAAAATGCCCACCACAAGCGGAAGAATGAGCATGTGTCAAAATTTCCTTAACTTCCGCCTCGGGGACACATCTTCGAATCACTTGGTCGGGTCCAATCTTGAAAAGATCCGGTTCATCCCAAATGTATTGTTTCACTTGGACCATGAATTGTTGTCGTCGTTTCTTGGTCCAATGATCCGGAATAGCACCTGTGGCCAAATAATTAACATAATGAGCATACCACGGTGCGGCTTGGGTTGATACGGCTAAAAGTTGCTCATCCGGAAATCTTTCATTTATTTCAGTCATATCGTCACTCCCTTCCATCGGAATTCGAGACAAGTGATCCGCTACAACATTTTCGCTTCCTTTTTTATCCCGAATCTCCAAATCAAACTCTTGGAGCAACAAAACCCATCTAATCAATCTTGGTTTGGCGTCTTTCTTCTCCATCAAATATCGAACCGCACTATGGTCCGAATATACCACCACCTTGCTCCCCCAAATATACGAACGAAACTT
The DNA here is from genome assembly GCA_028751855.1 of Ambrosia trifida. Lineage (NCBI taxonomy): Eukaryota > Viridiplantae > Streptophyta > Magnoliopsida > Asterales > Asteraceae > Ambrosia > Ambrosia trifida. The sequence continues at coordinate 99,981,875 of CM054122.1, read as the reverse complement.
GTCCGAAGCATACACCACCGCTAATAGTTCTTTTTCGGTTGTGGTGTAATTCAGTTGCGCTTCGGACAAAGTTTTGCTCGCATAGTAAATTACCACTGGCTTCTTGTCAACTCGTTGGCCCAAAACTGCTCCAATTGTAGTGTCACTTGCATCACACATTATCTCGAATGGCTTCGACCAATCCGGTGGTTGCAAAATAGGAGCCTTGACCAAGTGTTCCTTCAAAACAGTGAAAGCTTGCAAACATTCATTAGTAAAATCAAATGGAACATCCTTCAAAAGCAAATTACATAAAGGTTTGGTAATGACACTAAAACCTTTAATAAACCGTCTATAAAAGCCCGCGTGTCCCAAAAATGACCTTACCCCTTTCACATTCTTTGGTGGTGGCAATGATGAAATAACCCGGATTTTTGCCTTATCCACCTCTATACCTCTTTCTGAAATCACATGACCCAACACAATTCCCTCTTGCACCATGAAATGGCTTTTCTCCCAACTAAGCACTAAATTTTTCTCAACACATCTTTTTAAAACTTTTTGTAACTCGTTGAGACAAGATTCAAAACTAGTGCCAAATATTGAGAAATCATCCATAAACACTTCAAGCGACTCTCCAACCATGTCCGAGAAAATACTCATCATACATCGTTGAAAAGTTGCCGGAGCGTTACACAATCCAAATGGCATCCGCCTAAAGGCAAAAGTACCATAAGGACAAGTGAAGGTGGTCTTGTGTTGGTCATCCGGGTGAATTGCTATTTGGTTGTACCCCGAATACCCATCTAAAAAGCAATAGTATTTTTGACCCGAAAGTTTTTCAATAATTTGGTCAATAAATGGGAGTGGGAAATGGTCCTTGGAAGTGGCGGCATTCAACTTTCGGTAATCAATGCACACCCGCCACCCGGTGACGGGTCGGGTAGCAATTTGGTCACCACTGTCGTCTTTAATTACTTGAATGCCGGACTTCTTAAGTACCACTTGAGTAGGACTTACCCAAGAGCTATCCGAAATTGGATAAATAATTCCCGCATCCAACCACTTAATTACCTCTTTCTTTACCACTTCCCTAAGGTTCGGGTTCAACCTTCTTTGCGCTTCTCTCGTGGGCTTTGCATCCTCGGTGGTAATGATCTTGTGCATGACAATGGATGGACTAATTCCTTTAAGATCGGCAATCGTCCACCCAATAGCTTATTTATTCTCCTTCAACACTTCCAACAAAGCTTGCTCTTGAGCCATCTCCAAATTAGAAGCAATAATGACCGGTAATGTGTCATTATCCCCTAGAAAAGCATACTTCAAATGTCTTGGCAAGTCTTTCAGCTCCAACTTTGGTGGCACTTCTAATGAAGGTTTGGTGCCCGAATCAATCTCCACTGGCAAACTATCAAACTGGTGGGACCATGGTGGTCGACCCTCCTTCAAAGCTAGCACATCTTGCTTTTCTTCTTCATTCTCCAAATCAACTGCATGTACCTGTTCAGAAAAATTACAAGCACAAAGTTCCATTCCGTCTTTCTCATACTCACATGGATTGCATCCCTCAATAACATCTGCCATAAAACATTCTTCAACACCGGAATCATTAGTATTGTTAGTAAAAACATTTAAACGCATTTTCCGGTTTCCAAATGTCATGTCGACCGTACCAAATCTACAATCAATTACCGCATGTGCGGTGTTCAAAAATGGTCGACCCAATATGACATTTTGCTGTTGTTTTGACTCGGCGGATGAATAATCCAATACCAAAAAGTCAACCGGGTAATAAAATTCATCAATTTTAACAATGACGTTTTGAACCATCCGCCGGGGTAACTTATGAGACAAATCGGCTAAAACAACCGTTGTCTCCACCCTCGCTAATGGACCAAAGTCATATTGATCATACAACCCACCCGGTAAAATACTCACCCCGGCTCCAAGATCTAGCAACGCCTTTGCCATTTGAAAATTACCAACTTGAATATTTATTAATGGCGTGCCCGGATCTTGGAGCTTAGGAGGAAGCTCCCCGTTCAAAACTGCACTCACTTGACCCGTAACATTTACCCGCTTAGGCATTTTTTTCTTTTGTTGCCTCTTTTGTGTACACAATTCTTTCAAAAACTTAGCGTATGCGGGTACTTGTTTTATTGCATCCAGTAAAGGAAGATTTATTTTTACTTGTTTAAACATGTCCCACATTTCTTCTTTTTGGGGACCTCTTGATGCAATGAAATTTTTCTTACCCGGGTCAAGTAAAGCCGATGGAAATGGAACTTGATTCGGCTCATTTTCAGTTTTCTCAATCTCACTTGCTTCCGGTTTTTTAACATTTATTTCTTTTTGTAAAACCGGTGAAACTTCATCATTGTCACTTTCCTCACCCGTGACATCTTCAACCACCCCCTCGACAAAACTTGGTGACAAGTCCGCTTTAAATTCTTTCCCACTTCTTAAAACACTTACATGATTAACATTAACATTGTTACCTCGTGAAGAGCCATGTGACGGATTTACCTGCGTATCGCTAGGAAGTTTACCTTTACCTTTCTTCAACTCCGCCACATCGGTTGCCAATTGACCCATTTGAGTTGTTAATGCTTGAATGCTTTTATCACGAACTTCATCCTTTTGTATTCGTGCTTCATCAAGTTGGTTCCGCCTTTGCATATCTTGTTGCATAGCTTTAAGCATCTCCATGACCTCATTTCCGCTTGACGAATCATGACCCGAATTTCGTTGTCCAGTTTGAGCTTGCCCTTGGTAGCCACTATTGTATCCGCCTCTGTAATTCCCTTGGTTGTATTGTTGACGAGGCACAAAGTTACCTTGAGCAGCTTGAAAATTCGGGTTGGCTTGATTAGAAGCATTCCCATATCTAAAGTTGGGATGATTTCGTAACCCGGGGTGGTAAGTGTTGGAGTTCATGTCATAGTTTCTCCCACCCCCTTAAATAGCATTCACTTCTTCATTTGGTGTTTCTTGCACACCCACTCCACAAACCTCCGCCGTGTGGCCTATCTCTTGGCAAGTGCTGCAAACATTATACAACTGGTTAGTATTTTGCACATTACCTCCCTCAACTGCATGTACCTGTGGTCTTTGAATCACATGTCTTGCCCTTCTTGAAGATTGGGCCTTCCTTTTTGAAGTCACCGCCATTTGCTCTAAATATGCCCAATCATCTTGTTCAAAATTTGTACCAAAAGTACCATTTGTGATGGACATATGATCCCGTGCATCCTCCGATGTCAAACCTTCATGAAAAGCATTTAGCAATTCCCATAGTTGGATACCATGGTGAGGGCAATTTCTTAGCATCATGTTAAACCTCTCAAATGCTTCATGGAACATCTCTCCCGACTGTTGTTGAAAGCTTCTCAACCCCCTCCTTGCATCATTGGTCTTTTGCGAGCTATAAAATTCATCCAAAAAGATTTGTTGCATATCGGCCCATGTGAAAATTGATGCGGATGGTAGAGTGTGAAACCATCTCTTTGCTTTATCTTCCAATGAGAATTGAAAAAGTACCAACTTGACATCATCCGGAGTAAATCCTTGGCCCCCAATAGTGTTGCAAATCGAATCATAAGTTTCCAAATGGAAATAAGGCTCTTCCGTTGCTAGCCCCTTGAATTTTGGTAAACTTTGAAGTGCGGTTGTTCTAACTTCAAAAGTTCTTCCATTTGCATTTTGTGGAATCACTATGGGTGATGGATTATTAGTGATGATAGGCCGAAAATGTGCCTCAATTCCACGTACAACATCACGGTGGAGTCTTCTAGGTGCTCCCAATGGCGCTCTTGGTTGACCCATTTGCCCTTGCATTGCACCTTGTGGTGCAAATTGTTGTTGATGTTGATTCGGATGCATAGGTTGTTGTTGGTGATTTGGCCTTTGATGTTGAGCTTGCATATTTGGAGGCCGCATTTGATTAAGTGGCGTGGGATGCTGAAATTGCAATCCTTGTGGTCTAACATGTTGCACACCAACCGGTAGTCTTGACGGGTCTTGATATTGTAAAAGTGGTTGACTTGCTTGACCCGTTGGAGCTTGCGAACCCACATATGCACCTTGTCCTCCATAGTAATAACCCTCTTCATTGTACCCACTAAACTCCTCATCATCATACCCCTCGTCATACACATCTCTTTGAAATCTTGAATTTAGACCACCTTGAAAAGATGAATGGTAAAAGCCCGATTGATTAGGTGGTTGATAAGAAGATGTGGTGTGGACAATTGTTGAACCTTGTCCTTGTGGGTGAGGAATGGTAGAAGATGATTGACCCGTAGTTGGAAAAAAATGGGAAAATGGTGGAATGGTACATGATGGATTAAAGTTAAGGTTTGGATCAATTTGGGTGGAACTCGGTTGGGTGGTATGGCTTGGTGTTTCAGGATTAGTGGACAAATTAGGTAATGTGGTGTTGGGTGAAATGTGTGAAGAAGTAGGCATGAATGGTGAGGTCGTTTGAACCGTTGTTGGTATGTGAGAGTCTTGCATTATGTTTCTTGGGGTGAACGGTGAAGTAGGTGAATCAATGACTTTGTTTCTTCGAATCAAAACTCGGTTCTTTCTCAAGGTTCTTTCAATCTCCAGATCAAACAAAAGTGGTGATGACTCGTGAGAGCCCCTAGTATGCATACACTTGATGTACCTGCACACTAAACACAACCAGTGTAAACCCGAAAATAACAAATAAAACTAAAACTTAACACACGTTGCGCACTACTCCCCGGCAGCGGCGCCAAAATTTGACGTGCTTGTCGTGGTACACGTTAAATTTCCCAATTACAACTAATGTATAGTAGCAAGAAGGTATCGAACACAGGGAGTTTGTGGAAAATGTGTAAATTCTAGTTTTGTTGATTGACTACAATTAAACTACTTAAATAAGAAGTAAACAATTAAGATTTTGAGTGTTTTGATTTTAACTAAAATAACGACTAATTATTGATTCAAACTTAAAAGCGTTTCTTCAAATTATGGAATAATGATCATTCAAGGATCCGGTTTTTCTAAACACATGTGTGAATTTCCACTAGAAAGAATTACATAGACATAACTCATGTAAAAGCAATTGTTGTGGTAAAAGGGAACAAAGTACTCGGATTATATTAACGCGAGGTTGTTTCCCGATGACCAATTAATCAATAACCAACCCCAATCCTTCCCGTGATATCTCGGTTGTTAGCAACACCAAGAACGAACGATAAAGACTAAGAATTAGCAAATTAAGCAACACACTACAAACAATTGTTCATACACCATAATAATCAAGCAAAGTACCAAATTATTATTCTAGAAATATAAGAAAAACACACACAAGAGTTTGTAGAAAAACCTTCACCACGAATGATCACCAATTGTTTAGCCTCGCATGACTTGGTGAATCATTATCATCTTCAAGCAATTGTTCATAATGATTACAAACATCAAAACAATGATTAGACAATGTTCTCCAATGATTTCTTGCAGCCAAAATCGCCAAAATGTGATAAGAAACGTTTCAAAATGGAAAGTGTAATGATAAGTCTCCCATAATGGCCCTTTTAAAGAAGGAGTTACAAGTTTTCTGCAGGTCCACCGTACCCCTACTGTCCCACCGTAGGGCTACGGTGGGTTCTTTATCTTGACGGTGGTTAGGGTCTGGCCTACGGCGAGAAAAAGTGGCCTGAGGCCACCGTAGCCCTACGGCTTGGCCGTAGGGGTACAGCGGTCCTGTGTAATTTCTTCATTTTTCACCTCTTCTTTTCCATCTCGTTCCAATGCGGTCCGGTCCACTCCCAAGCCCGTTTTTCGCCATTTTTAACTCCTTCTTACACCTGCAACCAAGATAATCGTAGTTACCCAATTCCAAGCAATAACATGAATAAATGTGGATAAAATAAACGTTTTAGCACTATTAAAGGGTGTTCGTTGAACCACCCGTCACACCCAACTCCAAGTCATGGGTGGTGTAGTTCTTCTCGTGCACCTTGAGTTGACGAGAAGCATACGCAATCACTTTCTCGCGTTGCATCAACACGCAACCGAGACCATGAATAGAAGCATCACAGTAAACAACGAAATCATCAGGGCCTTCAGGTAAGGACAAAATAGGAGCAGAACACAGTTTAGACTTCAGTTCTTGAAATGCCAACTCTTGTGGTTCACCCCAGTCGAATTTTCTATCCTTCTGAGTAAGAGTGGTCAGGGGTTGAGCGATCTTCGAAAACCCCATAGTGAAACAACGATAATAGCCCGCAAGGCCTAGAAATTGCCGCACCTCAGTTGGCGTCTTTGGTGCTCCCCAGTCCTTGATCGCTTCGATCTTAGCTGGATCGACATGAATTCCCAGTTCATTAACCACATGTCCTAGGAATTGGACTTCGCGTAACCAAAAGTCACACTTTGAGAACTTAGCGTAAAGTTGTTCCCGTCGCAACAGTTCCAAAACTAAACGCAGGTGTTCCTCGTGTTCGGTCTTGTTCTTGGAGTAAATCAGGATGACATCAATAAACACAATGACGAACTTGTCAAGATATGGTTTGCAAACGCGATTCATCAAATCCATGAAAACCGCCGGTGCGTTAGTGAGACCGAAAGGCATGACCAAGAACTCATAATGGCCATAACGTGTACGAAAGGCAGTCTTTGCAACGTCAGCTTCCCTTACGCGCAACTGGTGATAACCGGACCTCAAATCAATCTTAGAGTAGTAGCTAGAATCCCTGGAGTTGGTCGAATAGATCATCAATACGTGGAAGAGGATAACGGTTCTTGATGGTCGCCTTGTTCAATTCTCTGTAATCCACACACAGTCGAAAACTTCCATCCTTCTTCTTAACGAACAGAATCGGGGCTCCCTAAGGGGAAGAACTCGGTCTAATGAAACCCTTGTCCAAGAGTTCTTGTAACTGACTGGACAATTCTTACATCTCAGGAGGTGCAAGACGGTAGGGGGCCCGAGCAATAGGAGCAGCCCCTGGTACAAGATCAATGCTGAACTCAACCTGACGATGGGGAGGAAGACCAGATAAATCATCAGGAAATACATCAGGAAACTCGCGTACAACAGGAATATCGTCGATCTTCTTCTCATCACTAGAGGAAGCAGATAAGAGTGCCAAAACGGCCGAGTAACCCTTCCAAAGACACTTAAGGGCTTTCATGCTAGAGATGATATTTAGCGGAACGCCGCCCTTGATACCGTACACAGAAAGGAATTCTCCATCAGGGAGAGGAATCCGAATAATTTTGTCGTAACAAACAATCTCCGCGCGATACAAAGACAACCAATCCATGCCTACAACAACGTCAAAACTACCCAAAGGTACCGACATAAGGTCGATGGGAAACGACAAACCCGACAACTCTAGTTGACACTCCCGAAGGATACAAGTAGCTTCAATCTTTTTACCGTCAGCCAACTCAATAATATACTTAGCCTCTAATGGTACGGGTACTACATCTAGCAGTCGACTAACTTCCACAGATATAAAACTCTTATCGGCACCGGAATCAAATAAAACGCTAACGGAGCGATTATTGAGAAGGAACGTACCGGTAACTGTATCAGGATCCTGTCTAGCCTCCGCGGCTCCAATGACGAAGGCACGTGCATTTCTGCCGCCTCCCCCGTTGTTCCCGTTACCGTTGTTCCCGCCCTGCTTCAGTTTCGGGCAATCCTTCTTGTAATGACCAGTCTCTCCACAGTTGTAACATCCCTGTCTTCCCGTAGTTCCTTGAGTAGTAGGAGCTGAGTTAGTAGTTGGGGCTTGGGTCGATGGAAGTGTCGCCCGACAGTGTTTAGCAAAATGCCCAAATCGCTGACAGCGATGGCAACGATTACGGTCGCAGTCCCCCTGATGATGACGCCCACACTTGTTGCATTTAGGTAATTTTTCCCGCATAACCACCCTGTTTGTTACCAGTAGAAGAAGAACCCCCGCTATCAAACCTCTTACCCTGTTGTGCTGGCACACACCCTTTCCCTTCATTATCCCACTTACGCTTGTTATTCTCCGGGGCCTTAACAGTCGAACCCTTAGTAGGCAAAATACCCTCATTCACCCTCAAGTTTGTCATCCTATGAGCCGATCGAACCACCTCTGAGTATGTAGGAAGATTCCCCGCAGCCACTAACCCTGCGATCTCTGGTACTAGCCCCGAGATATAGTGTTCAATCCTCCTGTATTCTGTCACATGCAGATCAGGACACAGCACTGCCAACTCATTACGCCTCACCGTATACTTTTCAATCTCTGACCCGGTCATCTTGAGGTTCCACACCTCCACGACCACCACCACCACGACCGTCACCACCACGCCCACCAGCGCGGCCACCTCCACGTGCTCCTCGCACTCCAGACATGATTCCGAGAAAATTTAGTTTCACAGCTAATGGTAACCCCTAGCGTTCGCAAGATCAAAGCTAGATCCAACCCAAGACTATCCATTCAAACCCAGAGCTCACTAGGGCTTTCATGCATTTCGGTTTATGATTTTGTGTGCACCCAAAATGATAAACCGCTCTACATGGTCCTCCAAGTGTTCTCCTAGTTCAAAGTTCAAATCACCAGACATAGACTCTTAGCTATACACCGTAATGCTACGGTAGTTTATGGCAAGTGTTTCTATTGGAGTATGAAAGGGAGATGTCCGAGCCTTGGACAAATCTCAAGAGTACACGATTTACCCCAATACACCACACTGCCTAGAAAGCAAGTAACTCGACCTAGGATAGAACGGATGATGTAACATAGAAAGGTCAGATGATTTAGAGACACCCCGACAGCCCATACGTAATCCATCAAAATGTTTAGTACTATGTGATCGTCTAGTGTGTGCGACTCGGCTATAGACTAGACTCTACATGCAGTCCTAGTTCACTATAACCATTGGCTCTGATACCAATCTGTCACACCCTCAAAATCCACTTGCGGAGTTTTACCGCGAGGCGCATGACAAACCAGGATCCAAACCAACGATCACAATAAACAAGTCTAAATGAACATATGCAATTTCAAAAATATAGTTAAAAATTCCCCAAATACAGCGGAAGCTTATTCAAAACATAATCCAAAATAAACCAAGTGTTCAACGTTTGAAAACCATGCAATCCTAATTAGACGCCGTGCAGACGCGTGCGCTGTAACACCCCAACCGATGGTGGAAACATCGAGGTGTCACGTATTGATGAGTATACAGTAGCACATGGCAATCCAAATTTTAATTGAAATAAATATTAAATTGTAAATATCCAAAAATTGAAATACATAAGAGTTTGAATGTGGAAATCTAATACATCACACAAGAATCAAGCATGCATAGACTCCTTATTTTCTTCATAAATACTCTAATCTTCAAGCATCATTATCACCTGTTGAGTTGTAAAAATGGGGGGGGTCAACTAGAAGTTGGTGAGAATACATAATCCATGTTAAGCATATAGTTTAAGTATAAAAGTCTAGCAATTCGTACGTCTATCGTAAATTTAAGTCTACATGCATAGTATAATATGTTGACATAATCAAACCTCCGACTAGTTTAGGCCCATCCCGTCATCTACGGTTCACCTTAGTAATATGTTGAACGATAACAATCACCCACGTGACCTATGTAGGAGGTACACGTATCCGGGTGGGGTTGTCAATCCAATAGATCTATTATTGAGTATCGCCGGCTTGGCCATAGCTAATGATTATGTAAATGTTGAAACTCGTTGAAACTCGTTGAAACTGTTGACTAATACATGAGGCAATAAAGTTTACTACTAGACATATATGTTGAATTGCTTAAAATTGTTGCAAGTATAAAGAATCGCATAAACAGGATTACGTAAACTCACCTTGGTATAGTTTTTGGTATTGAGATATAGTATAAATGTAGCCCAATAGTTTTCCAAGTGTTACCCTATGTATAAGGCAACAAATAAGTCTAAGTCTAACTAGTTTATAAGTATATCCTAGGGTTTCGATTTGGGGATAATCAATTGTTGAATTTAAAATAAAATGTCAATTAAATAAAGGGAAATATGATAATTAAATAAAAGAAAGTTTTTTTATAACATTTGAATATAGAATGTTCACAATAATGCATTTGAAGTATAAAAATAATTTTTATAAAATTATTTCCTTTAAAATAGATTTTTAAATCTATTTATTACAAATTGCCAATATTTAACTTTAATATTCAAAAATACTAAAATTAAAGAATTATTATCTTAAAAATCATATTTCAGTTCTAAATATCTAAAAATAAATTGTATAAATTTTTGGTGCAAAAACAATGAAAATTGGATTTATTATGATTTAATTATGATTAAATCTAACAAAAATTGATTAAAAATATAAAATAAATGATTTTACTGAATTAAAAATTATTTCAGTAAAGCTTAATATTGTATAAACATGGGATAATTTTTGTAGAATTTAATAAAGTTGTTTTGATATTTTAATGGATTTTTATAAATATAATAGTATAAAATTGATTTAATTATTATAAATATTAAATAAATGAATTTTTGAAAAATAAAAATTGTAAATAAAACCTTTAACTCAGATTTAATAAATATAATTTTTTTTAGAATTTATAAAATAGTTTTAATATTTAAAAATGAATTTATAAGTTTTAAATGTATAATATATATATATATAAAGCTTTGTTGTAAAAAAAATGAAAAGAAAAGAAACCAAAGCCACAGCCGGGACTCGAACCCGGGTGGCTGAGGTTGAATGCCTTAGTCACAACCACTTGGCCTAGGCCAGTGGTTGTGATGAAACCCGTTTAACATTAAATAAATACACAAGGCAAATTCAGTTTATCCCCAATTCATTCACACGAACCCTAACTTCTGCAATAATGCGATTCACACATCTTTGGCCCAATTAATGTTAGGGCTCTTGATGTGTGAACGCCGGTGATCAAAACCCATATAAAACATCGAACTTACAGTGATGATTCGTGTATAATTGCCGGGTCAAAGATAAAGGTCAACTGTTTGATCGTATAGCACAATCAGAGTGATTCAGAAGTAATTGGAGGTGGAGAAGAGAGTGTGAGCGAGTTGTGAAGGTTCGTAGCACGTCAATTTATAGTGGGGATCAATGGGTTGGGTTAATTGGTAAGTTGACCTAAGTTTAATGTCATACGCGTATAATTATTAAATTGGTCAACGATTGATTTGAAATTAGCGTGTAATCGAGTCACACAGGGCCGGTAATCACATAAATTTGCCAAGATTAGATCAATTATCAGTTAATGCTCTGGATTGAATCATACGCGACCCACAGTTGACTTTCTTTGTCAACTGTGAAGGTTTTTAAAACGCGTATATAATTAATTCGCGTCCGGATATATCCCAAGTGAATGGCTAGCCCAGTTGGTTGGATGGTTGTGTTGTGTGTGACCCGGTCTTGGCGCGGGTTCGATTCCCGGCCAAGACATTTAATTTTTTGATATAATTCCAAGGTTATAACATATAATATATATATATATATATATATATATATATATATATAGTATTAGGGTTCCAATTACGTGACAAAAATAATTATTGCACACTAGAATAACGAAACTTGACGTTTTATTAATTTCGATGGTGTAACGTACAAGTTTAAATGTGAAATGTTACAGTCTCCCCTACTTTTAGGAACTTCGTCCCGAAGTTGGAGTTGGAGAGTCTGGTGGAAAAAGATGTGGATACTTCGACTTCATCTGGTCTTTACGTTCCCAAGTGAACTCTGGGCCTCGTTTAGATTCCCAACGAACCTTAACGATCGGAATGCGACTGCGCTTGAGTTTCTTGACTCCAGTATCAACAATCTCGACGGGTTTCTCGATAATGTGCATGCTTTCATCAATTTGCACATCCTCAAGAGGAACATGAAGGTTCTCATCCGCTAAGCATTTCTTGAGATTCGAAACATGGAAGGTCGGGTGAACATTGCTTAGCTCAGGTGGAAGTTCAAGTTTGTAAGCCACTTTTCCAACTCTGTCAAGAATTTTGAAGGGGCCTACGTATCGAGGAGCTAGTTTTCCCTTTCTACCAAAGCGAATTACTCCTTTCCAAGGGGATACCTTAAGTAGTACAAGGTCCCCAACTTGAAATTCCAAGGGTTTACGACGTCTATCAGCATAACTCTTCTGGCGACTTCTAGCCTTGAGAAGATTATCCTGAATAAGCTGAATCTTGTCTGTGGTTTCCTGGATTAGTTCGGGCCCAGTAATACGAGCTTCACCAACCTCAGTCCAACAGACAGGTGAACGACATTTCCGACCATAGAGTGCTTCGAAAGGAGCCATGTTAATGCTGGCGTGATAACTGTTGTTGTATGAAAACTCAACCAAAGGAAGATGAGAATCCCATGCGCCACCAAAATCGATGATACATGCCCTGAGCATATCCTCAAGTGTTTGGATGGTCCGTTCAGTCTGACCATCTGTTTGAGGGTGATAAGCAGTACTCAGGTTCAACTTGGTACCCAAAGCATCTTGTAGAGACTCCCAAAAGTGAGAGGTGAAACGACCATCGCGATCAGAAATAATGTCCAAAGGTATACCGTGACGACATACGATTTCACTTACGTACATCCTTGCCAACCTTTCCACAGAATACTTCTCACGAATAGGTAGGAAGTGAGCTGACTTGGTCAAACGATCGACGATTACCCAAATACTGTCGAAACCTTTGGGTGTACGAGGGAGTTTGGTGATGAAATCCATAGCTATGCTCTCCCATTTCCAGACAGGAATCTCTGGTTGTTCAAGCAAACCAGATGGTCGTTGATGTTCAGCCTTGACCTTGGAACAAGTGAGGCATTTGGCAACGAAAAGAGCAATATCTTTCTTCATACCAGGCCACCAATAAGAATAACGAAGATCTTGGTACATCTTGTCAGCTCCAGGATGAATAGAATAACGAGACTTATGAGCCTCGTTCATGAGAAAAGTACGAAGATCATCACGGTCGGGAATCCACAGTCGATTAAGGAAATAAAGAAGACCATCGGGTTTGGTTTCAAGTTGAGTTTCAGCAACACAAGACATTTCATCGTACATGTTACCTTGGGTGACTGATGTGTGTTGAGCCTGAAGAATGCGATCTTGAAGATCAGTACGAACTCTCGCACATTGAAGTTTGACACGCTCTTTACGACTAAGTGCGTCAGCAACAACATTCGCCTTGCCAGGATGGTAGCGAATTTCGCAATCATAGTCGTTAAGTAACTCAACCCAACGTCGTTGCCTCATATTAAGATTCTTTTGATCGAAGACATGTTGGAGACTTTTGTGGTCTGTGAACACCACACATTTTGTCCCATAAAGATAATGTCTCCAAATCTTGAGTGCAAAGACAACAACGCCCAACTCAAGATCATGGGTGGTATAATTCTTTTCGTGAGTCTTGAGTTGTCGAGACGCATAAGCAATAACCTTTCCTCGTTGCATGAGAACACAACCAAGACCCTGGTTCGATGCATCACAGTAGACCACGAAATCATCATTACCATCAGGTAGAGACAAGATAGGAGCTTCACAGAGTTTCAGCTTAAGAGTTTCGAATGCTTCCTCTTGCTTAGGTCCCCACTCATAGGGTTTACCCTTGTGAGTTAAGGTAGTGAGAGGAACAGCGATCTTGGAGAAATTGGCGATGAATCGACGAAAATAACCAGCCAAACCAAGGAAAGAACGGACTTCGGTTGGAGTTTTAGGAACACTCCAATTTTTCACAGCTTCGATCTTTGCGGGATCAACATGAATTCCGTTCATATCAATGACGTGTCCCAAAAATTGAACTTCCTTAAGCCAAAATTCACATTTCGAGAACTTGGCGTACAGTTGCTCTTTCTTTAGGAGACCCAAGATGGAGTGAAGATGTTGCTCGTGATCGGATTTTGATTTAGAGTAAATCAAAATATCATCGATGAAGACGATCACGAATTTGTCGAGATAGGGTCTACAAACCCTATTCATCAAATCCATAAACACTGCGGGAGCATTGGTCAATCCAAAAGGCATAACCATGAATTCATAGTGACCATAGCGTGTGCGAAAAGCTGTCTTGGGAATATCTTCATCGTGGACTCTAAGCTGATGATAACCAGAACGGAGATCAATTTTCGAGAAGTGGGTTGCTCCTTGAAGTTGATCGAAGAGATCGTCAATCCTAGGAAGTGGATAACGATTCTTGATGGTGAGTTTGTTGAGTTCACGGTAGTCAATACACATTCTAAGAGAACCATCCTTCTTTTTAACAAATAAGACAGGGGCTCCCCATGGAGAAGAACTAGGGCGAATGAACCCTTTATCAGAAAGTTCCTGTAATTGACTAGCAAGTTCTTGCATCTCAGAGGGTGCAAGACGATAAGGAGCTTTAGCGACAGGATTAGCACCAGGAACAAGATCAATACGAAATTCCACTTGTCGAGCAGGAGGCAAACCAGGTAAATCCTCTGGGAAAACTTCAGGATAGTCTCGAATAATAGGAATGTGTTGGATACTTTTGCCTTTGTCCTTCTTCTCTATCACATTAGCTAAGAAGGCTGTATACCCCTTTCGTAAGTACTTTTGGGCAGTAGTACAAGACATAAGCTTAAGCTCGCCACAGGGTTTCTCACCATAGATCTTCAAAATCTCACCAGATTCGAGAGGAATGCGTATGACTTTCTCGAAGCACAGAATTTCGGCACGATGTGTTGACAACCAGTCCATGCCTACTATAACATCAAAACTACCAAGATGCATGGGGATGAGATCGATAGAGAAGGTATGATCGTCGAGGTTCAACAAACAGTTACGAATAATAGAGTCGATCGAAATAGACTTCCCGTTAGCTACCTCTACCACTAAAGGTTCCTCTAGATTAGTGTGGGGTGAGTTAAGTAAAGGTTCAAACTTCAATGACACAAATGACTTATCAGCTCCCGAATCAAATAATATGGATGCATAGTGGTTATTAATGAGGAACGTACCATTCACCACTTCGTTGTTGTCACGAGCCTGATTAGCGTTGAGATTGTAGGCGCGACCTCGAGCACCTTGGTTTTGGTTGCGGTTCTGGTTTTGGTTTTGGTTTCGGTTTTGGTTCTGGTTACGATTAGGGCAGTTGTTGATGTAGTGATCAGGGCTGCCACACTCGTAGCATTGACCACGAGTAGGCCTGTTGTTTTGTTGGTTGGGAGCAGGGTTGTTTCTGGCAGGATTGTTTTGGTTGTTTTGGGCAGCAGGGGCTTGACAGGCATTGGTGTAGTGTCCATACCATTTACAGTTATTACACTGGCGGCATGGTCTACCAGGAAGATGATGGAACTGGCAGGTGTTGCAAAGAGGGTGTGTTCCACCATAGGGTTTCTTGGCTGGGTTTTGGGTAGCAGGTGGAGTAGCAGCAACCATATAGTTTCTAGCCTTGCGCTTTTTGTTGCTTGAGGTCTCAGGCTTGACTTCAATTGCAGGCTGTGGAGTGTCTTTAGCAACCGTCTTCTTAGTTATAACAGTGCAAAATTTTCCCCAAAATTTTAATACATAAAAAGCCCTTATATATATATATATATATATATATATATATATATATATATATATATATATATATATATATATATATATATTTTATTACACCTTTATCATTAATATTATACAAATGTGCCTAAGTCTTTATTTATCCTAACTCACAACTTATATACATACATAAATGTATATAAATAATAATAATAATATGATTCTAAATTCTTTTTTTTTCACATACAAGATTTTTTTTTATTTAAATAAAGCCTTGAGTCAAATAGTCAAAGTCCTAGTCAAAGTCTTAGTCAAATAGTCAATTCATCATAAAACCTTACTTTATGGTGTTGACCAATTTTAATGGCTAATTGAATCCAAAACTAGTATAAAAACCCACCTATGACCCATTATACTTTGCACCTCTAAATCGATTGTTTCAATCCGATTAAACTTTCCCTCATACCTTTCTTCTATAGTCTATTACTTCTACAATTGAAGCTTTGATTATAAGCTCTTGTAATTGGCAACTTTGGGGCTACACATATTCTATTTCTCGAGACTTAATACTTTGCTAAGGTGAGTTTACGTAACCATGTTTATGCGATTCTTTATACTTGCAACTATTATTTAAGCAATTCAACATGCATGTCTAGTAGTAAACTTTATTGCCTCATGAATTAGTCAACAGTTTCAACGAGTTTCAACGAGTTTCAACATTTACATAATCATTAGCTATGGCCAAGCCGGCGATACTCAATAATAGATCTATTGGATTGACAACCCCACCCGGATACGTGTACCTCCTACATAGGTAACGTGGGTGATTGTTATCGTTCAACATATTACTAAGGTGAACCGTAGATGACGGGATGGACCTAAACTAGTCGGAGGTTTGATTATGTCAACATATTATACTATTCATGTAGACTTAAATTTACGATAGACATACGAATTGCTAAACTTTTATACTTAAACTATATGCTTAACATGGATTATGTATTCTCACCAACTTCTAGTTGACCCCCCCCCCCCCCATTTTTTTCCAAACTCAACAGGAAATACTGATGCATGAAGTCTAGAGCTAGCATGAGGAGATATTTGAAGTTTTAAGCTTTGTTTGATTATTTGATGTAGACTTTAATGTAATTCAATATTGTAATGTAATAAAGGATTATTTAAACATATGTATTATCATGAGCTACTGAACAATCATCAATACGTGACATCCCGATGTTTCCGCCATCGGTTGGGGTGTTACAGATTGGTATCAGAGCCATGGTTATAGGGAATTAGGTTATTAGAAAAAAAAAATAATAATCTAGTCTATAACCATAGGATTTTAATCAGTACTTGCTCCTTTTACTTGCAACTTTTACTTGCTATTCTCTATCTCACTCCTACTTCTTATCCCTACTTCAACCCCTACAAGAAGATTGCTCTCCATCACAAGATCTACTCTTATACTAATAGGACAATCCTCAGGTTTAGCCTGAACCACCTTGAGATCTCGTCGAAGTTCTAGATTTTAATAACGAACACGTGCAATCTGGAAGGGTGAACGCCTGTATTCTGAGTTTTCTGTCCAGGACTGGCATTGCGCATATATCCCAATCAGACGAGGGACCCGGATGCCTACCTGGGAATTCTCGGGATGAGTGTTCACTTATAGGCTAAAGCATGTCTTCACTATGTTATTAGAATCTAGAAGTTTTGATAAGTCAACGTTTTCGTTTATTCGTTTTAATTAATGAATAAATGATTACACTCACCTTCCTTAAACTAAGCTCAAAAATCTCAAAATTTTACAGCTTAAATCAATCTCATTTCATAACCATCCATGGATTTCACAATCACACTTCACCTTACCATCTTAGCCACTTTTTAAATATTCAACACCCTACTCAAATCATATAATCTCCATACTATAAAATAAACTCTTTATCAACTATCTTCACATTCACTATCTCTCACAACTTTGATTCTGCTTCAAGAATTTTTCATCATCCTCTCAAGAACTAAATTCATATCCTTCACCTTCTCACACATGAGCTAGTTACCCATGATAACCAAACTATTGAAACTTGATTGTGTGTTGCATCAAACATAATCCTTAGTTATACATGAGGATTCGACTATTTGCCTTATTTGAACATTTGAAACTAGAATTCATGGAATATAAGCTATTTACTATAGACACACCTAGAGTCATTAACCTTATCTAGGGCAACTCTATTACAACTCGTATGCTATACTTGATACTTGATTGCTTACATGTACATATTATCAATTTGCAATTCATGTGTGTAATAATTGGTACACTTAATCAAACAACTGATAGAGGATGAAGTACTTGCTCAACAGTTAGTAGAGTACAAAATAACCTACTCAACGATTGGTAGAGGTCATCATGCCTGCTCAACAGTCGGTAGAGGCCCTACAACCTGCTCAACGACTGGTAGAGGCTATCATACCTGCTCAACAATCGGTAGAGGTTCCTACTCACTGACTGGTAGAAGTCTTTTTCCTGCTCAACAGTTGGACTCATTTTTGGATACATGGTTAATCAAATTATTTTACATGTGTGTCTAGAGTTATAGAAGGACACAAAACCCTAATGTAAGGTAAATTGGTGATTGCGGTCCGGAACGTAATCATGAATTTACAGGTACGTTAAGGTAGTGTGAAATTCTATCAAGGTTTTCGGTAGTTGACCAATTATAAACCTTAGTTATCTGGTAGTTCATTTAGTCTTTCAATAGTCCATCAACTCATTCCTTTTAGGACACCTAAAACTTAAGATTCTTATTCTCCTTGCTATTTCAGATGAACCTAATCCAACCCTTAAAACTCACACATATCAAAACTCTTACCCAAATTATTCGAAACAGTTTATTCTATTACCTATAAATTTATGTCATGCCTTAACTCGAAACTTCCCAAACCACCCTTGTCCTAATTTCTACCCAATCACCTTCAACCCTGTGTTTTCAATAAACTTCGGGACGAAGTTTCCAAAAGTAGGGGAGACTGTAACAGTGCAAAATTTTCCCCAAAATTTTAATACATAAAAAGCCCTTATATATATATATATATATATTTTATTACACCTTTATCATTAATATTATACAAATGTGCCTAAGTCTTTATTTATCCTAACTCACAACTTATATACATACATAAATGTATATAAATAATAATAATAATATGATTCTAAATTCTTTTTTTTTTCACATACAAGATTTTTTTTTTTATTTAAATAAAGCCTTGAGTCAAATAGTCAAAGTCCTAGTCAAAGTCTTAGTCAAATAGTCAATTCATCATAAAACCTTACTTTATGGTGTTGACCAATTTTAATGGCTAATTGAATCCAAAACTAGTATAAAAACCCACCTATGACCCATTATACTTTGCACCTCTAAATCGATTGTTTCAATCCGATTAAACTTTCCCTCATACCTTTCTTCTATAGTCTATTACTTCTACAATTGAAGCATTGATTATAAGCTCTTGTAATTGGCAACTTTGGGGCTACACATATTCTATTTCTCGAGACTTAATACTTTGCTAAGGTGAGTTTACGTAACCATGTTTATGCGATTCTTTATACTTGCAACAATTATTTAAGCAATTCAACATGCATGTCTAGTAGTAAACTTTATTGCCTCATGAATTAGTCAACAGTTTCAACGAGTTTCAACATTTAC